>OX421447.1:49908592-49918592 GCA_949126865.1 Montipora capitata | reverse complement strand
ACTTCAAGTTCTTTATGGAGGCCTTCATGGGACAGCCTGATTGGTTTTATGGGGATATACAGTCGTTTGATGGCAATCTTAATCCCGTTACTTTTTCCTTTACCTTCGGATTAGGAAAACGTAACCCACCAGAATTACATAGAGGTACATAGAGGATTTTTTAAAGATTAAAATCTGTAATTATAATTTAAGAGGGTCGGGGACACTGCTACCCAGTTTTAATCTAGAATGGCGCCATAAGTCATTCTCGTTTTTGGCAGCAAAACTTTGGAATTCGTTACCTACATATGTTAGAAAGACCAAAGATATTTCTACTTTTAAATGTCTTTTAAAGAAGCAGGTTTTTAGATAGATTTTAGAATGGTAATTTTGAACTATTTCTTTTATTTTCAATGCTTTCCGTTTCACGCACATGTTTTAACGAGTTTTTATCACTCCTAGATGTAGCGTGGGTAAATAAAGTGTTGTTGTTGTTGTTGTTGTTGTTGTTATAGATAATATCGTAAACAATTCTCGCGTTCAATTTTGTGTCGTTATGGTAACTAACACGATTAGCCAATAAAAAGAGAGCTAATTCCCCTTCATTGTAAGATACCTTTGTGCTGTAATATAGTTGTTCTCTACTATGTTAACACTTGTTTTGGCTCAATTTGATGAGCTAAGATGGCGCAGAAACCTGTCAATCGGTTGGTTATTACTTCCTCACGCAACTTTAGTAAGCAAATACCTGACATCAACAGCCTTTACCGTGACGACGGCCTGGCGGTCCTAAATCAGGCCTCTTAAAAAAATAGAAACAGAATCACTATCGAAGCGAATAAGAAGATTGTCATTTTCCTTGATGTAACGCGGCTCGACTTGAACACCGAAAAATTCAAGCCATATGCAAAACCATCAAACGCCCCGCTTTATGTGCACAGCAAATCAAACCACCTAACATTACAAGAAAAATTCCTAAGACAATCAACAAAAGGCTATCCGAAATTTCATCTGACGAGCATGTTTTTGACGAAGCGGCACCCCCATACCAAGAAGCGTTACACAAGAGCGGGTATTCATACAGGCTACAGCTTAGACCAATTCCACAAAGACTACTAAACCGTAAGGAAAGGCGGAGAAATATCACATGGTATAACCTACCCTACAACGAAAACGCCCCAACCAATCAACATCGGCCTTTAACGTGTCGATGGCTTGGCGGTCCTGAATCAGACCCCTTAAAAAATAGAAACAATCTCTATCGAAGCGGTTTTCTTTTTCCGTCGGCTTCCATTGATACCAGTTTCGTAACTGAAGGAACTTCCGATGTTAAATAAAGTAACCTTACCTTTTATTTTGTAAGAGAGTTCGTAAACCTAATTCATAGAAGTTTGATATCCAACGCTCGCTCATGGAAAATTGCTAATTAATAGAACATTGCACGGCCAATCATAAGCGCGCGCGCGTGCTGTATGTTTATTTGTTTTTAATTTTCAAGCTCTCGCTTCAACGGTCTTGTGTTGCAATGTCGCGCGACCACATTGCTACGTCAGTGTGATGATTCTTCAGCGTATATTGAGATTAACTGATGAGTGAGTAAACATATCGTTGATTTAGGAAAGAGAACTGTATTAACACCCATATGTACTCATATTGAGTAGCCTGACTACAATTATTGGCTCCATAACTGTTAAGCACTATTCGAGATTCACTTGTGATTATTACCTGGATTTATAAATTCAGCTGATGTAGAAATGCTATCAATGTGCTTAATAGAAGGACTGGAGAGAAAATACTTGATGTACAATGTGTTATCAACTGGAGATTTGACTAGGCACTTTCAAGAGTGAATTAGATAAGGGTGTTGATGTATCACTTTGCGGCTTCGACCCAGTCACAAATAGATGTACTTTTAGATACACTTTGAGCGCGAAAAAAACGAAGGACCACCAATTTTAAGCAATCAGAAGAAGCCATGTTTTGCGTGACTGCTTCTGCCATGTCTTTTTCAGCGACATAACAACTGATTTTCGCGGGAACGGGTATTCTAAAAAATAGACTCCTTTGTGACTGCGCTGGGGAGCTCATGCACCAATGCCATAACAGCACTCTTATTTAATTCACTTTTAGCACTTTTTTACTATATAGTTTCGTACTACACAATGGTAAGAGAAGCAAACTCCAGATAAAATAATAGCCTAATGGTAGAATAAAACAGTGCGCTGATTATAACTGAAGTTTTAAAGAATGCGTTTACAACGGGTAAAACGCTGTTTCTATGGATTGTGTAGTGTAACAAAAGAGGACTTGAAATTTTTCAACAGAAATTTATTAGCGTGTCTACACGACAATACAGGCTCGGCTTGTTCTTTGTTAAGAGTGGCTAGATCATGGGGCTTACAGACTGTAAAATATTTTTCCCACATACATAAATTACACCGTTTGGAAGAGGAGTTGGAGGGTGTAATTTATATCTATTTTTTCCCCGGGTTCTCCGGTTTTCATCTCTCAGCAATAACCAGCATACAGCTGATTCCAGCTGGCTGTAAACTGTGCTCCAAGGTCATACATGAACCGTATAGTAGCAGCCAGAAGGGCCATAGTATGCTTTCGGTTCGACCTTGTTGAGCTGCGTCGTTGCTATATTTGCGACGACGACTAGCAAGACAGTTATTAGACAGTTATTCCAGCACGGCTACCGGGAAGTAACAGTCAAAGGATTGTACATATTAGGATCACGTAACTTTACAACCTGCAGCCGAGATTCTCAACAAAGAGAATCTCCGACGTTGTTTCGTCCCCTAGTCTTGACGTAACAAAACTATAAAAGGTCAAGCGTTCCGTCTTCCTGTGGCAAGATTTTAGTGTGGTCATTTTGCTGAGGAGCCAGGAGAGCGCTATCGGAGTGCTGAGGGAGGCCATATTGCTTAGATCATGATAGATGCACTCCGATTCTTATTCACTTGGTTTCTGTTCTCTTGATAGTTGCCTAAAATACACTTCTGATTCTGCTGATCGTCCAGATAACGTTTTTAAAGATTGTTTGCTCTCGTTGTTTCGTATTTATCATAAGTGGATGAAAAAAAGTTCTTTTTCAAAGGAATAGTAAGAGAGCGCTGTTTTGGTTAATAGTCCACCGTTTAGTCAAGCAAATATTTTTTTTCAGTAAATCTTCGTCTTTTTAATAAGTTCTTAAACTCTATGCCATTCCATAACATTTAAACTTTCCAAGAGTGTGGTACCCTTGCTCTTTTCCGTTTCCAATATCTCCAAACCTGAGCTGTTTAACAGGAAGCTGAGTCTTTTTGGTGAGAAGACCGCTGTCTTCACGCCAGACACGGTCGTTTCTATCACAGTTACAAACAATGTTTCGTCTTGCACAGGATCCAGTCATCCCGCATGCGCATTTAAAACTGCCAGGTGACGCTCCACCCCAGTATGTCATCTTTGTCGAGTCACGTGACACCCACCATCCAGTTGGGTGGTTCAGCAACAAAACCGAACCGTAACATTCGTACTTGATAAATTGTACGCAGTAGGAGGAAACTTTGGTAAGTATCGCCAGCTGAGACAGACTCGCTCCGGTGTAATTAATATCACGTGAGTAACACCCGTTGTTTTCACATCCCTGGACATGCGTTCTTCTTTCACTGTCATGACTGATGACTGTCACGCCAACTCCATTCTCGTCAGTCATGTTACACGTGACGTCAAACGGGGGCAAGCCTCCTTCACCGTCAGGATCAATGACGTAAACTCCACTCTTTGAAGTAGGGTCCAACCTTTTCAAAGCGGTGCAAGATTTGGCGTATCCTTTACAGAGAAAGTATAATTGTTAGCACTTAACCGACGATGTCTTTTTTCCCAGGGTGAAAGTCCCTACTGTTTGCTCCCTCCCAGTTTATCGTGGTGTTTCTAATGACCTAGTAAAGTGAGTAAATGACGGTAGTTTCAAGAGGAAACATTACAGATCAAGGACAACTCTGAATTTTTCTTTTATTAACCTGTTTTCGAAAAAAAGTGCTTTGCGCCTTCAAGGTTAAATAACTTGTAACCAAAGTGCTTTCTTTCGAGTTTTGAGGTACAAAATCGACAAAGTTTCAGCTGGCACTGGAATTGATTGTTTGGCGAACCCCTCTTTCTTTCAAATCATATATATTATGAAGCAGCTTGTTAGTTAGAATATCCTGACAAGTTAAAACGCGGAAAAGAGAATTTATATTCAAAAGAGAAACATTTGAAAAACAAAAAAATTGGGGAAAAATAGGCTTTTGGTGTCCATTTTACATACATGTCCCGGAGTCAGAAGTTAGGAACAATTAAGTTTACTAACACGAAATAAGACCAATCTTGGTCTTCAAAAATCACCAAAAAAGACTGTTATGTGCTTGTTTTTAGTCCAGCTCCAAAAAGAAACAATTTGGAAATGGAGTTAAATAGCTAAGCCTTACCTCGGTTTCCGGGGGGTTTCCCTATTCCCATGTAGGTTGAGTATGGTTCAACTACGAAACAAGCGCGACAACTATACTCTTTTGTTTTATAGTTCAAATCACATTTCCTGGTGTCCCACCAATAGTTAATGCTCATGCATGGCGGATCGTTAATGCACTGGTGAACGCAGTCAAAATAGCGCTGTATTTCCTTGGAGCTGTAAGCTGCGTGCAGAAGGGCGACTCCTCGTTCAGATCCTGATTCACGGCACTCCGAGCTCCCTTGCAGAGCCAAAACAATTATCTTTGAGCAAAATAATGTTAGTAAGATATGTATTTGATGCATTCTCGATCGTAGTTCAGAGCTACTGATTCAAAGTCCGAATCTCAGTTGTACAGAACAGAATTAAAACCTGTCCACCGGTCTCTGATGCTCAAAATGATAAACGACAAATAAATTTGACAGAGACTTAAGTACTTAAGTTCGGAAATGTCAAGAGTTAAGTTACACGATGCAATTATTGCTCTCCAATTTCCTCAGTTATTAAGCCACAGAAAAAAGTTAGAGGAAAAAGGCTTATTGATTGATAACAGAAACAAACTAGAGTAGGAAAATATTTTGAAAGAAATATTTCCAAAGGTTCTTCAGAACACCAGTTGAGAAATAACTTGAAGAATTAAAACAAGAGCAAGACATGTTGCGACACACATGTTGCGACATACTTATGCCACCTTCCGTTATGAATGAGGTGTACAATTTCAATTTAGACCTATTTATAAGAAAATACAATTTTTGTTAAAAATGGGTTTAAATTTAAATTGTACGACTCATTCACAACTGAAAATGTCATAAGTATGTCGAAACATGTCTTGTAAAAAAAATTAAATGACTTTTTTTTATTTCTTGAAGTTATTTGAAAGAAAGTTATGATTCAGTTTAGTCCTGAATCAAGCATTCTATCTTCCCGCGGCATCTCATTAGGATGTAAAATTGGTTAGGCATATATATATATATATATATTCTTTTAAACAATTATTTTTATACACTTAAATGTTTAACATAACAACCAAAAAGACAGATAAAAACAATTTACAGGAGTCAGACTGGTAAATACGTATACAATTGCCAATAAACTAAATATTCTTAAAACAATATATTCTTTTTACTTCAATTAGTTATTTACATATAAGGTAAGAGCTTTTTCCACTTCAGTTGTCATTGTGTTTCGTAAGTTTATTCCGCTTTGTCACTATCTGTTTTTCAATCTGGTAAACTAATCTAGTCCTGGCTTGTAAAACTTGTAACAACAGATTCACATCACTTATAGCCTTTTGCATTATAGATAAACTTGACCCTCCGTGAGGGTACATTGGGTTGCCCGTGGTACGTGCACCGTTCTAGACAATTTTTTTTTCAAGTTTGAGGGTCATTACGACCATTTAACCCAGAAGTCATACCAGCAGAGGCCCTTTGGCTCACAGGTCCTCACACGTTCGTACGACGAAACAGATCCTTTTCTGAGGTTAAAAACCTGGCTACCGTCCTATTAATTAATCATTTGTCAGAAAGAAGAAATTCCTGTCCTCTTTAGAAAAAATAAACATGCATTGCTTACGTGTGGTAGTGACGTGACACAGCGATTTATTCCATATAAAATGTCAACTGAGCTGCGTGTTGTCTTCCAGGTGATACAAGTTGTCCTGGCGTAATATGTAGTTCTAACAGTGCACGATATTGTTTTGGTATTGTCTATCATTGTAGTCCCATGGTAGAAGTCTTGGGTAAATAGCCTGAGAAGACATGTGGTTACTAGCAAAGTACTGAACCCAGAAAGATTGAAGAAAATAAATGGGAAGTGAGAAACATTGGCTTCTGGGCTGACATGTTGATAATTTTCAAGCTCCCTCACAACTTCTTTCACCAAAAGTTTAAGCGTGCCCTCTGAGCAGCTTTGTTAAAACTAAAATTTATTAAAGTTATACCCTCTGTCCGGCGGGGTTAGTATCTGGATGGGTGACCATATCCCGTCGTAAAACAGAAGCAATACTATTAACGCTAACGAATGCGAACTTAGCAAGGTACAGATTTTGTTAGCTTGCTTTATGCAAAAACAAATATTGATGCAATAGTAAATTGATACACAGTTTTTAGAAAGAGAAGAAGGAAGTTTCCAGGACGGTCGCTCGAGAATAACATATTTACGACATGAAAGCAACATTAATTATAGAATATAAAAAGTTACGATCAGCGACAAGCATTTTGGGAGGTTTTTTCTACGTTCAATTCTATTAATGTACTTTTGGTTGGACAAATTCAGCGGGCGCCGTGATTAAGTTACCGCGGCATGTTTCAACTCGCCAAACAGTGAAGAATGTGTCTCAAATGATGGCAAGATACCGGGTTTTCGTAATGTTTATTTTTCTGTCAAGTGTTATAAAGTTTGACAATAAATGAGCGAATTCAAAACAAAGATCACAATCGCCCAAACTCTGAGTGAGGTTGACCATTGTTTCTGCAAAGTCAAAAATTTGCTCTCCAAGACGAGGTTATTTATCACCAGGTCAGTTCCATTATTTTGGAAATAGCAGCTACTTTATTATTCACCGGCGTCACAATTTTTTGCTGATTTTGGGGCTCATTTTGTTGAAACTCAAGCACGCGTCCAACAGGCCTGTTTATTTTCGTGAAACCTTTCCTGCTTACAGGCAATACTAAAAATATCCGCCCGTATTACGTTTCAACCTTAAGCTCGAAAATTCAATACACAACATGATACTATAATTCACAAAGGCAGAAAATATCACAGAATCCTTTTCCAGCGAAACATTTTATTGAAACAAACAACATAAGATACACTAAAACGCCATTCGCGTTGCAATAACTTTAGACGCCATTGCTGGTTAACGAGAACTCACGAGGCATATTTATATTTAATTAAGTTAGCACAACAGAAAAACGGTAGCCTCATTTGACACGAAAATGCTTTACTATTGCCATAAAAACTATCCAGTTAAGCTCGCATATTATAAAATATGATGAATTCATAAAGGCCACCTTTTCCAGCGAACATTATTTTGAAACAAACAACATATTTGCTCTTAGAGGCGAAAACCTCTTCCTATTTCATTGCGTGCGTGAAGACAAGAAACTCGATCGTGTCAAATTACCATGTACTTCAGGTTCAAACTCTTTCCTGAAGAACCTTTTCCTTGAATAACAAGGAAATGCTTTACTATTGCCATAAAAACTATCCAGTTAAGCTCGCAAATCATAAAACATGATGAATTCATAAAGGCCACCTTTTCCAGCGAACAATTTTTTGAAACAAACAACATATTTGCTATAAGAGTCAAAAACCCCTTCCTATTTCATTACGTGCGTGAAGAGAAAAAACTCAATCGTGTCAAATATAACCTGCGATCAGGCCCATTTTTAGCTTCGCTCATATGTTCTCTTATGTCGTCGCTCGCTAAAATTGGGCCTGACCAAGAGTCACTCAAGAATTCCGTTTGGTCGGCCAAATTTTGGCCGACCAAACTCGTGATCTGATTGGCTGTTGAAACGCCGGAAGTGAAAATGCCATCGTGATTGCGCGGAGCTCTCGCGAAGTCCTCGAGACTAATCCGCCATAAGTGTACGAAGAAATTTGCTCCCTTTTGTTCTTACAATGCCGTGGACGATGCAACTTGATTTTATTTGTATAAATGGAGATATACCATCTGAAATATCTCATAACTTGTCCAGAATCGGGTTTGAATCTCTGGAACGAGTGAAATTAGCGACTCCGTTGTCGAGCTCTGTGGCCATGGGGTTGAAAGTACTTTGGCACAAACTTCCCTGATGTTTTGAAAGCTAAATAGCTGGTTCTTTCAAATGGCAATGAAAGCCGATGCATGTTGGTTTCCTGGATGAGACAAGGGACATATATATCAACAGGAGGAGATGCTGATAAAATCGCAAGTTACACGAATGCATGTTTTGAATATCTGTGTATATCAAACGGCTTTATTTATTGACTGTACATGACACGGTTTGTTTGCACACTTCGTTATATTTCCAGTTGATTTAACTTAAAACTCACACTCCAGAAACTAAAATGGCATGTTTCCAGAGAGATCAATTGTACAACAATAAAAGAAACTTTGCGAGTCCATCTTACTGTTCGTACTCCATCAAAAAATTAACAGCCAAACGTATCATGATTTTACTGCGCGCAATTCTAGAAATACACTGCAACTGAAGATATTACCCGAAAAAATCACCAAAGAAACCTTCATGGGCAAACACGTTAAAGGAATAATGTATTTCTCTTTTTTTCTTTAAAAATCTATTGCCAAACCGTCCAACGACAAAATGCTAGGTTATCTCAATTACAAATTAAGATGTCAAGCTTAAAAGATTGCATAAGTTCGGAGGGAGAATTACACCGGCCTTTGCCGCAATATAGTCGTCGAAAACATTCCCCATGCTTTAAATGTGTTTTTCTCAAATTAAAGCCAACGGTAACTTTCGAATTCGTTTATAATATTGCTCCCACGGTAATTAACTTTGGTCAAAACAAAATAGCGTGAATCTGCCGTCCACGCGTGTATTGGTGTAATGGAAGTAAATTTGATTGGCCGATGAAGGACATGTCAATCAATCAAAAAAGGTGGGCGGAAGGAATTTCGAAGAGGAATTTGGTCAGGCTCTATTTTTCGTTTCGCCAACTCCACATTACGTAGCACGCGAAACTAAAATAGAGCCTGATCGCAGGTTATGTCAAATATGCTCAATATTACAACAAACTAAAATTTCAGGATCAAACCGTTTCCATGAAGAACCTTTTCCTTGAATAATGAAGCACAAAATAGACGATAAGCTTTCTTTCAAATAATTCTTGGCTGTCACATTTCCCATTTTTTTTTTACCTGAAGACTGTGCAGAGTTGATCAAAGATCCACTTAAGAAGTTCGATTCGTTCTCTGCCTTTGTTGAACTCATAAGTTACCAGAGAATTTTTCATTTGGTTTCAGTGTTCTACATAACAGCACACTTGGTAAAATCTTCGAAATGCAGCTCACTTTGATTTCGGCTCGACGGACGACAGATTGTTGTCGAAGTCCATTACTCGTCGCTTTTAAGATTCCACCGCCTGTCTTCTTCAGTATCAAAATGACTTGCCATTATTGAGCTTCATAAGGGTATAATTTGTTCAAAGATCCACTAAAACACCATTCGCGTTACATGACTTTCGACGCCATTGCCGGTTCCCCATCAGGCCTTACTGCACAAGCTTTGTAAGTTCAGTATTTCTGGGGAGCTGTTGAACTGGTGTCAAGATTACCTTAGTAATCGAAGACAAAGAGTAGTCTTTGATGGTTATTCATCTTCTTTGACAGAAATCACCTCTGGTGTACCGCAGGGCTCTATTCTTGGGCCACTATTTTTCGTTTTGTTTATTAATGATTTACCCGATGTAGTTAGTTCTGCAAGCACAATAGCTTTGTATGCTGATGATAGCAAGATGTTTAGAGTAATAAACTGTGATGATGATCAGATGCTTTTCCAAAACGATTTGGATAAACTTTACCATTGGAGCCAACGCAAC
>OX421447.1:49903592-49906092 GCA_949126865.1 Montipora capitata | reverse complement strand
ATTGATCAACCAAACCAACCGAAAACGGTTTTTTTCCGAATAGAACTCTAAAACACCCAACCAACCCAACCAACTAAAAACGGTTGATCCCAATAGAACACGACCCTAGAGTCGAGGGAAGATAACAAGTGCAAAACGCGCGCAATATAGCTTATTAAACTTCTATAACAGGAGTACCTGTTTTTGCTTTCAGAACCTGAAATAGAAAAAATAACCTTCAAACAAAAGTGAATTAAAATGATTTTTATTTAATTATCACTGCATAAATACTTGCTAAATATAAGAACGTTTTAAAAAACTGACACCTCAAACCTATGACAAGACGTCTTTAGCAAAGCCACGGTGTAGATCTTCGTATTCAGAAACAACATTCAGTGAGATCATGGCTGCTTATTTAATTCCCATTGCATAAAGGCTGACTAAATAAGAACGTTTTACAAAACTGAAACCTCAATTAACCTATTACAAGACGATTTTAGCAAAGCCACTGTGTAGATAAGGCGGTACTGAACCATCAAGGCATTTTCTAGCTAACAAGTTAGACAATATGAAGTTTTCGTCTATTAATCAAGGGTACTAGACCCAAAGTAGCATTCAGCTCTTTAGTATCGAGACCAGAATTTGGAAAAATTAACTTAGCAGCTTTATGCTGTAAACTCTCGAGTACAACAGAGTTAACTTTACCACAGCCGTGCTAGGCCACATCACAGTAATCAAAAAATAGGTAAAATCATTGTCTGTAAAGGCGTTCAGCAGCAGCCATGGGAATAGGAATTCTCAAACGCCTAAAAACACCCAATTTCTTTGAGACCTTATTGACCACGTGCTCAATATGGTTCGGTAAAACTCAAGTGCTGATAAATCACAACGCCAAGGTATTTGAAAGACTCAGATTTTGTCAAAGAAGATCCATTGCAGGATAAGCTTATACTATCCTCCCGCTTAAGCCGTTGGTGTGAGCCATAAATTACAAATTCAGTCTTGCTCATATTCAGAAAAAGCTTATTTTCTTGCATCCACGAAGAAATACGGTTGATATCATTGTTAAGGCTTGCTTCTAACTCAATAGCAGTTTTAGCGGTAAAAAACAACACTGTATCGTATGCATAAAGCAGAACTTGCGAGAAGCAGATGCAGGAGGGCATGTCGTTTATGTAAAATATAAAAGAGCAGGGGCACCAAAATTGACCCCTGAGGGACGCCAGAAGCTATATCCAGGGGCGAGGAGAGAGCTTTGTCGACCTCTACGCGTTGGGAACGGCCTATCAAATAGCTAGAAAACCAAAGAAGAGTCCTGTAACATATGCCATATCTCTTTAGCTTGTTTAGAAGGATATGGTGGTCTATCGTGTCGAAGGCCTTCTTCAGGTCAATGAAGACCGCCCTAGTGAGAAGACCATTATCCATATTTCTACGGATTTCATCCACAAAAAAGGTGACATCTGTTTCAGTGGAGAAATTCTTCCGGAAGCCAGATTGACAGGACGACAAGAGATTGTTAGCGTTTAAATAACTAAACAATTGATGATATACGACTTTCTCGGCGATTTGGGAAATTACTGGGAGAATAGAAATGGGACGATAGTTATCCATTAATCCAAATGGCTTTGTATCCGAAACGACCGAACTCCGTCGGTGTTGTCTTTCTACTGGTAGCATCATTGCTTCAATTTCAAAACGCGCTCACTGAAACTCCACGCTCCTGCAAATATTTTTTAAGTTCCGCGATATTCATTGTGTGGAAGTCCTTCTTTAGTAGGCATCTGCTTAGACATGTGGAACTGTTGCAGACAGGACTGCTTGCCGAAGTTAGCGAAACTTATTCAGCGTTTTCGAATTAAGGACTCACTGAAAGAGGAGGCTCGATTTGAAGATACTCAAATCACATTCATTCTGTTTTAATACAGACTGACCTCAAAATGCACATAAACGTGTGACAATTTTAATACATGACGGTATTCGTAAGAACATAATGCAAGGAATACATTTCGTTTCCGTCCGCCTAGGGATCGAAGATGGCCAAAACCTGACTCACCACCGTAAATCCTATCAAAATAGCAGTGTAAAACTATCGCGTCCCACACCAAATGCTAGCCATCGAAGTGACTAGTGTCTGTTGCATCTGATTCGTTTCCAAGTCCAACGCAAAAAGAAACTAACATTTCATATCCGCTCGCTACGCCATCTCACTATGTGTTATATGTCCGATCTGCTCGAATGTCGGAACTTTCGAGGTTTGCTTACCTCAAAAGAGAAAGGAAATGCTTATTGAACAGTTTAGAATTCGATACATGGTCAGAGAAACCGCTGAGAAGACTCATTGAAGCATCTTTTGCAGAACAATTTGAGACAGAAATGAACATTACCTTTGAAAACATCTTTCTGAGATGGTATGGCAAGCCAATTGTAGCACTATTCAATAATGGATAGTCTATTTTAGTTCAAATCAACGCATGAATTTATGTTTAATATACTTTTGTTTGGTTCAACGCGATTTACT
>OX421447.1:49886092-49896092 GCA_949126865.1 Montipora capitata | reverse complement strand
TAAGCCTAATCCTCGTTTCAGTGATTACATGTAGGCCTAAGCACTCTCTGAAATTTTAGCTTTCATTTTATGGTTTAATTAACTGCACTAACTCGTTGACTCATTGACTCATTGACTCATGACTCATTGACTCATTGACTCATTGACTCATTGACTCATTGACTCATTGACTCATAAATACTTGACACTCTACTTCTATGATGGAAGGCTGAACAATTAGGCACTTCTATTTCTTTCAATTTGATAACATATGTTTACAGACACGTAAATATATAATCATTACTGGCAGTAGTTACATGCAAAGTTCACTGACAAGATTGACTTATTACAAAGCTGCATCGAGACACAAACAAAATTCATCAAAGCATCACTTCACAGTCCTTTAATTCAGGTGCATAATGTAGGGAGACAGACAGGGATCTTCACAGATTTGCAACAACTTTAATTCCCATTTCCTATTTCTTAAATCGCTGTGACAGGCAAAGGCATTTTTTGGTTCTTGTTTTGTTTTATCTTTTTTTTTCCAGCTCTGCTGGTGAATGATCCTAACAAAAAAGTTCAATCGGGTAAATATCTTAAATGACATTTTTAATTTATTGTCTTCTAATCAACAAGATACCCACTCTAGAATACCAAGAACAGTGACCTACAGTATCTTCGGGGGTCTCAAACTACTATTAAATAGAAACACTAGTGTCAATAATATTATCAATGGACATTTTCCACATTTTGACACAAGTTTAATCTTCTCACCACAGGCAGACAACTCTAAGGATGCGAGAGCGCGTGACGTCACGTTATTTTGAGACAGTTGTAACGGCCGATTCAACTGATCGAGGAAAATGTTCCATAAAAACTTCAAATCGCGATGTTTCTTTTCGAAAATTCATTTTATGGACAGCCAGATAAATAAAGTTCTCTCACCAACTATTTTCTGCGTTGTCCTGAGTGATTTGATGGGTTTTTGGGACGCTTCGATTTCCCCTTCAGATCCCACGCATACAATATAAATCGGTCAGTACAAAATGCAGACTGCAAACTGCAGACTGCAGACCGGGTACAAAATGCAGACTGCAGACTTCAGACTAGATACAAAATGCAGACTGAGTCTAAATAACTATTAAAATACGTGATGGAATGTCATTTTTTAACTTACTTAAGTGTCACGCAATCGTCATTTTTCACGAACCTTAGCATTATTGTTGAATATTCCTTGCTCGTTTCTTAATATATCATGTCTTAAACAGAGTGGCCAGGCCACTACCTTTCTGAAATAAAATTTGATCTGCTAGCTGACTTGGCGATCTCCGAAAAGGCCGCCATGCTGCGGAGACGACCCACATGCAAACATTGTCGAGGGTTATGTCACCTGTCCTCGATCATTTTGCGTGTTGCTATTTTTAAAATATTCATATTCTTCATAGTCACGCGCAAGTAGTTTCCGTGACAACACATTACGCTAAACGTTTTTGACAGATATACGTGTCCATTTGGATGACAAAATGCGGGAGCAGGGTTTGGAACGTTACCAACCATATCAAGCCCCCCATATCAAGCCCCCCATATCAGGCCCCCCATATCAGGCCCCCTACCATATCAAGCCCCCCATATCAGGCCCCCCATATCAAGCCCCCTACCATATCAAGCCCCCCATATCAGGCCCCCCATATCAAACCCCCTACCATATCAAGCCCCCCACGAAACAACATCTCAGGCCCCAACCTACCATATCAAGCCCCTGATATTCTATCATCAATACGACTTCATGACACACCATATCAGGCCCCGACCAACCATATCAAGCCCCTGATACTCTATCGTCAATACGACTTCATGACACACCAGATCAGGCCCCGACCAACCATATCAAGCCCCTGATATTCTATCGTCAATGTGACTTCATGACACACCATATCAGGCCCCGACCAACCATATCAAGCCACTGATATTCTATGGTCAATACGACTTCATGACACACCATATCAGGCCCCGACCAACCATATCAAGCCCCTGATATTCTATCGTCAATGTGTGACTTCATGACACACCATATCAGGTCCCGACCAACCATATCAAGCCACTGATATTCTATCGTCAATACGACTTTATGACACACCATATCAGGCCCCGACCAACCATATCAAGCCCCTGATATTCTATCGTCAATATGACTTTATGACACACCATATCAGGCCCCGACCAACCATATCAAGCCCCTGATATTATATCGTCAATATGACTTCATGACACACCATATCAGGCCCCGACCAACCATATCAAGCCCCTGATATTCTATCATCAATACGACTTCATGACACACCATATCAGGCCCCGACCAACCATATCAAGCCCCTGATATTCTATCATCAATACGACTTCATGACACACCATATCAGGCCCCGACCAACCATATCAAGCCCCTGATATTCTATCGTCAATACGACTTCATGACACACCATATCAGGCCCCGACCAACCATATCAAGCCCCTGATATTCTATCGTCAATATGACTTTATGACACACCATATCAGGCCCCGACCAACCATATCAAGTCCCTGATATTCTATCGTCAATACGACTTCATGACACACCATATCAGGCCCCGACCAACCATATCAAGCCCCTGATATTCTATCCTCAATACGACTTCATGACACACGATATCAGGCCCCGACCAACCATATCAAGCCACTGATATTCTATCGTCAATATGACTTCATGACACACCATATCAGGCCCCGACCAACCATTTCAAGCCCCTGATATTCTATCATCAATACGACTTTATGACACACCATATCAGGCCCCGACCAACCATATCAAGCCCCTGATATTATATGGACAATACGACTTCATGACACACCTTATCAGGCCCGGACCAACCATATCAAGCCCCTGATATTGTATCGTCAATATGACTTCATGACACACCGTATCAGGCCCCGGCCAACCATATCAAGCCCCTGATATTCGATCGTCAATATGACTTTATGACACACGATATCAGATCCTGACGTACAATATCAAACCCCTGTAATTAGGTCGTCACCTTAAAGCTCTGACACATCATATCAAATCCCTGTTATGAGATCCTCATTTATAAAGCCATGACAGACCATATCAGGCCCCGACCTACGAACCCCCAGTATGGATGAGATTGTCAACAACAAGCCATGACCCACCATATAAGGCACTTCAGCTAATTTACAATATAATATCTCAAAAATCCGGGTTGGCTGAGTTCTTCAGCGAAAGTTTATTTCTTTATTTATTTTCTTTGTGTTCTGTCCATTCATCGCGACATGGTTTCTTTACTTTAAGTGCCCGGCTGCTTGGAGCGCTTGACAGAGGTGTAAATAGTTACAACCGGCTGCGGGAATGAATCGAAAGCCAAATTTTTCTGCGCAAGAAAATGTGGTAAGAACTGAACAACGAACTGAATGCAGTTACGTGAAATCCGTAGCGTGACTTAATGACAGCCTCAGAGAGTCGCTTTTGCAAACTTAAATTTCCTTTACCAGTTCTTTTGTGCCTCGGTTGCACACCACCACAAGACAAATGGACCGCCACGTTGTTTCTCTGATTGTGCAACACGTCATTTAAAGCAGTTGTTAGCAAGTTAACTAGCTAGGTTCCTAGACTGTACCACGATACTTGAAACTAACCGGCATTTGCGCTACCCGTGGTTAATTGGGGCTTTTATCAATGACATTTGTTAAGACTTGATAATTCGAGCAATCGGGGCCGCATCTACGAGATTTCAGGTCCACTGAAATCTACCATGTGAAATTGTAAATTCACGTGGCTTACAGCAGGTTTTATCCCCTACTTTAGTTCTCTACAAAACTGGGTTTCCCTTAACGGCAACAACAACAACAAATAATATAATTTCCTTCAACACCTTTTTTTACAAAAAGCCAATTGCAGATGTTGTCGTGTGTAAAAGTCAAACTTGCTCTGAGTTATCAACATGTAAACTTTTTGGTTTCAAATCTAAAAAACAAAAGGTTTGCGGCAAATCCGCCTCCTCCGAGATTTTCAAGGTTTGCAGTGTCACAATTTGACCTTACGAGTTATCTAAGCTAATCGAAAGGGTAACCGCTTTGTATGCGATTGATTTTTTACTATAGGCGTCTCTGCTTTGAAAGTCAAAGAGTCAGTTTTCGTCGTAAATCTTATACACCAGGCACGATTTACGGACAGGTTTTAAGCGTAAGGGCTATCTGTAAGGTCCGACCTTACAGGCTATATGAAACACTTTCAAATATGGCCGTCGACTTGTAACGAATTTGGTATTGTTCGCCGTTACCATGGCAACGAAGAGACTAATATTTTTAGCTAACCTATTATGCTTTTTGCCTTTCAGTGGGAGAGTTGAAAGATAAAGATCATATCATGTCAAAACACATTTAAGAAACACGTTTGGTTTTCAGTAGGTTCCAATTCTCCACACTGGTGAAATCTTACATACATGCGTATCTTTAAAAGCGAGCTATACAGGATTTTGCAAATAACCATAATGATGACCTTTGTGAGGTTAAATTACTAATCTGTTTTCTACAGTGTTTGGTGTTTCCAATTTCGATTTCGCAAGAACCACTTTTCTAGGCGTGCACCAGTCATGCAAGATTGTAAATTATCGTAGCCGCTCTTAGGTGTTGCGTTTAAAAAAATAAAAAGGAAAATTAGTAACCGCGGAAGTCAACTTTAATTGGCATTTTTTTTGCACTCTCCATACCTGGGACAATCCACATTGCAAAGGGATTTATAAATTAAGGGGTTCATTTCATCAGTTACGGATGTAATTTATTTACGACTCAAGTTATCTGAAAGGCATTGGTGTCATTCGCGGTCAATGACGAATGTATAAAAAGCTGCAAGCACAATGGGGAACTTTCGATTGAAGTGTGATCACAGAATAATCACTAGTTCGTGATACGTTCAAGCTCAATAAACATGCCTTTATTTCGCAAAGCTGTCACCGGCTGGTGCAAGTAATATAATGCAGATTCTAATCAATTATAACAATTACGCACAGGACTTAATCGGTGTGTACTAAATTAGTAAATGTACTGGATAAAATCGATTTCACCATTCCAGCTGATCGTTCGCTGCCGATATATACATGATGTCAGGCTACAATAGTACATTCACTAGTCTCAGGAAGGGTTAGGGACAAGGGTTAATTTCTCATCCCAACAACCTTTTTTATGATGACCGTTAAGTTTTGCTTATCCGTTAGGGCTAACTATGCCTCCATTACATTGATAGTCGACATTATTTATTGGAACACTGATTGCATGAGAACGTCTGAAATACAACGACACTTCGCAAAACTGAAACCTCTTGTAGTTGTCTGTCAAGTTGTCACCAACTCTATATTATTAGCTGTAGCCAATAACTTTGAAGAAAAGTTCACATTGGTTAGTAGAGTGAATATGTTTGTATTGAAGGCAAAAAGTTAACTGGTACTCTTGCTTTCTTTTCTTTGCTGTAAAACTTAGGTGTAAAACCGCTCAGGGGCTTGACCTCTTTCCACCACTGTGACGGTTTGCATTCCTTAAGATGTTGAACCTTCGCGGCGTATTACTTCGAACGGCAAGCTTTTCTATCGCGGTTGATCCGATTGCGAAGGAAGCGGTAGTCCATCATATTTCCCAAGAAGTTCTTCGTACATGTACACAACTCATGCCGCGGTCTCTTTCTTTATTTTTCCACGGCCTCGCTCGCATCAAGAATGACACGTCACACATCGGGGACCTCCAAATGGTCACGTGAGCAAGTCGAAAATTTTGTTCGGGGTGCAAACAGTTTAGTGATTTAGCAAGAAATGTAACTTATGCTTTTATCAGGGGCACCCAACGAGAATATAGTTCAAAACCACTTAAACATGAATGTTAAACGTATTTTAGTATTTAAAAGGTAGATATCGGCATATTTTTCATCCCTTCAAAATTTTTCATCTGTTCGGATTTCCTAGCTGAAAGTCTAGTGATTCGAAAATTATAGGGATCAAAACTTACCTTTTCGAAAATTTCAGCCAGAAAAGAGATCCCGAAAATTCTAGGTGTCCATTTTAGGGTAAGAATCCGTTTAAAATAGGCAATTATACCATTTTTTTTCTATGTTGGAAAATCCTAGGACAGGCGGGCAAGCAAGAAATTTTACAACAACGGTTCCGAAAATTGTAGATCTCAAATCGTCTTCCGAACAGATATTTTCCGAAATTGACGTTACATAATCTAACGCAATAATAAACACCATAGCAACCGTACATTTACATAACACGGCCAGCATTTAAATTTACTGGTCAGTCGTTGTAAATTTCCTGAAGAATGTGGTCATTCGCCCATACGAAACAGAGCTGTGGCAACAAGACGATTACTCAATCATGAAGTTCTGAACTGAAGTTGAGCGCCTCTTGAAAATCCGTCCTCTACAACAGTAAACAGACTACAAGTACGCAAAATAAAATCTTGTGTCCCAGTGAGTTGCTAAGCAAGATAAAGACTAGGACCTCTGTCTTTATAAGCGTCCCACATGCCAATTGTGACTCAGAAATAACGCATGATGGATGACGAATTGCTTGCAGCGTTTGCCTTGTGGTCACCAAAATCGGAATAATAAAGAATTGCGTAATTACCTCCTGTCGTTCTCTAAATCGGTATTAGTATTAAATGTGCAGTCGTCTGTACTTTAAGTCTCATCGGTAACAATGCGAAAGGTTAAAAAGCTACATTTTGTGTGTATTGTCTCCACAGAATGCAATTTCCTGTAGCGAAATCTTGTCACATTTAGCATCTTCATACGTGACAACCGTTAACTACGGAGCAGAGGTCACGCCGAGCGAAGTTGCGAGGCGATATCTGATATGATGATAAAAAATAAAAAACAGCCGCTTTGGGATTAAGAATTTATTTTCATTTTGTTGATCATCGAACTGTTCGTGACTTTTACTGACCGTACGGAGGCCAAAAAGTGTTAAATATGACTGAGAAATCCTGCTGTTTGCTGGGGCCTGATATGGTTGGTCGGGGCTTGATATGGGGGGTGTAATATGGTTGGTAACGTTCCAGCCTTATATGAAATGCGGACTAAATGACATGACAAAATCCAGCAAGAGGTGGATGATATTGCTCTGGGCAAGAAGCTGTCTTCTGACAAATTAAAAATTTCTCGGACAAATATAAACAGCCTCAGAACTGTCCTGACATAAGGAGTATAAAAGTCAACCCCGAGATATGGAGTCAATTAAATGCCAAGAAAAACAAAACCGACTTGAAGATCTCAAATTTGCAGCAGGTTATTCGCAAAATTACTTTTGCGCCGTTACAAACGACCAATGTGCTTATTCAAAATCCCACTGGCCTAGAAAACAACAAAATAATGGCTAAACAAGTTGACACAATTGCAATACTGGGGCATGTAAATACACAGCTAACCCAGCTGCGAAGAGATGAAATCAAACCATCATTGAAAGCGGAGTACTCTGCTATTTGCTCAGCTGAAGTGCCCATCACTAGCCCGTACCTCTTCGGGGACGACCTAGCAAAGCAATTGCGAGATGCCAAAGAAGCGAGCAGAATTAGCCATTCCTTTGCATCCTCATCTAAGAGTGGCCGGTCCCTTTAAAGGGAAACAGCAAACCTTTAACCAATATGACCATTCCTCTAAAGGTCCTAAAAGAGATTTTTTGTGGAAAGGCCAAAACCGGCACTACAAAAAGAAAAAATTGCCAAACACCGACAAGAAATAATGGAACAACTGCTTCAAATAAAGGGCAGGGTAAGTGTTTTTGGAATATTCCTGCCCCACCTAGTGAATTATCCACAAATGTTATGTCATATGGCTGCTCATTTTGCAGCTTGGAGGACTCTCACTAGTGACAAAATCATCTTATCTGATGTTTTGGGAGCAGCTATTGAGTGTACTGCCACCCCTGTTCAACACAAATTGCCTAATCAAATCTTTTCAGAACATGAATATCACATTGTTCGTCAAGAAGTGCATAAGTTACTTGAGAAATGTGTCGTCACCAAGGTGTCACCTATATCTGGGCGAATTTTGTCTAATGTATTCCTTCGTCCCAAGAAGGATGGGAACCATCGACTTATACTAAATCTCAAGAGGTTTAATGAGTCAGTGAGTCATTATCATTTTAAAATGGATTCGCTTTCTACCATAACGAAACTAGTTACGCAAAATTGTCATATGGCGGCTGTTGACACGAAGGACGCCTATTACTCTATCCCCCCCATTCGATCTTCGGATCAAAAATTTTTACGGTTTATCTGGGAGGGAGAGTTATATGAATTTACCTGCCTTTCTAATGGGTTATCGTGTGCTCCCCGTCTATTTACTAAAATTCTCAAGCCTCCTCTGTCTACGCTGCACAAACAAGGACACATAGTTGTGGCACATCTTGATGACCTTTACCTACAAGGGCAAACCTATGAGAAATGTGTCCAAAATGTTATAGATACTACTGTCCTGCTTGATAAATTAGGTTCGGTTGTGCATCCAGAAAAGTCCACCCTAATACCCACACAAGTACTTACTATCCTGGGATTTATAATAAATTCAGTGGCAATGACAATACAACTGACCAGGAAGAAAGCTACCAGTTTACAAAATGTCTGTACTGAGTTACTAGCAAATCCTTCACCTTCTATTAGGAAAGTGGCTGGTGTCATTGGGAAAATAGTTTCTAGCTTTCCTGGCGCTCTTTACTACCGACACCTGGAAAAAGATAAATCCCAAGCCCTTTTGAGATCAAAGGGTGATTTTGATGACTCCATGTCTTTGTCCTCTCATGCTAAGTCTGAATTACATTGGTGGATTCAACATGTGGGAAATGCGTGCAATGTAATCAACCACCCACAAGCCCAGCACCAAATAACAACAGATGCTTCCCTTATGGGCTAGGGGTCAGAATTTTCAGGGGTGTCTTCAGGAGGCAATTGGTCCCATTCAGAATCTAAACAACACATCAACTATCTGGAAATGTTGGCTATTTTGTTGGGGCTCCAAACGTTTGCTAAAGATAAGAGCAACACACATCAGAATAACGTGTGACAACACTACAGCAGTGAATGGGATTAATCACATGGGAACAAGCCACTCAGTTTCTTGCAATTCTGTGGCTAAGAAGATCTGGGAATGGTGTATAGATCGTAAGATCTGGCTTAGTGCTGCACATATTCCTGGAAAACAAAATCTTATTGCAGATTTTGAATCTCGCAGAAACCAAAGAGCATCTGAGTGGAGGCTTGACAAGGTATCATTAATTGGTGCTCTTGAGGTGCTAGACTTCAAACCTGATATAGATTTGTTTGCCTCTCGCATAAGCCACCAGTTTCCACATTATGTGTCTTACAGACCAGACCCAGAGGCTATTGCCACCGATGCATTTAGCCTGAATTGGTCCAAGCCTAAATTTTATGCTTTTCCTCCGTTTAGTGTTATTCCAACAGTCTTGAACAGGCTGACGACCGAGGGTGCACAGGGGATTTGCGTGCTCCCGGATTGGCCTACACAATCATGGTACCCCAGAGCTCTCCAACTACTCAAACAAAACCCAGTGTATCTAAAAGCCAGGAAAGACTTACTTCAACTGCCAAGCCATCCCAAGGAAAATCATCCGATCTGGCACAGGTTAAACCTCCTCGTATGTCACTTATCAGGGAGGGACTAAACAAGTATGCTTTATCACCTGCAGCAAAGGATGTCCTTATGGCATCATGGAGGGACGGTACCTCTAAGCAATACCACACGTACCTTACCAAATGTACTGTCGGGACAAAAACATTGATGTTTTTCAGCCTGGGGTAACAAGCGGCATTGAATTTCTCGTCTCTCTTTACAAACCAGGCTTAGGATACAGCGCTATTAACACAGCGCGTTCTGCGCTCTCTTCAATACTTGTTTTGGAAGACGGAGTAAAGTTTGGAGAGGACCCTTTAGTAACTCGTTGCATGAAAGGGATTTTTGAGTTAAAAC
>OX421447.1:49878592-49881092 GCA_949126865.1 Montipora capitata | reverse complement strand
GATTTGCAGTTTCAATGAACAAGGTGTGCGTAATGCCGAGCCCCAATAGATGGATACTGTTCGCATGAACAACGTACAACTGTGATGGAAATTTCTTTAATTAGCTTATGTCCGCCTCGAGCACTTACACTTCAAAGTTTGAATATTTGCAAAGTAAGTAAGTAACTAAAACACTTGTACGGGAAAAAAGTAACACAGCATAAGAAATGTGCAATCGATCCTATTTTCGACATCTACGTTCTCTGTTATCCTAAAATAGTTTAGCTTGTATATTACTGCGCCTTTCAATAACATGCGGATTCTAAAATTCAAAGCTCAATCGACAAATGCGTTTTTCGCTAACGTCAATCAAATGTTCGGAGGCTCCTCCCAGCTTCCGACTGCTTTGACTGAACTGGGCTCAACGATGTGATTTGATTACTGCTCGCTCGGCAATATTCGGAAACTTGGAGGAGCCGCAGAATATTTGATTGACGGTAGCGAAAAACGGGCATTACTAAACAACGAAACAGCAAAACGAAGCACTAAAACACCATGTATGCTCCCACAATACATTGAATACTAACCGAAAAAGGTTGGATTTCAGATTAAACATAGTTTTAGGCCTAATTAGGCCTAAAAAGTTATTGCTCCTAATCCCAGTCTTAATCTGAATCCTAATCTTAATCTCAATGAATTAGGAGCAATAACGTTTTAGGCTTAAATCGGCCTACAACGATATTTAATCTAAAATCCAACCTTTGTCGGTTATTCAATGTATTGTGGGTCCTACATGGTGTTTTAGTGCTTCGTTTCGCTGTTTCGTTGTTTAGTAATGTCCGCGAGAAACGCAATAGTCGGTTGACTTTTGAATTTAAGAGTCCGCATGTTATTGAAAGGAGCAGTAAAATCAGCGTTTTGTAAATTACCTATCTCGCATTTAATTCCATAGGAGCCGTTGGTACAAAGGCATCGAAATCCTTTACTAGTAAATCCGGCTTGACAAGTTCCACCATTTAGACACGGGCTGCTGCTGCAGGGATTCTGAAACAAAACACTAATCATGACTACTGGTAAGAAGTGCAGAATATTTAAACTGCTTCACGAGTCAAATGCCTCAAAACACGGCAGCAGAATAATTGGTGACTGATTGCTTGTTCATTGATTTTAAGTGAACGTTGAAGAGTAAGACGAGTCAATAACGAAGTGCTATTTTGGGAAATCAAGATTTAAAGGGAAATTGATAGGATGTTTTGTAAGATGGCAAAAGAAAAGTAAGTTTTGAATGGCTGCAGTATGCTGGCGTACGTTTAAAAAAAAAACAAAGGTCTAAAAAATAGTTAACTGAAGAAAAGCAACACTGCGGGAAAATGGAGTAGCTAAGCAGTTTTACCTGAATTTCCAAGTAAGTGTGACCTTCCTTACTACCTAGGGCAGACTCTTTTTGAGCAGTGGCATTGTTCAATTCGCAAGTCAGCTTTCCTCCTGTTAGGGGCCCCATATTAATAGAGACACAGTCAGGGTGCAGATAGCAGTTGACTCGGCAGCTTCCTTCATTGGGTACCTCTTCTCTTCTGATCACGTGATCTTCCATGGTCTTATTTGGTACTGGTTCTTTGAAAGTGATGATGCGGTCACCGTTTGCTGTTAAAAACGTCACGAATTACACTGACCAACTTTTCACATTAAGTCAAATTCCTGAATCCAACATACAGTCTGTTAAGCCCCGTTCAAACGGTCATGATAGTTGATGATAGTTGATGATAGTTTCAACTATCATTCACTATCATTGACTATCATGTTTGCGATCAAACGGTCCATGATAGTTCATGATAGTTGACGAAATCGCGCAATGTGCTGGCGTAGCTAACTGGTACCTAGTCTCCTACCGCGCGCGATTGTAAACATCTATTAGGTTGCATATCAAACTACTACTCCACTTCTCGTTGTCTGGTTTTTTAGCTTTTTTAGCTTTTCTCACTTTCTCGCTTTCAGCGTCACTGTCGTCCGAATATTCGTCCAAATTATTGTTTTGTTGTTCTTCACAGGACGATGGCAAACTTGCGGTAGCCATATTGCATTGAGCCCGCCTTGGTTACCCCCGCTGACCGAAAAGCTATCATGCACTATCATCCGCTCGGTCAAACGGAAAAAACTATCATGAACTATCATGTCGAATTTGAACATGTCCAAACTGCATGATAGTTGATGATAGTTGATGATAGTGAATGATAGTTCGTGTTCAAACGTGCGTGATAGTTGAAACTATCATCAACTATCATCAACTATCATGACCGTTTGAACGGGCCTTTACTTAGTATTCAGCCCGCCAAGATTGAAATGGGTTGGTCGGCCAGGTGGTTAATTTCTTGCTACCCTGAGATTAAGTTTATACCCTGTCATTTGAACAATATTTTTTTTTATTTCGCGTGGTTTATTTAATTTGTTTATGAAGTCAATTCTGCAACACAACTAATGGCAAATTAAAGCATTAAAAAGCTACCTAATTACAACCTGAAAC
>OX421447.1:49871092-49873592 GCA_949126865.1 Montipora capitata | reverse complement strand
GTCGAGACGAAATCAAAGTGAGCTGTATTTACCTGAAGTACATGGTAATTTGACACGATTGAGTTTCTTGTCTTCACGCACGCAATGAAATGGGAAGAGGTTTTCGCCTCTAAGAGCAAATATGTTGTTTGTTTCAATAAATTTTTCGCTGGAAAAGGGTTCTGTGGTATTTTCTGCCTTTGTGAATTATAATATCATGTTGTGTATTGAATTTTCGAGCTTAAGGTTGAAATGTGATATGGGAGAAGCTCTGTAAGCTGGAAGGGTTCACAGGCCTGTTGGAAGCGTGCTTGAGTTTCAACAAAATGAGCCCCAAAATCAGTGAAGAATTGTGACGCAGTTGAATAATAAAGTAGCTGCTATTTCCAAAATGATGGAATTACCTGGTGATAAATAACGTCGTACGCGTCTTGGAGAGTAAATTTTGACTTTGCATAAACAAGACTTAAGCGATTGTGATCTTTGTTTTGACTTCGCTCATTTCATTGTCAAACTTTATAACACTTGACAGAAAAAGAAACTTACAAAAACCCGGTATCTTGCCATCATTTGACACAGATACTTCACTGTTTGGCGAGTAAACATGCCGCGGTAACTTCATCACGGCCGCCCGCTGAATTCTGGCGATGTCACTTTCGATTTTGCGATTTATTTGTGCAGCCAAAACGTACAATAACAAAATTGAACGTTGCAAAAATCCCCCAAAATCTTTGTCCGTGATCGTAACTTTTTATATTCTATATTCACGGTTCAAAATAAATGTTGTTTTCATGTCGTAAATATGTTATTCTCGAGCGATCGTCCTGGAAACTTCCTTCTGCTCTTTCTAAAAACTGTGTATCAATATTTATTTACTTTTGCATCAATATTTGTTTTTGCATAAAGCAAGCTAACAAAATCTGTACCTTGCTGAGTTCGCATTTGTTAGCGTTAATATTATTTTCGGTCCGATACTTCTGTTTTATGAGGGGTATATTATTTTGGTCTCCCATCCAAACACTAACCCCGCCCAACAGGGCTTAACTTCAGTGAACTTCGGTATTACAAAGCTGTCAGATGTCTCAGAGGGCACGCTTAAACTTGTGGTCATAAGAAGTTTATCAACATGTCAGCCCAGAAGCCAGTGTTTCTCACTTTCCATTTATTTTCTTCAATCTTTCTGGGTTCAGTACTTTGCTAGTAACCACATGTCCTCTCAGACTATTTACCCAAGACTTCTACCATGGCACTACAATGACAGACAATACCAAAACAATATCGTGCACTGTTAGAGCTACATATTACGCAAGGACAGGTCTGTTTCGTCGTACGAACGTGTGAGGACCTGTGAGCCAAAGGGCCTCGTCTGGTATGACTTCTTAATGACCGCCCAACTTGAAAAAAATTATCTGGAACGGTGCACGTACCACAGGCAACCCAGTGTACCCTCACGGAGGGTCTAGTTTCTTTTTTTTTTTCCGTGTCGGTAAAAGTCTTGCCTGTCACTCCCCTGCTAAGTGGTGTCTTTGTGCATAGAGCCTTCTGCGCGTATTTTCTTAGGATCGAGAGGGTAGTGGGAAATGCGTAGATTTCTCTGGTGGACACAGTAGAACGATTAACTTAACCGGCAATGGCGTCGAAAGTCATGTAACGCGAATGGCGTTTTAGTGGATCTTTGAACAAAATATACCCTTATGAAGCTCAATAATGGCAAGTCAATTGGATATTACAGGCGGTGGAATCTTAAAAGCGACGAGTAATGGACTTCGACAACAATCTATCGCCCGTCGAGAGAGAACGAATCGAACACCTTACGTGGATCTGTGATCAACTCTGCCCAGTCTTCAGTAAAACCATAATTGGAAATGTGACAGCCAAGAATTATTTGAAAGAAAGCTTGTCGTCTATTTTGTGCCTCATTATTCAAGGAAAAGGTTCTTCATCGAAACGGTTTGATCCTGAAATTTAGTTTGTTGCAATATTGCGCATATTTGACACGATTGAGTTTCTTCTCTTCACGCACGTAATGAAATAGAAGGGGTTTTTGCCTCTCATAGCAAATATGTTGTTTGCTTCAAAAAATTGTTCGATATGCGAGCTTAACTGGATAGTTTTTATGGCAATAGTAAAGCATTTTCTTGTCAAAATGAGGTTAGCGTCTTTCTGGTGTGTTAACTTAATTAAATCGTGAGTTTGTATTTGCCGTCTGCCGCGTAACCTTGATTTCCACTCTCAAAATTACCTCCAGAACCTACTTTTTGCGTAGAATAAGCTTTTAGAATGATGTTCTTGTTTTGCATAAGGCAAGCTAACAAAATATGTACCTTGCTGAGTTCGCATTTGTTAGCGTTAATAGTAATTTCGATCCTATGCTTCTGTTTTATGAGGGGTATATTGTTTTGGTCTCCCATCCGAACACTAACCCCGCTGGACAGGGAAAAGCTTCAGTGACCTTTGGTATTACAAAGCTGTCAGATGCTCAGAGGGCACACTTAAACTTGTGGTGAAAAGAAGTTGTGAG
>OX421447.1:49863592-49866092 GCA_949126865.1 Montipora capitata | reverse complement strand
GAGGCTTAGAAGAATAAAAAAGAGGAAATTGGATAATTTTGGCGATATCATCAATGGTTCAATGTCTTTGTTCCTAATTTATAACAGCAATATTTTTCGCCGATACACCCAAGCAATTTCCGAGTGCTTGTCTAGCGACTCATCATCACGAACGTTTCTAATTATAATTATATATTATCTCTACAATTTAGCAAGCACTTTGACGTTATTTTGGGTGACCTGGTACGTGCGGTCCTTCTGGTCCATGTTTACCAGGAGGTCCCTCTGATCCGGGTTTCCCAGGGAGGCCAGATTTCCATCGGGTTCCGGGTCCTCCCCGTCGACCCGTGTCTACCTTTGTTTTTGTCCGGCAGAGGGTTTCATCCTTAGCACAGATTTGGCTTTGAAGTAGATTTAGCTCTTTCTTGATTAGCAATTTCACTTCAGAGATGACTTGATTTCGTTTCTGCTGTAAAGCGCGTTCCTGTCTTGATACGGTTTCTTCCGTCATTACAGGTGAACCATCTTCATTTTTGTTGGCTTAAAAGAATAATAAAGAAATAGAGGAATTAGTATGTACACTAGGCGCTTGCCAGCGTATCTGTCTCTTCCCCTGGCGCCGCAGAAAGGTTCGACAGAATAAGAGCGGAGAACGTGGGAAGCGCAAACCTGAAACAGTCCCATTTTTCCCTTCTAAATAATCTTAAACTACAGCATCGATTGGACCAAGAAGGGCCGGCCTTTGGGCATCAACGGGGAGGATCTTACCTTGAAGGCTCGCGGATAGTCCCTCATAAATCGCGTTTTAAGCGTAAAGTCTTGAAGAGGCATACCGCTATGATCAAAGTTTCACCTTTCCCTTTTTTGCACTTTTAGAAAATACAGGTGTCGGATATTTACTCTGCCAAGATCCATCGCAAAATACACAAGGAAAGTCTGGTAGTTTATGCCGTGTTTTGTTACTTCGGTTGCCGCCATTACGAATTTCACCGAGATGTCCGAGCTAACAAACAAAACGGGGCGGATGTGACGTCAAATTTACGTCGGTGGAAATGGTGTGTAACTTTCAAGGACCGACAGCTCTTCATGTTGATCTTCTCAAACTCATTAATCATTCATGCCGTCAACAACTAATCACTAGATGTATACCATATCACGTGCATGCGTTTGGATACCGAATGAAAAACCGTATACCACTCTCCTGTAAGAATGGTATATATCACTTAACTATGCACAAAGTCAATGAATATTTATTAGTCAAAATAAACTTACTAGTAAAATTCTTGATTCTTATTTATTTAAGACCCTTAACAACAACGTTTACTTCATACTCTTTAAAGTTACCTACATCCTTCTTCTTATCCTCCATATTTTTCGGCTGCCGAAATCTCTCGAACAATAGGCCTTATTCACGATAGCCGCCATGTTAGTTTTTGTTGTGGAACTGCTTCAGTATTGTGTATACTTATCCTTGTGGACAATTGTGTACAACTTTGACGCTTTGTTCGATTGAATAGGACCTTAATTACATTGTTACCCCGGTATTCCTTTAGGATTTAAGAATATGTACATATATTGCTTTTTGCTCTATGTAAAAGGTTGGATGTTGAATGTTGGATGTTTTCCGTTTAAATTAAACTGTGTTTGTAAAATCATTGTGAGGTGAAGAACACAACAGATTTCAAATTGTCATGCCATGTGTTATGCTGGGGGGCAAACGTTGGAAAAAAGGCAAATTGCGGAAAATCGGCTCGTCGAAATGTTGAAATAACATTGTTAAAACTGCATTTTAGAATTTAGAATTAAGTACCTTTTATAATAATTTTATATCTTTTGATTACCTTTGACATTTTGACTTTCTACTTCGTTATCTGCTCATTTTTCACTTTAAAAAGATCAAAGTAACTTGTATAATCATTCTATTTTTACTACTTAGGTGATAAACATTCAATGAACGTGAAACAAATCATCTGTGTGGCTAAGATGTTCGTTATAACCTCTCGAACTTGTGTTGTTTGCCCCCTCAGAAGTGTGTAGCTAATTTGCATGATAATAGCAAATCCAACATAGCGGACACCGTGAATAAGGTCAATTTTGTTGCGGTATACATCCCGACGGAGCGACAACTTGTTTACAACTGCGGCAACCCCAGAGCTTTCACATCAATTAAAATTGTAAGTCTTTGTCAATTATTTGTTGAAAATTGAGAAGTCATATCAAAATCTCGTGCTTCGTCATGGATTCCAAACACCTCGAAACAATAAAAGCACGGCCGTAAATGTTTTCTTGCGTTTGGAAATCCACTAAAGCACTCGCACTCGTTTTTGAAATATTACTACTAGCACTTTAACATTTTGAAAAAAGAATCGAAGTGAAGTTACTGCTATTTTGACCCCAAAAACAAAACATGATCTCGTGCATGTGATGATCATTGACTAATAATAGCTCACCCCCTTCCGGTAAATATAGTTTTAACCAGATAGACTACCCCTGTTGGTTTTTCTGTTTTTACCAACAATTT
>OX421447.1:49851092-49853592 GCA_949126865.1 Montipora capitata | reverse complement strand
TTGCTACCCTGTGGGATGCCACAAGAAACCGGTGCATCATTAGACAACTGGCCAGCAAGACTACATCTCTGACTTCGGCGGAAAAGATAAGATTCAAACCACTTAATACTGATTGTGTCAACACCATATATACGGGGCTTCCGTAAGAGAATATTGTGATCACTGAATGGTGTCGAAGGCCTTTTAAGACCTATGAAAACTACACCGTTGACAAGGCCATTGTCAATTTCATTAGACCGTAATAGATACCAAAAAAGATCACTAGTATGCTGTTCCATAGCATTTGAATTTTCCGAGTGTGTGGTACCCTTGCTCTCCAGTGTGTCCAGTATCTCCGAATCTAAGCTGTTTAACTGGAAGCTTCGTCTTGTCAATGAGAAGACCGCTGTCTTCACGCCAGGCTAAGTCATTCTTATCACAGTTACAACCATAGCTGGTGTCTGCACATGAGTTGGTCATTCCGCAGGCGCACTTGTCATCACCAGATGCTCCACCCTAATACGTCATTTTCTTTGAGTCACGTGACACCCACCATCCACCTACACTTTTGTCGCGATAAAACAAAGAACCATAACACTCGTACTTGATAAACTGTTCACAATGTAAAGAAGCTCTGGTGAGACTCGCAAGCTGAGACAGACTCGCTCCGGTGTAATGAATGTCACGAGAGTAACAACCAGCTGGTTCACATCCCTGGACATGCGTTCTGCTTTCACTGTCGTGACTGATCACTGTTACGCCAACTCCGTTCTTATCCATCATATTACAATAAACTCTAAAGGGTGCCAGACCTCCCGCACCATCTGGATCAATGACGTAGTTTCCACTTTCTCTTGTCACGTATTTCCTTATCACGGAACAAGAAGTAGCAGTTATTGGTGAATTTACTTTAACTTCAGCTTCTATTGTTCTAATCGTGTTACTCGATCTACAGGCGTAAGTTCCTCCGTGGGATTTTTTCACGTTACGTAAAACGAGTGAGCCGTTTGAGAGGACGTTGAAGTCTTCAGGAAGTAAAGACCTGCCATCTTTGATCCACGTTGTTGTAGGTCGTAGGTCGCTCTCAGCACTACACGGAAGACTTACATTAGAACCAATCATCGGAGTTACCTCTTTTGGAGGGCGAACCAAAAACCTTAAACGAGAAAATACTACAAGTTGAGCTGTTTCAGTTACTGATCCAAAAATATTCTTGGCCTTGCATATGTACACTCCGCCATCTTTTCTTGTCAGTTGGTAGATATTCAACACTCCCTTCGTTACTGAAGTTCTGCTCAATGGAAATGTCCCCACTGATTTTGACCATGTGACTCTCGCCTGTGGCTGACCAGTAGCATTACAGGCGATGGTAATATTTTGCTCTTCTTCAGCAATCACTCGTGTGGATGACAATGAAATCTTGGGGCTGGCTGTTGAGAAATGCAGTATAATTACTTTTTTTTGGAAAAAAGGAACTTTGCTTACTGTCTTTGTTTAGACCTACTCGAAGTTCATGAAAATGAAAAAGATAACTGTGGATAAAAGAGATAAGGTTATGCTTTGAAGGAAAGATCAAAGGGTTTTAAACTACATCGGCTCTTCGACCAAAATTGCGTGGACGAAACGCGTAATATTTTGACGGGGTGGGGGGTCCCTTTTATCATTAAAGAATACTTTAAGTAGAAGAAACACGTCCTATCGACACTGAACCTGTAATCCACGCCTTACACAGACAAGCGAGTCTTCAGTTACTGTTTCCGTTCGTGTTGAGGTCTGAACTGATAACAAAGCGGAGAGAGAGTGTGGCAACCTTGCTCTCCTTCATCGTCAGTATCTTCAAAGAAATGTTTGAAACTTACTCTGAACGATTAGTTTCGCTGAGGCATTGACGCTTCCCAGGATGTTTTCAGCTTTACAGCTGTAAATTCCGTGGTCACCAGGTCTAACATCCTTCAGGATAAGAGTGCCACTAGACTCCACAACGCGACGTCCAATAGGAAACAATGAATTCAGTTTGGACCACGAGACCATCGGAGTTGGATTACCATCCGCTGCGCATCTCAAGGTGGCTGTTTGAGTTTCGTTCACCGTTGTTTCTACCGGGCGCTGAACCAGGGATGGAGCCGAAATGGACTGGCCCGGCTCACCTTTGGCGCCTTTCACACCCTGCAGGCCACTTGGTCCAGGGGGACCAGGGTTGCCCGGTAATCCGATATCCCCTTTTATTCCGGTCGGACCGTGCGGTCCTTCTGGTCCATGTTTACCAGGAGGTCCCTCTGGTCCGGGTTTCCCAGGGAGGCCAGATTTCCCTCTGGATCCGGGTCTTCCCCGTCGACCTGTGTTCCCCTTTGGTCCTGACCGGCAGAGAGATTCATCCTTAGCACAGATCTGGCTTTGAAGTAGATTTAGCTCTTTCTTGATTAGCAATTTCACTTCAGAGGTGACTTGATTTGGTTTCTGCTGCAAAGCGCGTTTCTCTCTTGATATGGTTTCTCTTAGGATTACAGGTGAACCATCTTTA
>OX421447.1:49803592-49843592 GCA_949126865.1 Montipora capitata | reverse complement strand
CACCAAGAAAAATGATTTTCATTGAACAGCTGAAACCCTTAGTCCATTCTTACAAGTTAAGGATCGATCCATGTTTAAGAAATCAAGTAAACTTCATTTAAGCTGCCCAACTTCATACCGGGGTGATGTCCATCTACTCAACACTAACCAAAAGCAAATGCATGGCTTTTCTCCTGTATATGAATTGATGAGAGTCAACTTTATCCTTGGTTTAAATGTTATTTTCCTTTGTTTCAAACTCATTATCACACATTGCCATACCCAAAGACAGAGGAAAACAAAATCATTTCAACCAAGGATAAAACTGAACCACAACTGTGACATATGCAAACGAGAAATTGGTCTGTTTTGCGTTCAAGTACGAATAACGTGGAAATCATGGGTCATGCATGGTCATATTTCATCGATTCGCTCGGGAGATTCCATTCGCCACAAAGGCCATAGGTTAGAGACTTACGGTGTTCCTCTCAGGCTTTCTTTTCCATTGGTGCTTTTTCCGTTGCTTGCATAGGAATTGGTACCAATATTCCCATCCGTTGCTTTAAGAGCGTTTGATAGTTTGTCTGCAAGGTTATCACATTTGGTACCCTGCACTGCAAGATCTTTTTCAGGTGATGCGACGTACCCAGCATTTGCCTCACTGTGGTCGCTCTCAGTCTCCTTTCCAGTGACCGCACATTTGTCGGTTGTAGTCGAATCGTGCTCGGGTGGGTTCGCGTCCTGGTCGGGAGGACCCCCCGTGCGCTCGGGTTTTGGGCTGGCTTTGTGATTGGAGTGGGTTGACTGGGATCGCCTTCTGTAGGAATGTTCAACCACATCTTGTATTTCCCTTTTGCTTTCTTTCCTGGACAGTTGCATTTCACGTAGCATTTGGTGCCGTTGCTCCATCAACAGAGTGCGCTCGTAAGTGTATTCCGAGATATCTTGGTCCATCTAAATCGATAACAGAATGAACCGGTACTACGAAATTAACAAGTGACTCACCTCTTAAGCTCAGTGCTTTGATCACGTTTGTGCGCACTTGAAAAATATTTCGAGTCTTAAGGGACGGTTAGTTAAAGGAATTCTAACTTAGACTTCGGTTTTTAACGATCAGCCTACTTCAGTTCCAGAACGTTCTATAGGTTAGCTGTTTTCGGCAGTGAACAACCTTCATATATATTATGATTGACCAAAATAACAATGACTTGGAGGGAGGTCTGTTTAAGAAATTGCAGCTAGAAAATTTCCTAGCGTGGAAAACTTTGGGGCGATTTACACGGTACGATCTTTGTTACGACTTTCGCATTCCAAAAGCTTACGCCACTTCTTCACCACAAATCGCGGTGTGTAAATCAAACCGTAATACAACAGACGTGCTCGTATGAATGGTCGAACGTGACGACGCACTGCTAGTTGCCTACGGAAGGTGTGAGAAAGAATCGTACCGTCTAATAGTCCTTTGTAGTCACACGTAGCTGTACTCTGATCTATCACTTCCCAATATATTCGATAAAATTAATGATTGAGCTCTCTTTATTTCTAAAACACACGTCATCCTTTCAACTTCCTTCCATATTTGATCCCAGACCATAACAGCCATTCCACATCTGATAACCAGACTCGGACGGTAGCTGCGAAATTGCACATGACAAAATCCCCTGATCACGATCCCGACAGAGAAATTAAGGTAACCATCAAGTACGTAAGCGCAGAATAAAGGAGTATTTTTCGTGCTAACCATTTCAATAACTTCAACTTGCGCTTTGATCCTGAGTTGGTACATGAAAGATTCCAAGTCCTTCTTCATCTGAATGCTATTGTCTTCCAATTCTGTATTCTCTTGGTCAAGGCAAAACTCTCAAAAATGTGTAAGCTATTAATACCTTCAGTTACTCTAAAAGGCATGGCCTTTATGACAGTCATGAAAGAAAAAAACAGTGGTAAGATAAACTAGAGAAAGAGTTAGTTCGTACGGCGACGGAGGTGCTGCCCCCGGCGACGAAGTTAATCACCAAAATCAATCAAGGATACGTGCAACTGTGAATATTCTAAGATTGCATTTCCTCCAAACTTTATGTCGCTTGAGGAGGAATAACAACAGAATCATGAGACCGCCGTCGTGGACTATCCACCACACGTCCACATTGCCATCTAAGCGCTCTGTGTTGCTGGGAAAAGAGTCGATGTTTCGAGCTACAAGCAGCGCCTGTTGACCTTTGGATACACACTGGATTGTGTCTAGAATGGGAATCCAAGAGGACAAACAGGTCCTACTTTCATTCATTCATTCATTCATTTCTAACCTGCTTAATTACGTTAACGAACAATATATATTTACCATATAATAAACGTAGTTTAAATTGTACTGGACTAGCATGCCATCCGAGTCCATGACAAAGGGCATGCCAGGGAAGGGGAAAGGAAATAATACTGTCAAGTTGTTTCGGGGAAACTTAAATTTAGGACCAAAAATTATCCGTTTTCATCTCGGCGAAACTATGCCCAATAGTTTCATACATATTTTCGTATCGTTTTCACCTAACCACACTTCGATCATACACAAAAATAACACAATGGGTTTTGAAATTCCTCCTAGTTTCTGAAGTCTAGGTTGTTACTTATTCAGTTCGATGTGTTTCATCTTTTTAACTTCTCCACTAAACCAATTAAAGACTATTGATTTCAAAACGATGTTAAAAGGGATCTAGAAGACAATTCAACATGGAAGTAGTATTTCCATCTTGTAAACTTACGAACAAAACTCTTCCATTGCTGTCTTTCCCGCCAATTTTTGGGCCACGTGATCACAACGGTATTTGGTTCTAGGCCACCGAGACCCGAACTCTGCGTTCTACAAGAAAGGAAAGAACACAAACGATCATTCTACATTTGCGGGATTTAGGAGCTTTTCGTTTTTTTCGGCTATGTTTATTGACAAACGAAACCCGTACTCACAAAAAAGATATTCCTTCCGTAGCTGTGGATGCTACGATAACCTTCAGAAATCCTTTCACTTTTTCCTCTTTCATACAATCTTTCAGCACCTGTAAAATTAAGAGTTTTGCGTTTTTGGGAAACACCTCTAAAAACCTCAGCGCTCCTGAACGGTTGCTGTTCGACCCTGTTCTAAGAAGATACCCCTGGGCGCGAGGATAGCGCCAGATTGCATTGGTTCAATGATAGGTCAAAGAAATCTGCCCGCCTTTTTCTAACTATCGGAAGCAAAACCAACTGTGATTCTCAAGCTTTTGCGCGTTTCAAGTCCTAGATAATTGTAATTAGTTTCATCTCTGATTAGTTCATTTGCTTGCCTTTGTCTGCTGCTGTGATTGCTCAAAGTAGTTTCGATGATAGTAATTATGAACTTGATATCTTTAATGCCCTTCAATGAAATCTCGCCGTGACCGCTGGCTAAAGTGTTTTCATATCTACAGCGCTGGGTAAACGTCCATTGGACCTCTTTAGCTTGTACGTTTTGTTTTCCCATTTCAGACCACGTGATGTTCCCAAGGGAATTTTCCTTTTGTTTTTCCATACGTTATGCATACATGTGCACGTGTATAAGACCACATTTGAAAGAAACTGTTCCCTAGAGTAACATCATTCACGTGGTCTGAAATGGGAAAACAAAACGTACAAGTTAAAGAGGTCCATTCTAGTTGATTCTTGCTAATTAGCTTTTCTAACTTTCAAACTAGGGAGCTAAGCACCAGACATTCTGGAGCCGGCTACGGACGGCAACCGGAAGTGAGCTGTTTTTCTTTTTACCTTTTCTAGACGCTACCACATTTGGTTCAGAGTATCTTTTCTCTCTGAGAGACGATTATTACAGTTAAAAATCTGGGAGACACAACTGTCCTGGAATGCGAATGCCTATCAGTTTCGGTTTCCGGCGTTTCTCGTGCTTGCCTAATTAGGGCGCTTAAGCAAGCGACGTTTATCAGACGCGGACGGTAACCGGAGGTGAACATTTCGCATGTCAACCGGGTTTTAAAACTAATCATCTCTAATGCAGACAAGATACTGAGCAATATAGATGTGGTCGTGTGAAGACGAGCTGAAAGGGAAAACACCTCACTACCGTTTGCCGTCCGCGTCTCAAAAACGTCCCGTGCTTAAGCTTCCTTATCTTAAAGTAGATTACGTGTAAACAAACTTGAAATACATGTCCACTTAAAAAGGAAGCTTAATGAAACCCATTATTTAACAATTGGCGCCCTTGCTGTTAGCGGCATGTTAAACCTTTAGCGGTCGCACCGCTTTGCAGAGCAACACCAGGTTGCTTCTCATTGTCTCTCACCTCTTTTGCCAAGACTACATCGCCTGCTCGTTCGTTAAAATCCCCTTCCAAAATGGACCCAACTATCGTAAGACCACGCCCTGCAAAAGAGAAGGAAGTTCAATTAGGGTGTTAGTTCCGTGAAGTAGGTGATCATAAGCTAATGGGCGCTCTGTACAACAAAAAATATTACTTTCATGCTCTGGCGAGGCCGTTTAAGGCCCACGTTCCCCCTACAGATAATGCGTGCCGTGGGAACAATTTTCATATGTGAAAATCCAGCCAAAGATGAAATTCATCCAATCAGATCGCTACGATAAGCAATGCGAACTTCCATAACAAAAACAAACGGTCGGAAAGCCTGTCGGTTGAAGGTGGGCCTTTAAGGAAGAGAGAGTTAGTATTCAAATATTTCATTTGAATCTCTCGTACTTCATCACCGTAAAGAAATTCGAAAAGCTGACTTTTCGTGCGTTAGCCCCTTTGGTAATTCGCTCTGACGAAGGGCTATTACGGTCGAAACGTAAGCTTTCGAATTTCTTTACAGTGGTCAATTTACCGTATCAACTCTGTTGATAAACCCATTTCTGTGTTTCGCTTCTCCGCTGACGCAGCACCGCAGCTTCTTTAGAAACTAAACCCTTTAGTTTATCCAGGAAGGTGGCACTGAAACGTATGGCTCATTGGAAGAAGGGTGCTACTCACCATGCTTTAGTTGACTGACTAGGCTCAACAACCGCTTGGATTCGGGCTCAACATTCTTTTTCAGTGAACAAAGAACCAGAACCTGTGGTCTAAATGAACATAATAAAATCAGCTTGTCCATTCACTTCTCAATTAAAAATGGACTAAAATGGAAACCCTTTCAGTTGACGGGTAGGAGTAGCTCAGCTGGTCAACTTAATGCGTGGTTTTTAGCTGCAATTCACCATTTCTTCCGCTTCGGCTTTCCTATCTGGTCCGTAAATCTTTCACTTACCTTTGCGCTTATTATACCCAATAGCTTAAATAGAATGAACAAAATAAATATTGCTTTAAAACGAGGCCAGTTGGTGTCATTGGCACAACCACCAGAAGAACTTAGCTATTACTGCGTCGATTCAAAGATAATCCCTTGCTCTCTATAGTCCCCGGTAGATGGGAGGTTGGAGCATCCACCTCATGCATTTACATTTCATCTGCGACCAGGATTTTTCTGAGTACATGTTAGTACTAGTCATCAAATATTCACTGCATCGTTGCTTTATTCGTTCTTCTCGCAGCTCACTTACCACCATCAAGTTATGACTACGGTCTTTACATTTAAATACTTCGACAACGAAGCACTGACCGATGAGGGGGTAAAGTAAGGAAGACACTGTCCACACCCAAAGATACAACCTTTAGTGCTTTAGCAGCACAGCCGGAAGTAGGCCTTTATCCAAAGCTCGGTGCTACATTTTTATGCCCAGCAATTTCTCTACGCCTCCGGCCTTATTTGTTTTTCGTTTTGTGCCATAGACCCTATGCAATAATGTGGTTTTATCAACGGAGTTGATAATGTAAATTGGCCACCGTACAGAGATTCTAAAAGCTGACGTTTCGAGCGTTAGCCCTTCGTCAGAGCGAATCCTCTGACGAAGGGCTAACGCTCGAAACGTCAGCTTTTAGAATCTCTGTACGGTGGCCAATTTACATTATCAACTCCGTTGATAAAACCAAATTTTTGTATACTACTTCCCCACCGACGCAGCACCACAGTTTCTTTAGAAACTACCCCGTCATTCCTATGCAATAATGGCTGCCTTTAAATTATTCTTTTGTTCATATTCAAAATAGCCCAACTAACCTCGTTTCTGAGACGAAAATTCTAAAGAAATTGTTATCCCGAAAGAGGTTAGTTGGGCTATTTTGAATATGAACAAAAGAATAATTTAAAGGCAGCCATTTTTGCATAGGGTCTATACCATTTGAAAATGTAAATGTCAACGAAGAGTTGTCGCTGAATGATCATCTTTTGATTCTTACCTCCAGTTCTTGGTGTGTGGTGGACCTTCTTCCAACCTCAGGAGGCTGTATCGAGCTGCACTCAGTGCCAGCCCTCTGAATCCATCGCCCCACTCAATCTTTGCTCTGAAAAGCGTAACGAATGGACCTGTTTAGCTTGTACGTTTTGCTGTCCCATTTCAAACCACGTGATGTTCCCAAGGGAATTTTCCTTTTGTTTTTCTCATAAGTTATGCATAAATATGCACGTGCATAAGACGACATTTGAAAGAAACTGTTCCCTAGAGTAGCATCACGTGGTCTAAAATGGGAAAACAAAACTCACAAGGTAAAGAGATCCTTAAAGTAACTAAGGGGGCCGTTATACAAAGTCATAAAATTCTGGCCAAAAAATACGAGTTCTCGTAAAATTAGACTCGAGTGCCAACTGACAAACAGCAATAGTCCAAAGTTCGTAGTTTACTGCTTTGCCTACAGGTAGCCATGCCCTTCTCCTGAAGAAGAACTGGGAAGTTGTGCCTAGCCTGCGTAGCTGGCGGGATGTTATTATTGTATGATTATGTAAACACGCGTGAGTAAAGCGATAGTTGCTTCGTTGTTTTGGCCGCGACTGCGATTTCACTCGCGGCCCACTCGCGGCCAAAACCATCGTACTTGCGAGTTGTTTAAATAATCCTGCGATAAAATATCCCGCCAGCTACGCAACCTTCATGGGGAGGGTGCAGCTGCAAGTAGGCTGAGCAATAGTTATCTGCTTCTCGATATTTGGCTTCCATTTGATCAAAAGGACCAAAAAGAAAAGAAAGTTGCTTATGACTGTCACGCTCATGGCTTTCACTTGATGAAGAATTGCTGTATCTGACTGTATGGAGTTTCATGGTCTTTCCACGAAATGGCAGTCAGAAACTTCATTCACTTGTTGTTGCTTTTATTAACGTGGCCTAATAAACCATAAGCAAACCAAGCGCCATTGGCTGAGGGGAATAGAACAGACCACGCCGAAAGCACAGTACCTTGCGAACAGTGTGACTGTTGGTTCTTTAACGTCACACAGAATCTTATGAAGGGGTTGTGAGGTGAAAAGTCTTTATCAGAGAGGAGTTAGGACCTTAACCAACTGCAGATGGGATTACAAAGACAGCAATTCATCTTCATATATTTAAAGACCATGAGTGTTGGTTCGACCACCGTGACCAGTGTTGATCCCATGACCTCGTGCGCACGATAGTCCAATGTTCTACCCGCTGAGCTAAACCAGATCGCAGTTTTCATGCATGATGGCAAACAAAGAAGTAAAAAAAAATATTTGGGCAAATGAAGAAAGTTATCTCACCCTTGAAATTCAATGTATTTGTAAATAGCAGCAGCTACAGTCATAGCAACTAATGTATAATACCAACTTGAAATAAACATCAATACCAAGCAGAGACACATGCCTAGGAATGAGGTCAGCCTGTTGATAAGACAAAATGAAAGCAAGTAAGGTAAATTTAAATTAAATTTTTGAAGTTGCACTGTTAATGCCAATCATTCTTAAATTTTATTATTACTTTATTTTAAAATGTTTTCCAGCTGACTTTTCAGACGGACCAAAACTAAGTTTTCCCAATATGAAATTAGAGTACTTGGCACCAGTTCGAAAAAAGATCAGCCCATACCCTGACATCATCAAGGAGAAGGAAAAAGGCACTTCAAATGAGAGTGTGAGCACTGTCGAAGAGCTTCAAATGCAGGGTAGCACCTTTTTGCTTTAATTTGATTCTGTATTTTAGCAAGCCGAAGTGAGCAAAGAGTAGATAGACATCATCTCACACATTCATCCGTATCAGCGTTAGATCATAACAATCTAAGGCGTCGTCCACACGTATCCAGAAATTTTTGGATCCGATTTTTTTTTCGGATTCAAAAATATCCGCGTCCACACGTAGCGTATTCCAATCATTTTCACTGTTCACACGTATCCGATTACACTCTAATGCCCTGTGCTTTTGACAGTCTTGGTGCAAAATCGTACGTTGGCGCCATTTTCTCTTTTGTTAGCGAGTTACACGTGACAGTCCTTTAAGGTCCAAGGTCGATACGCCATGTTGATGTACCTCACCTGGGAAAGACTGGATCCAATAGTGTTACGTTAGCGTACTCCAAAATTTGCGGATACGGCAGATTGCTGACACGTATCCGAATTCGCAGCGAATTCAAAAATCTCCACTCTGGAAACCGTATTCGGAAAATTCCGGATACCCTGACTACCGAATTCGCAAGATACGTGTGGACGCAAAACAAATACAAAAATTTTCGGAGAGTGAGGACGGGGCCTAAAAACGGAAGTCTACAGAAATATGGTTTTATCAACAGAGTTGATAATGTAAATTGACCACCGTACAGAGATTCTAAAAGCTGACGTTTCGAGCGTTAGCCCTTGGTCAGATCTAGAGCGAATCGAAGAATCTAAAAACGGAAGGGCTGGCCCGCCTATCTGGTGTCAAAGGAGCACCGGATACTAGATCTTACAGAGGTAATCCAATCATAGTAACCATACCAGTGATAGTATTTAAATCTCGGTCTCCAGTTGGGTGTTCTAAGTAGAGACTGTAACACACACGCCAAGTTTACAAATCCGTAGCACATCAAGAAGAACCTGTTCACCAATATAATGTAAGCATCAGAATCACTAGACTTGCACAAAAATACAAAAGTATGTGCTTTGTCAGGTCTGAAGGATAACACCAAGGGTAACTTAAAGGGAACCTCCACTTCAACAAAAAAATAACTTTAAATCACAGGAAATAACCGTTACAGTCAAGTCAGTCTAAAGTATTTTCAAAGAAAGTGTTTGTATCCGAAATAAATAAGTTTTAGAATCGTTTATTTTTGTTTTCAAGTTTCGCGGGCGCCGCCATCTTGAATAATTGTCACGTGTTACGGTTGCCCTATTGTTATTAGACAAAAGCTCTTTGTGTCAGAACAACAGGGCAACCGTAACACGTCACAATTATTCAAGATGGCGGCGTCCACGAAATTTGAAAGTGAAAATAAGCGATTTTAAAATTCACTTTTCTTGATAGTAAACATTGTTTTAAAAACAAATTTCGAACAAATTTGTTTGTCAACATAATTTCCTGCGGTTTAAACTTGTTTGGTAGTAAGAGCGGAGGTTCCCTTTAAGTTAGTCTTCCTCCACAAATTAAAACAAGACAAATGACTGAAGCAATGTGTTTATAGGTGTCTTAACAACTATACCTTTAGAAATTGTTTTTTTTTACAAAAAGATATAGTTTGACAAGAGATTTACAGACTCTTAAGAATATTAGGAGCCCCTAGAACAATAAAGATAACGAAAAAAGGTATTCAATGAAACGGATAAATTGGTTGAGCACTTATCATTAATGGATCCATACGAAAAGCAAATCTCATCAAACGCCATAAAAAATCTATCACTGTTTCATAAGGAGAGGGTGGAACCGGACTGCACAGCTAAGAGAAGAGATCAGCCAGTAACTCATCCAACATATGACACAGAGTTGGGAAATCCAACCAAGGACACAATCGCATTGGTGGAAAGTGATGTTAACATTGTACTATTAGCTCCAAGCTGTATGGTCATTATGCATACAACATTTAATTAGTATCCCTTCAACACCCTCTCCTCAAAAACCAACATTTCACTTGTTGTGTTAATTGTTAATTTCACTTTACAGTGTCCCCAATTAGTGCTCCAGCGCTAAATCTACTAGACACTTAAATAAAGTTCCTTTCCTTTCCTTTCCTTTCCCTTGGAATCTCTCAATGATGACCCCACTTGGTTAAGAAGGGATGTTCTAAAAAACATGACAAAAAAACTATTCTATTGCAGCTTACATGGTGATAATAGGTGCAACTGCATCTAAATTAGCGATCAGGATGCCAATCTCCGCAATGCATGCAGTAAGCATCAAGGCATAGGTGGGCTCTCCAGTCTTTGATCCATAACTAAAGATGTTTAGAAATGGAATCAGATTGTCTCTTGCTATGGCCTGCAGCAAACGTGGAGCCCTGCAAAGGGGAAATAAATTAGGGGGATGGTGATGACCGAGGTAAAATGAACAGTAAAGAAAAGCTGAAAGACATCCTACAAGTAGTCTAAAGAATATTTAGTTCAGTTTACTTTATTTACAAACAAAATAACACAAACAAGAGCATGGTGAGAGCCCCGCAGTTAGCATTGCTATTGTAGGCAGGCCACTTACACTGCACCATTTTTACTGGCTCTCACAACAAAGTAAACAAAAAGACACTTACAGACAAGAATTAAACAAACAAACGCCTCATACATATAAGAGAGAAAAGTGTTTTAAAAATGATTATTCTGAGATATTACAGGTAACTGTTAAAGAAAAGCCATATACTTTGGAAGATCGATGTAGCGCATCATAAGAATATGTATATTATAATTATATAAGTAAGAATATGCTGAGGATAGGTGTACATTTTGGTTCCATAAGCACAAAGACAATTAAGTTGAATTCTGAAACCCCTGCAATATTCCAGGAGCAGGGAGCAGTTTTGGATTTTGACAACTGAAGCAACATTAGGAGTCATCTGCAACCTTTGCTTTCGCTGGACCACTCAGATATGGTTTTGTCATTTATGGGTCAGTACAAAGAAACGAGATACTATTTTTATATCATGTTTCATACACAATGTTCATGAATGACATTTTATTCAATAATATGGCAAGATAAAAGCAAGGTTAACTCTTCTGAAACCTGATCCATTAATTAAAAACTGATTGATGCCTGATCGACTCACCCAGTTAAACTCTGCATCCCTGCTCCAACAGTTGATAGGAGAGAGCCAATGAGAATCACCCATTTTGTTGGAGGCCAAGCAATTTCTGCAACAACGAGAACGCTGCCAATACTGCGGCCAAATCTAAAAAGCAAAGCAATTACACAAATAATTGGTACTTTTATAAGTTAAGCATTGAGAGGGTAAGAATGATTAAGCTATTTAACCCATTGACTACTAGGAGTGAAACTTGATTGGTTTTTACTCTGTCTAGCACCAGACAATTTTACTGTCAGTGGGAGGAGGGGGGGGGGGGGGGGGGGACGTGTGGTTCCGGAGTCAATGGGTTAACTATTTTCAAGAGGATTAAATGCATGTGTACACAGCACTTCCTACTTGTCTCTTAAAAGGTCTCCATGCACTGTAGCTCCAAACAGCAACACTGACGTCAAGTCTGAAGAGATGTTAAGGTGTGTCAAACAAAACTCTTTGCTCACTTTATCCACTTTCACATGGTTAAAACTGAGAAATTGAAAAATTGTCTCTTAATGTCTCTTTTTCTCAAAGCAGGCTGTCATTTGCAGGTCATATTAATTTTTTTCCAGCTTGAGATTTGGTGCATAAATGCAAGGCATGAAACTATCTGAGAGTAATCATGGAGCAGCAATTCTACAATGATATGTGCTGGTAAGTCCAGGTAAAAAAAGCTATAGGGCTATAGGGTTATAGTCTGCTCAATGCTCAATTATTTACAGTTGCAAGTTTGCAAAATTGTGGTGCATGGAAAAGCAATAAAAAACACAGCGACTGTTTCAAAGTACTTGAGCTCAGAAAAGGATAGCATTCTACAATTAAAATTTATTTATCACAATAGCTAGTACAAGATAAGGATACAGACAGTAGAGGTGGTTGCAATAGCTGCTATTGTTCCCTTTGGAATAGATTGCTGAGCATCCTGTAAATCCCCAGACCTGTTGGATCCTGCCATGATTCCTTAAAAAAGGAAATAACCTGGACATTATTAGCAAAGCTCTAGAGATTTGTTTAGGAAGAGAATTTCAAATAATGCCATTGCTTTTAAGGAATATGTAGTGAAATTCAGGCTTACCACAGAGTCAGGTGAAGCCTTTTTAGATATTTAAAAGACGACCTCACCTGTCACAGAAGGGAAAAAAATTGCCAGTAAAATGAAGAATGATGTTGTGATATCAGATCTCACTTCGCCTTTATGTGGACCAGCCTCTATTCCTGGGGACACCTCATTTTTCTTAAGATATTTACTGTTCCAATTATCTGTGATAGGAAAGGCAAACCTTCTCAAAATTATTGGAAACATGTGTATGGCCTAATAAGATTTTGGCAGATGGCCAAAAAGAGTATTTTTTAATGATGAGTACACACTGTGTAGAGCAAGGAGAACTGCTACAGGATTTTGAAACAGACAAAGTACCTGCATGAAGGGGGTAGTTTCTAAAGAAACTGTGGTGCTGTGTTGGTGGGGAAGTAGTATACAGAAATTTGGTTTTATCGACGGAGTTGATGATGTAAATTGGCCACCGTACAGAGACTCTAAAAGCTGACGTTTCGAGCATTAGCCTTTCATCAGAGCGAATCGAGGAATTATGGGTTACGTGAAGTTTTTATAGTAGAGTAGGAGCTACGCTATTGGTGGTAACATGGCAACGTGAAAAATAGGAATATATTGGTTAAATGAAAAGCGTTCATTAATACCGTGAGGATTAAGGGTGCCGATTTGGAAGATGAACAGTGTGTACTCATGTTCCAAATTGGCACCCTTAATCCTCACGGTATTAACGAATGCTTTTCATTTAACTAATATATTCCTATTTTTCACATTGCCATGTTACCACCAATAGCATAGCTCCTACTCAACTATAAAAACTACACGTAACCCATAATTCCTGGATTCGCTCTGACAAAGGGCTAACGCTCGAAATGTCAGCTTTTAGAATCTCTGTACGGTGGTCAATTTACATTATCAACTCCGTTGATAAAACCAAATTAAAGTACCTGAGTGCATGGTTGCGCGTGAGGTCATCAGCTGCGTGAGGGTTCTGCTCATAGGAAATTACTAGTAATATCAAGTCCCACAAGCTGATACTCAACAGGAAGAGACAGTGAAATCCTGAATGTGAGCTTATCATTAATAGACAGCAGGGGTCAACTGTCTGCGAAAGCGTCAAGATTTGAAAAACTAATTTTCCAGATAGGCTAACTAGCCCACTCACTCCTTGCAATGCTCCTGATTTTGCATCTTGGAGGATGTTACCAATGTTGTTGAATGGTCAGCCACTGGATCTTAGTTTGTGCTTTGGGTCTAACCAAAACAATGTTCTGTGCACATCTACATGTATTAAGCTTATTGCTATCAAATACAGGGAATATTTCTTACCAGAAAAAAAGCCACTAGTGATACCAGGCACTCCACACACATAGGAAAGAGGATTATGCTTCCAGAATTCCTCATTGTTTCCATAAGCACTAGATAGTAATGAATCATTTGTTGAACATTTGTGATAACTGCTACTGGCCAACAACTTGGAACCTATCAAGCAGATACTGTGGAAACAAAACATATTAACCCTTAATCCCTCGTGTGAGAGTGACACCCTTATGAAATAATTTCACTTACACTCCATAATCACTGACGATTATTAAGTACTCTTCAACAGGCGCTGGTTTGGGAGTGAAAGGGTTAACTCAGTTCTAACTTTTCTGTAAGTGCTCTCGCAGACAAAGTCAAAATTAAATATGGCTTGCGCAAATGAATTACAGTTTGCATGGTTCAATTTTAAAACCAGCTTCATGCTTCATGTTTGTTTTAATAGTCATTGTCTTTAATAGATTCGCTATAAAAATAAATCTGGTATCTTGAAATGATTCAAAATTGTTCCACGATTCATCCAGCCAGTGCATGCAGTTGTGTACAACACCTAAGTGCCTCACCTAATGAATATACAATGTAACTAACTTGTACCTAGGCATATCCCTTGCATGAGCTGAAAAGAATCCAAGATAAATAGCCAGTATAGAGAACAGAACACAGGCCAGAAAAAGAGAGGCACACTTGTTGACGTACTTTACTCCAATAAACACCACTGCCACAAGTAAAAGAAGCAGGATGGATCCATACACTCGCATGTTATTTAACATCACTGGTGATGTTGCACCACCTCCTGAACGTACATCACCAAACAAAGACATAAAGGGAGCCAAGTACGTCTGAAAATGAGAAGGAAATCATCATAATTGCATGAAGTCAGACAACTATTAAACTTTTACATGCCTTTTTCTAGGGTAATTGCTATTAATCTCAATTTCAAACATGTTTACCTCTTACCAGTAAAATTTCAATCGCACCAAGGATATACATGGAAGAAGCAAATGTAGTTCCAAGATAAAAAAGCAAGCCAACAGCACCACCAAATTCTGGGCCGAGAGCTCGGGAAATCATAAAATAGGAACCCCCAGCTAAAAACAGAGAGACGGTGACAAGCATATAAATAGATAAACAACTGACAGCCACTTATGTAGATCTTTAAATAGTCATACTTTTTTTTTTCTAAGAAGAGGCTACAGGTAGCCTACATTTTGTTTGAAGGACTTTTAGCCAATTTCCTTCAAATAAAATTCACAGTATTTCAGGGATCTTTTAAGTTGCAATATCTTCGTCAATATCCAATTCACTTCCGTAGTCCAAAGTCCAAAGTCTACATCCCATGACACAACCATATGGTTAATAAGTGTGATCATAGAATAGTTTCTAAAGGTGTTTACTCCAATGAAAACCAGTAAACACATGCTTTACAAGTTTCTACGTTGGTATTTACAGTGCAACACGCCTTTACCATGGCCACCCAACAAACTTTCACATTTGACAATTACGTCCAAATACGTCAACTCAACAACCCAGGCAACGGTTGTGCGAACTTTTCAAGGAGGTGTGACTGTCAAACAAATTCACACATCCTGATTGGCAGACAAGTTGTAACAAACTTTGTTAGGTGGCCACGGTAAGAAGCGTCGCACTGTCAAATTATTTCATTCTTTTTCTTAACAATACCAGGAGAAATAATAGCCCAGTAAGACGTGTTGCTGAGTCATACAATGACCGGTCAAACGAAAACACAAAAACTCGTTTCCAGTCATGCACACAATTCTTTTATACACATTTCCCTGTTAATCTGTAGCATAGTTGTCTGTGGTTTAGTGGTCATCGCAATTGCCTCTGAATGAGGAGATACCGAGTTCCAATCCGGCCTACTTGGGTTGCCTTCTCTGAGAAGTGTCTATGAGGCAAAAACATTTTATGCATACCCAGCCAAAATTATCGCAACTCGCAAATCCCCACCCCCCAAAAAATCCAAAGTCCAAAAATGGAGCCAAAAACTAATAGTCTATACTTTTCTTAATACATGTGCATTGTATGGTATATGTTGACCCTAAATTGATTTATATTCCTGTGTCCTATTTGATCAATAACAAGAGCCAGCTAAATTGACCTATCAACAAACAATAGATATCACCTAAAATAATTCTATTACCTGAAGCTGACAGATGACAGATATTTAATTACCTGGAACAACTCCATTCGTGGCTATGGCACTCATAGAAATGGCTGTTAACATTGTCTAATGTCACAAAATGAAAATCACTTTTAATTTAACCTTGAAGTAATGAGCCTTTACGTACAATTTGTCCTTAGGATGCATAATAAACAAAATCCTTGATCTGACCTACCGCTGTAGCTTACAATTAAATTAAATGCTTGGAAAAGAACTGCTACTGAACAAAACCTCAGCTGATATGGCAAAGGATTTGGTTCATATGTGGCCATTTTGTCAAATCGGGTTCTACTATAAATAAAGTAACCAATACAAAGTGGTATCCAAATCTGATGATCATTATTAATTTTATAGAATTAAGGGACCTTAGACAAATCACTTTTCATGGTGGTCAGATTCCCCTGCCTCTTCATATCAAGATGTCACTGAAGATAAGTGGAAATGATTTATAGGTGGTATGGTATTGAAGATTGTGGGGTGGGGGGACAAATGTGAAACAGGGTTAAACACCTACACTCTACCAGACTGACCATCTTCTGCAAGGGTCTTTTTGTAGATACTCACACAACAGCAACAGATAAACACAATTAAGAATGCTTGTAGGATTCCTGCCACACCAACTATCCACGATAAACGTATAAACAGGATCACACCAAAGATGTTCTGAATCGTGGGGAGATACACACCCATAAGGGTGCCCATTTTGGTTCCCTTGAATTTTAATTAAAGAAAGAGAAAGAAACATTTATATGTAACACAATGAGAAGAAAATAACTTGATTTTAATTACAAAAAAGGAATACAGTTAAACTTCAATAAGATGCTTCACACAGTCCCACTTAGGTTGCTATGGTAGCACAAATTCAAAACAAAAATGGTACCCAGCAGTTTTCTTACTTTTCTGAAAATTTGCAAACTTAAAACAAAAATTTGGAGAAAGTACTTTTATTTGCTGAAGTCAAAGAAAATTTAATGAATAATAATTAAAAGACTAAATCTCACAGGGATCAAAGTCTCGAAAAAAACAAATGATTCACGTGTCACATACAACTCAAGAATCACGCTTCACATGGTTTGAAATTTTGGACTCACGCTCCTCTTTACAGAAAGTTTCACGTGTTGGCATTAACTGTGGATAAAGACAATATTTTAATCCCTAGTTACATAGTTTAGAATAACTGGACAAGTCCAATAAACACGTCAATTCTTAAAACTGCTAGAGAAGCAATTTGTAAAATTTTAAAACGTACGCCGAACACTCATGTGCTTAAATATGTAAGCTTAAAATTAGCAGCCAGAATTAGCAAGATAAATGCAACACACAAATTTTCCACCGGTGTGCATGGCTTAAGCTTCTTAGTTTTATAAAAGGAAAAAGACTTAAGATTGCACAACAAATGAGTTTAAATAATTCAGGACGTTTAACTTGGATTAATTTGCATACAAAAACAGAAAACCATCGATCACTCAAACGTACGTCCGGCCCTAATTCAAATTCAACCACTTGTTTTCTTTTTATACCTGGGAAGCTTTTGTTTCTTTCGCTTCTCCCTCGTCGTCCACTTCCTTCGGAAAGGCCACAGCTTCGTATCTTGATAAACTCTCAAGGAGCGTCGAAATCCTCGGTGTCTTATGGATTTCATCCTGAACAATACACAGATTTGAGCGGATTAAAATGAGCAGTTCACTTTGTACAATTAAAAACAGGGTCAAATAACCAGAAATTTACAGAACACAAATATCGTAAAATCAAAAACCACCTCACCTCGTACAATGCTAAATTTCCCGCCTTTCCAGACACAAGAAATGCTTTGTTGCTCTCGTTTGATTTTTTTGCGGGAGCTGACGACGAAAGAGTTACAGTCGGTTACTAGAACCTTAACGCTGAAATAATTCCTCTTGAGCTTAGTTTCTCTTTTAAAAGATGGAACACATACACTAGTAGAGTACCCGAAACAGATGAAGCGTAAAAATAATTTTTTCTCGCACGTGGTCTCCCTAACTTTGTGAGGAAAAGGGTCACTTGAGCTTACATGACTTACATGGTTGGATGATTTTCACTTCAATATCTGTTGACAGATTCACTCGTCTGTAAGTTTCCAAGCCTTGTTTAGACCCTTCGGCATCAGCAGCTTGGGTAACTTTGAAGCGATTTTCAGACATATTTCATAAACAATCGATGAAAAGAAAAAGCAACTCTGTCGGTCTGTGTTTGCCGTTGCGAGCCTTGGGGGGTGGGGTAACATAAACAGGTGCACGGCCAATGAAGACCAATGAAGACTTGATTGACACTTGATTACAATTTCTAATTCACTTTCCCTCAGAGAGTCAATAGCTATATATTTATTTTGGCCAGGTTGCCGCCTACATGTACGTCAAGACGGCCACGACGATGAAATTCTAAAGCGCACTTATTACCGTTAACAGCATACAGAGTGGTTCTTCACATCCTCATTATCCTGAGAAGAAATATGCTGGCCAAGGCTTTCCCACACACCATTACTTAGATCTTTGAGTGTAAAGGTCTTAGACTGTGCATATTCACAGCTATGAGAGCAAATACTGTAGTCTTTATACAGACTGAAACTGTAAGATGGTTGACTTATCCAGCGGATAAAGTTATCCGGTCTTTCAACAACTGGAGTTTGTCCTGTGTGTAAGCCAGATTTGCGACCAGCAATAAAATCCTGCCTCCTCAAAAAAGTCGAAGATATTACCGCATTCGCAGTACCAAGTGCTCTTCAAGTTAAAGACAAATGGTTTTGCTAACATAATGTGACATCACGGAAGAAAGTTCGGTAGTATCGAAAACGAAGCACCCAAAAGATCGAAAACTAAGCACCCTAAGTCGAAAACGAAGCACGCAAATTCGAAAACGAAGCATCCTATTTTATATTGGAAGATCGCTTTGAACAGATGCAAAAACCAAAGTTCTTATTGTTGAGTAGAATAAAAATAAACTTTCTACCATAGAAGCGTTTTGGTCGTCGTTTATGTTTCTTACTGTATCCTTTTGCATTGGAAATATTTGTGACTTGTGAGTTTTTCAAATTCTTTAACACACTAGTAATATTTCCGAGCGACATTTATAAAATTATTGTGATGGTTCCACATCTCGACTATGAGTGCCGGTAATAAGATTTAACAGGGGTTGGGGGGGGGGGGGGGGGGGGGTGAGTCCATTTCCCAGTCCCAGTGGAAAGTTCTCTTAGAAATCCCAGTAATCCCAATCGGAGTTATGATGTAAAATATCATTTTAGAGCATCCATTTGTTGCAAGAGATAACTGGAGAGCACAAGCAATAAGCATAGTTTGTAGCTGCATGGGATTGCTTACCCAAGTGTCTGTGGAAAAAGGCCTGCTACCAACGTGGCACATGAATGAATGGTGCAGTCTCCCGTTTCTCTACGTCACCTTCAGAGTCACTGTCATCATCATCATTACTAAATTCATCAACATAAGTATCCTCACCTTCGCCGAAGGTCTTGCAAATCGGTAAGGTACGTTCAACGACGTTTCAGTTCCTGTGTCTGACGCATTGACCATGGCGCATTGCCCAATACCTCATTTTAGCTTCTTCTTTTCGAGTGATTGCATTGGTTGCAGTGGGTCTAGTGCTAGTGAAGCCGTATTAGAGATAGGGATGTTGTCAGTAGGTAGGGAGCTTTGAGGTTCAAAAACAGTTCTGTTAGCATCAGGAAGGTCCTCACTCTCACGAGGCAGTGGCCAGGAACTCAAGAAGAGTGCATGAAATATTTGATATCAGGAATTTTGAGCAGAACTAATGCCTGATGACCTCTTATAATGCAAATCCCATTCACACCAAGGACTCTTTATCTCCCATTCACAGTCACAAAATCCCAGTTGCCAGTGATCAAATCTCATTTTCCCACCCAAAAATCAGGTCAATCCCAGCTCCCATGCATTTTATCCCTTCATGACCCTCATTTAATACAACACAGCGACGGGTGGTTTTCTTTCTGTTTTTCATCTAACACCAACACTACAACTTTGAGCGGGATTGGTACACAACGTTCCCCAGTGGGGGGGATTCTCACCGCCCCCCTCTCCGGTTATTTCCAATGGTCCGCCCCAAAGTTAAAAGAAAGCTGAATTGTTTCTCATCGGGTCCACAAGGGGATACCAGCTGTGATAGTATAATAGGGTGTACCTAATTGAATACGCCCTCAACTTCCTCAAAGGGATCGAAAGTCGTTCAACGGGTTATAAATCACAGAATGCAGCAAAACCAACAGTAACACACGACATTTATCTCAACGAAAAAGCCAATTAAGAATGGTGCTACACTTTATTCTCAGTTCAATTAAGTTTACTTGTACATCGTCCAGATTACTACCTCATTATCACAGCTCGATATTGCATTGATTATTAAGTACTCGTATTGAAACACGTATCAAAAGGAGGCTGGGAGGATTCCTTGGCATTCTCCTTCCTTCTTTTTCCGTGCTTAGATGAGCACAACAATTCAGTTTAAAACTTGCTATTCTACGCACAGGCACCGCAAAATACTTCATGGCAGCAGTGTATGAAATCATTCTCTTCACACATGGAAACTGAAGTAAGAAATTAATGTTGGCATATTGCCATTTACCTATAGGGCGAACATTAATAACAAAATATATCATCTACAACTTCCTAAATTATTTGCGCCAATTAACTTATTCTAATCCAAGTTGTTCAAAACAAGATAAGACCATGCTTCAAAAAACTCAGCTTCGGTTCATGTCCACAATGAAAGTCTGCAATTTTGAGATCCGAACAATCTTTTCAGTGGAAGTCTTCACAAAGCCGAGTGCTTCTTAATAAAGTTGATCAACCCATTGGTGGAAGAATCATGTGATGTCACTGGGCCTGGAGCTTCTAGTTCTGGTTGAATTGCTTTAGCCAGCTGTTTGCCTAATTCCACGCTGCGAAAAAAGGACCACCGGAGTGATAAGATAAATGCTTTACTCTTCGAGCATAACTGCTTGCTTTTCGTCGTCTCGATTAAGTTACACTTACGCTTATAAAATCTCTCCTCCAGTGAAAAAGTCTTTGTAAAATTAAAGCAAATTTCCAAGTGAGTGGCTTGGAACAGTCTCAAAGTCTTTTGGTATACTCGAAAAAGTACCAAAGCGTACAAACCAATTGAGACCAATACCTCCTAACTACAGGGCGACGCAATACGCTGCTCTCGGATTGTGAAAAAATGTCTCAGGCAGCAGTTTCCAACTAATCAAGCATTTAACGAGATTCCACGATTTGCATACTTCAGCATTTCTACGCTCGGTGGTTGGTTTAAATATCTTGCACCACAATCTCGGCCAATCAGAGAAAACAACCAAAACCAACTGTGATTTGCTCGCCGTACGCGATTTTCCGCGCTTTGCACCGGGTTGCATGTGTCACTTTCATTGCCCGTTATTACTTGCCCATCACTGAAATCTTTGGCTAAATTTGTTTCAAGGACCGCCCCTCATTGACAACAGCTATGGAGCAAAACCAACCATTGTACTTACCCCCACTGGTCATAAGAATTTATGTCCCAGACAACGCCTTGGCAAAATATCTTGTGTTCATACATAGCTAAACAACAGTAAAACAAACAAAGAAAAAGAGAACGTGGATGAGGATTGTCGCAAATCTCATTTATCCGTTACTAGTGACGATTTTGGAAAGCGCCACAAAGTGCCCCTTGCTCTTCTCCTCAATTTCAAAATAACTCGCTTCTGGAAATATTGACAATCAACGCCACAGAGTGTCGCCTAAACTATGATCTTTTAGTCAAGACAAACAGCGGCATTTTCCCGCGCCAAAAAATAACCCTAACCCTCACAAGTATTTCATAGCTAGAAATAGGTAGCAAATGCTTAGACCTTAAGGAACACTTCGCGTTGGACACTTCAATTCGACTAAGATGAATAAATGTTGCGTATTGCGTTCGGTCCTCAGAAAGACCTTACACACCTGGTGAAGTTATGTCTCTTATCACCAAACAACAAGAAAACAGCGTTTTTGACCTTAGTTGCATCACAGCATTTCGGACAAAGCGATGCTTCAAAAAAGATAACGTAAAGCTCTTGTTTTTCTTTTGTACCATGTTTCTTTGTTACTATATACGGGCGCGTTCGATTGACCCTATTCCGGAATAAGAATACGTGGAGTGATGATTAAAATGGTATGCTTGGCGCGTTTCAAAGCAGCAAGGATAATAAAAATATGTTTAAAATAGCATTTTAGCAGATGTTTGACATTTTTAATGTGAATCTCCGTAAACACGAAGGATTTCTAACTTATATTCCATGTATTCCCATTCCAAAATACGGTCAATCGAACGCACCCTAAATTTCTATTATGATGTAATAAAGAGCTGGGATGCCGCAGTGGTGAAAGCTCTCGCCTCCCGCCAATGATGTGGCCCAGGTTCGATTCCCAGATTTGGCGTCAAATGTGGGTTGAGTTCGTTGGTTCTCTACTGTTATGAGAGGTTTTCCTTCCTCAAAAACCAATATCCGATTATTTAATGAGTTGACTTGCTTTGATTTCTTTACAGTGTCCTAAATTAGTGCGCCAGCGCTAAATAAAGTTGACACAAAACAAAGTTCATTGTTAGTTATCAAGAGGTCTCCAAATTCCTCAGATTGAGATGTAAGTTACGACGACCATTGCTCTCAAACAAACAAAAAAAACCTCACCGATTAAAGCACCCAATATGAAGGGAGTCAGTTTTTGAAACATAATGGAGTTAGTTGGCTTATTTCCAGCAAAAACCTGTGATGGAGAGAAAAGGTCAAATAGTTACATACCCATCAGTGCAGGGACAGAGATTTGCAGAAAATGTTTTCGTCACAAGCATTCCTGAAACACCTTATTCGCAGGCTATGCCCCGAATTCAATGTTTGCGCAATTTAGCATTTCTTCAACATGATTAGTGGCTCAACGGAATCTGTTTGCATATGGCACGTGCAGTCTATGCATCAACATCATTCTCACGAACACAACCCTTGACATCCATAATGTCTTAACTTAAAACAAAATGGCCGTCACAAGATATATTTGTTCAACAAAGGATTTAATTTACCTTATGAGGTAAAATTTTTTCCAGTGTTGCTCCGGTCTTTCCACTCTTCTCGAGCTCAGCTCGGGCCTCCTCTGCTGTCTTGCCTTTCATCAATGCCTCAGGTTGGGCCAAGAAGTTGGCCAAAAGTATCTGAAAAAAATAGCAAATATTGGTCGTATGCTCAGGACATTTTAGCTGCTTTGGTGGTGTCCTCACACAAAGAATAGAAATAGCAGACTGCAATCACCACACCACATGGACACGCTACGTCACATTGTATTTTAAGTTATATTTGTCTTTTGCCCGTGCCCAGACGCCTTTCCTTTTCCTCGTGTAATGAAGAAAAGAAACATTTAAAAATACCATTACGTATGTCTTTATGGTTTGTCCATCATATTAAAGAAAGCCATCAAGTAGTAGAAGCCTACACACCACAGACTGCCTTCAGTTCCCCTTTTCCCTTGAAATCCGAGGAGTACAGCGTTAAGCAAGAGCAAAAGATCTTATTCGCTTATACCTAATTTTTTCATAATGCAGTTCCTCTGGCGATACATAAGAGATTTAATCCTTGGTCATTTTAAGGAGAGGGCGTGGGCATAAATATGTCCATCTTTGGAAAGAACTAAATGGTTGAATGAAGCAGAAATGACTGAAATCTCCTCCTCTTCCATTCCTATACAATCAAACTATTAGACAAGCGCTTAAGTCAGCATTTTATTTTGTTTCTGTGAAAAAGACGGCAGCATTATCTGTAGAATGCTCTGTATAATAAGCAAGAATGACCTGGCCGGAATAAAAAACGCTGGCAAAATTAAGTGAAAAAGGAATTCAATATAATAAATGGGTACACCAGGAATCATATAATGAAACTAGATATCGAAAGAAAAGTAAAAATGACAAAGAGATACAGACGTTTCCACTGAGGCAATCTGTCACAACCGCAAACGACCTAAAGCATTCTGAAACTCTGAACGTCATTGAACATTTTGCTTAGATTTCATGTTTGGAGGCAACTTTACGATTGTGAAAGTTTAATATTATCATGCAGTAGCCCTCTTTACAGTTGTGTGCTTAGTTACTGGGCCTTTAAATGAAAGTGAGGCTGGTGTTGATTATGTTATGATACTGACCTCCCTCCTTTTCTTATGTTAATGATGTTGTTGTCATGCTAATTAGTAAGAATTTACATAAGAAAAGCAGTAAAGTCTCTGTTCAAAAAAAGGTGAATTCCAGTCTCACTTTCATTCATAGGCCAGGTAACTAAGCAACCAACTGTAAAATGGTCTATTAGTAATGTTTCATCTTTATATATAAGATCATTTTTTTGTTCTCCAATTTGCCAAACAAGCACAAGACACCTCAGCCCCTTAACGTTGTTCAAAGAACAGCATATACCCATTGGGTAAATTGCTATCCAGAGGAAAAGCGCTTTTAAAATCAACTGAGTTCACCTCTTAAGTGATTTATCAAGTTGAGAGCGGTATGCACCCTTTCCAACTACTGGGACCCTGGTTTGCAAGCGGTTGGCATTACAATAACAATGAGTGATGTATTAAGGAAAAACATCGCAGTTTATTAGTTGGAAATTCCCGGGCAACTTTCGCCTGCACGTGTCTTTGCGGGGGCATGGGAGTTTCCGTCGTTAGTATCATTTACCGTATGATGGACTCCACCCGCAATTGGATTATGAGTCTCAACTGGTGCCAAAAAGTCCGCTGGGATCAACTTGGTACCTGCGTAGAGACATAAGAGGAAAAAGTGTTGTCACTTCGTTCGAAAACGACAATAATACAATGGACACCCAAAAAGAAAGCCACAAAAATAGTCTGAGCTAAAATTAGGGTCCTAACAGTACGAGCAGTACGCATTCTTGTGCTTTCGTGCTATTATGCTGCAAAAGAACGAGAGGAATGTGGAGTCTTGATTTTATAAGGGAAGCACATCAATTAATCAGACCAGACCGGAACACAACACCGGGAACTCCGTGACCTGCTCTTTTCGATCAGTTTGAGGGATCTTTAACGTCCCACAGAGGTTTTTGAACTTGTTTGCCCTTTGTGGTAGAATAATGACCGTCAGGTTTTGATGCTAAAGACATTAATTCGTCCTGCAGACGTCATCTTATTCGTCTTTTGTAACCATGAGAGTAACAACATGAGACGCACTTATCCCTCCAACACGAACCTTGGCTACGATTTTCAGTGAGTCTGTATTAAAATTTCGTCGCTTTGGTTCGTCTTGGAAGACGCACTAAATCAGATAGTTTGCCTAGGCGTATAATGTGTCTTGTTAGACTCTCTTACACTAAGTGGACTGCACAGACGTGCTGAAAATCTTTATCCGATTTCGGCCGGGACAAATAATGCCGCATCTCTAGAATTAGACTGCGAGAAGTCTCTCTTTTGCTCTAAAATCGTTGAAACGAACGCGTAGGTTGAACTTTCAAAATGCTGAAGCTGCTGGTCGCAAATATTGCGGGCGTTGATGAGCGCCTGCGGTACTTGCAACCCGCAGCTTCAGCCATTTTGCAAGTTCAACGTACGCGTTTGTTTCAACGATTGTAGAGCAAAAGAGAGACTGCTCGCAGTCTACTCTAGAATAAATTGCGCTAAATCTCAAGCTAAAGATAAAGAGGAGGAAGGAATTGCCTTACCCTGAGGTGAAGGGGAAGAGTGACAATGACCAACTGAGTTAATTGAGGTCATTCACCTCTGCTTTTATTGCTATAGAATAACTAAATGTAACAAAGGCATGGTGCCAAAGGTAAGGGGCGCCACTAAGCATCGGACGGCAAAGGCAACGAGATCGCCATCTCAGAATTATATCATTTTCTAGTGATTGTAACATGTTCAGTTTGAGACTAATTCAACCCATTTTTTTCAACAACCTTTCCTTTTTAACATTTTAAAAGTGTGCTAGTTACCCAAGTGCGAAACTGCATGTTGTGCTTACATTACCGATTGGATGAAGAATGCGCTATCCTCACGGGCTGTCGTTCAGTAAGCTCAGGAGTCTACTTCCCACTCAAAATATCAAATGTTCCGTAAAAGTTTTTAAGGCTTATGATCTCTGACTCCAATTAAATTTAACGGTATTCGAACAAGCTTATTCTATATCATTATGTACCTTATTGAATTCTATGAATTAAGTATTTTTAAGAGTTTCTTGCATTAAATTGTAGATGTAATTTTCTTCCTTTTATAATGTGTCTTGTTCTATATTTTTACCATCATATAAATACGACGTAATTCAACTCAACCCTTGGGTTGCAAAGCTATATAAACTACCTACCCACCTATCTACCTCACTAACTACCTACCTATCTACCTACCTCCCTACCTACCCACCTACCTACCCGCCTACCCAACTACCTACCTACCCACCTACCTACCCACCTACCTACCTACCCACCTACCTACCTCACTAACTACCTACCTGTCTACCTACCTCCCTACCTACCCACCTACCTACCTACCCACCTACCTACCTCCCTACCTACCCGCCTACCCACCTACCTACCTACCTACCTACCTACCTACCCACCTACCTACCCACCTACCTCACGAACTACCTACCTGTCTACCTACCTCCCTACCTACCCACCTACCTACCTCACTAACTACCTACCTATCTACCTACCCACCTACCACCCACCTACCTATCTACCCACCTACCTACCTACCTACCTGCCTACCTACCTACCTATCCTACACCGCTATCCTTGAAACCTTAAATTTGGTTATTTCACGTTGCTGTTCGGCAGACTGTAAAGAAATGTGTTAAGATGCAACAATCTTTCCCATACCCCAAGAAAATATCTTGCCCTTCTCTTGATCGTGCTATCCCGCTGACCAGAACTTGCCTCTCTTCGTATAGCTAAAGAGAAAAGCCTTTGCTACTATTTCTCGGACTTGAATACCACAGAATTAAAAAAGATGTGAGCTGGGAACTAACCTTGATGAATGAGCTGATAAAACGCGTGCTGTCCATTAGTGCCAGGCTCTCCCCATACAATAGGACCGGTGGAGTAGTTGACTTGTTCCCCTTTGCGTGTTACGTACTTACCATTCGATTCCATATCACCCTGTTACGGAAATAAAACGAGTTTTACCTTGATCAATGAAGTACGACCGTTCGGATGAATGTGACGGTTCTGTAAAGGATTGTTGACTTTGTGGAAAACTTTCACTTAAGTTGTCAGAAACCACCGCCATTGTAAGGACGAGATTAAGAAATACTACGTTCTTTTCCAAACGTTGACAGGCGGGTAGCACTTGTCTTTCAACAGAATTATGCAATCATTAGCATGGACATATGGCACCACGGCTTTTACAGTGCGTCTTATGGCCAGTTATAGATTTTACTCCGTCTAACGCCAGACGATTTTAGAGCGAGTTTCAATCGAGTGTCGTAAAACCAAAACCAAAATAATTACTTCGGCCAATCAAAAAGGAGGGAGACAATCCGGTAAAGCAATCAAAACTCGAAGTAATTACACGTAGCCGACACAAAGCGCGGGAAAATGTGCGCGCGCGAGCCACGATTGGTTTTGGTTTTACAACTGATTGGTTGAAAAATTCGCTCGAAAACCTTGAACCAATCACTGAGTGAAGTAATCATAGAGCGGTTTTCAATTGAGTGTCGAAAGTAATTAGCGAATTGCTTTGGTTTTGCATTTACTTCACTCAGTGTTTAGTTCAAAGTTCTCGTGCCATTTTTTCAACCAATCAGAAGTGAAACCAAAACCAATCGTGACTTACGCGTGCACATTTTCCCGCGCTTTGTGTCGGCTACCTGTAATTTCTTCAAGTTTTGATTGGTCTACTGGATTGCCTCCGTCCTTTTTGATTGGCCAAAGTAATTACTTTGCTTTTGGTTTTACGATACTCAATCGACACTCTAAACCAAAGCAATTCGCTAATTACTTTCGACACACAATTGAAAACCGCTCTACTCGTCAATGTTAAGGGGTTAAGCATGGCCCATGAGGCCCGGCTACGAGTTGTTCGCCCCAAATCATAGGCTTCTGATAAAGGGAATTGAACTGCAGAAAACAAACTTACTTGTTGGAAATAAGCGGCAAAACGATGCATATACTGAAATGAGAACAACTCCTGTCAATAATAATTGAAGGCAACACAATTCAAAAATGAAGAGACGTTTCTGAAACAAACTTAAGCATTGACAAGAGGTTAAAAAACAATGTTGAGAAACAAAAAATAACAATAATCGAAGAAGAAAATTGTTTTGTCGTAAATACGTTTTGGACATTTTCACAATAGCAAAGGAAGGTTAGACTGCATTCAGACTCCCTCTTTAGGACTTTTTCGTACTATTCAGTTTAGAATAGACAAATGATGCCGTTTAACCTGAGGACATACCAGTTTTAGCGATCAAAAAGTGCTATGTGCGGAGTTAAAGAATCTTCGTTTTTGGAAAAGTTGAAAAATAAGGGCAAGATCTCCATTCTTTGCTAGGTCTAGATCTATACAGCTGTACATGCACTAAATCACAGGGGGCTTACCTGATCATAAGGAAAAAGGCCATACGTCTGAGAACCGAAGAAATTGTTGTACCAAACACCAAGCATTGCCAGGATAACAGGAACCTGGAATATGTATAGTGTATATACTTAACTTGTACTGTAATTGTCAGGTACATGTAATGGAATCAAAGGAGATTACCAATGCACTGACTATTTAAACAAATTATATGAATAATTTGTTGGGGTTTTTAAGTGATTAATTTAAGTGACTTTTTCTTGTTGTGGTTATTCTCGAGCAAATGAAAAGAGTCACTGTCACTGCTTCATTAAACTGCTTCAAGTAGCAGCTGGATTTTAAAGCAATGGCATGAAGGCTGCCGCTCTCCTTTCGTCCCATATAATTCTTTTTTTGCATACAATTTGCAACAGTCCTTCGTAGGAGTTAATAGGTGTTGTTCAGGTGCAATTTGGTAAACAACCAAAATAACAGGAAAGTCTCCTTCAATGGTTATGAACAAAGTCATTCGTTGGCAAGGATTTAAATTTAACGTGCGCTCGTGTAATACTTAACAATTATTCCATGAGCCCGTGTTGGAGACGAGATGGTAAATAGCCAACGAGGCGCGTAGCGCCGAGTTGGCTATTACCAATCTCATATCCAACAAGGGCGAATGGAATGATTGTTTAATTAAATTCTTAACCTTCAGTTTTGCTAAATTTTATGTAAGTTTAAGAAACAACCGGAAAGTGATGTGATTTCCGGGAGCCAAAAATTTTATGCCTAGCGACGTTTGCCGCATTCATTTCCATATAAGGTCAAATGCAGGTGTAAGGCTGATAACCGAGATCCAGTGAACCAATGTGAAAGCTAAAATTGCATTATCCAAGGTTGAGAATTTAATAATAGTTAATTATTCAACGAGCGTGTGTTGGAGATGAAAGATATGATAAATCTGAGGCTCATGGAGCTGGATGTCTAAAACAATACATAGAGCGTTTTTCAAATGAGTGTCGTAAAACCAAACCCAAGTAATTACTTTGGCCAATCAAAAAGGACGGAGACAATCCAGTAAACCAATCAAAACTCGAAGTAATTACACGTAGCCGACACAAAGCGCAGGAAAATGTGCACGCACGAGCGATGATTGGTTTTGGTTTCAATACTGATTGGTTGAAAAAGTGGCGCGAGAACTTTGAACCAATCATTGAGTGAAGTAATGCAAAACCAAAGTAATTCGCTATAATTACTTTCGACACTCAATTGAAAACCGCTCTAAGACATACCGCTGTAAATGTAGTGATACAGCTGTAAGTACTCACATTTTTTTCCAAAGGAGCTGAACAGAAGTGATTATCCTAAAACAAATTTTGAACATAGAAGTCAAGTTCCTGAAATTAAAGACCACTGTACAAAAGGAGTTAATCTTGACATTTCTTGCATGCACAATGTCTCATGCTCATAACAAACAACAAACAAAAACTGACTACATTATACACAAAGATAGCCTGTTTCAGGCTCCGAGATAGTAGGGAAAGCACAGATATGAGATAAGTGCAAAGAAATGCGTGGGGGCTGGGGAGAGATCCCGCGTGTGTCTTATTTTCACGTTCCCTTTCCGGTCGTGCCGACCCTACTATCCAAGAGCCTGGAGCATGCTAACACAAAGAAAACATGACACACATGCATATTCTTTTAAGAGTTTCTGATGTAAAAAAATGCATGAAACCAATGCTACAGGTAACTGCTAGTCCAAATTCTTAGGTGGGCCATAGTTGTATTCTCTTACACGGTAGGTGTTTGCATTGTTCATAAGCTTGCATCTTTGGCGACAATGACTCTGTATTGGTGTATGCATCACTCTGCAGTTGTCCACTGAGAACAAGACTAATTTACTTATTATAACTAACCATGGCATGTGCACCGGAGAGGAGAGCTTCAAAATTATCCATTCCTGCAGAAAAACAGAAATATTAAGGAGAAGCTTTTGTCATTGCAGCCAGGTAAAATAGAGCTAATGCAGTGCTCATTTACAAGTAACCATAACCTGCAATGAAGACATCAAGTTCAGTGGAAGCTCTGTTTATTTCATTATAATGAAATGTTTGGCTGCTATCTTGAAGTTTACAGAGATTTCACACTTACCACATAACTGCCTTGAAATGACAGTGAAATGAAGATACAGTATACAGTAATGTGGTCAAACATATCACATTTCACTTTGTGTTTCAAAAGATATTTTGTTTGCATGCAAGTACATGTGCATGCACATAATTATCATCCCTTCCTAGACAATTGAGATAATGGTCAAATAAATTCTGCAGGGAGTTCTCTATTTCTTTAAAAGCCTAAAATAATATTAAGATTTCTTTCTTACCAATGTAAACAGCAATGGACATCCCAATAGCAGACCAAAGAGAATATCGTCCTCCAACCCACTGGAAATATCAATACATGTACTAATTAACCATAAAATTATTTCTCAGTGTCCTCAAACCATCATTTAAAAGATTAACTCTATATCTGCACAATGCGGACAATTCAGCACAAGGGTGGAATTTTCTACGTAAGGCAATAATTTTCTCTGCAAAGCCTCAGTGAAACAATACTTGAACACTGCAACAGAAATACATGTACTTACATCCCAAAAGGCAAACATGTTTTCCTTTAAAATGCCAAATTCTTTCACCTTCTCCTGTAGATGACAGTAAATAAAAAGGAATCATTCAATTCAAATAACCGTAAACAACCCTGTGAGTTCAACAGGAAAAAACATTATCCATGACTAAAAAGAGAGAATTACAATATACATTGTACAAGTAGCATAGTTACCTCATTTGTAGAGAGAGCGATAAAGTGCTTAGCAACAGCTGATTTCTGAGACAAGAGGAAAGTTTGCTCACTTAAATGAGAACATAGATTCTTATTAACACATTGGCCTCTCAAAAAATGCCAAAATCTCAAAATCAACAATACTATTATTACTACATTTTTACTTTTGTAGGTTAAGCCTCACATTCAGTAGCTTTCCAAATTTTTTTTTGTAAAGGACTGTTTATATCAGTGTGACATGTGCTTGTCTCATGTGTTGCTTGAGAGTTCATGGCTGGGTTAGCAGTCTCCATCTAGGAACTGGCTGCCAATAGTGGAAGCTCCTGGATGTCTCCGGAAACCAACCTCCACTAGTGACGGAATTATTATAAAGTGAGAATTCAACTGCCAACTTACATCCTTGAGTGTCTTCAAAAGCCATTCCCTTGCTGATTTTGCATTTGTTATGGTTTCTATTGTTGTAAATGTCTGAAATAAAGACATGTAAGATGACTTAACTACAGTACATAAATGGCTTGCACAGGATTTGTTACTTTTTGGCTTTGCCTTGAAGGCAGCATACCACACTGACCACAGGTGCTACTGCCAATTACCGTGGCCCTCTCTGATAAAATATTCATCACTGGGAATGCTGGAAACTCTGTGCCGGTTCACTAGTGGTGCATGGGTTCTTTCACAAATTTAATTTAAAATGTATTTGTGACAAAGGGCCTGTGGTTTATCCAAATTATCTGAGGGGCCAAGAATATCTAACAGCCAATTAGAAGTGTATTGCTATTCCTCTTTCATTAATTTGAGACACCAGTGACAGCCAAAAGTTAGGGTTGACAGATTAAAAGGCAAATGCTTATAATAAGGATATTAAACAAGACTATTCCTCAGAGTGGAGATAAATATCAACCGCTTAGGGCAACCCTGAATTGAATGATTTCTTTAGTATACACCACACCAGCTTTACACCAATTAATTATATAATAATAATTATTGATTGACGAAAACAATGTCCATTGCCAGAAGCCAATTTGCTTCTGTTCCGCTTCTCAGAGGTGAACAAATTATTATATTATTGGTACCGTAACTACAACTGTACAGACTAACTACTGTACACTTTACTAATCACTTCCAAGTTAAGCAATTGGGATTCACAAAAAAGCACTATATACTGGTCTGGCATGCAGTAAAAAATTATAATAGTAAATGTTATTAATATGAATTCAAAGCAAATTGCCTTTCATGGTGAAAAACGTGACTCCTTTATTATTTTTACTGACTAAAAATGTGTCTCATCACAAGAATTCTACCTTTGATGCTACAATAAAGAGAGTTGTTTCTGGATTTAATGTTGCTACTGTCTTTGCGAGATGTGTTCCATCAATGTTGGAGACAAAATGGACATGCAAGCCTTCTTTGCCATAAGGCTTGAGAGCTTCAGTTACCATCAGAGGTCCCTAGTCAAAATCAAAGGACAGCATTTTATACTAATAGTAAGAATGACAAAAAGTCAAAAGAATTGAAGTTTGAAACAAAGTGGATTCATTTAAACATCTGCACATACTCAAGTGCTATATAATATTATAGCTACTGTTTACTACAATAGGTACATGTACATCTGGCGACAGACAGGTCTGCTCACCAGACAGATACAAAATGTTACGTAAGATCCTGTGCCTGAAGTCATCCTTTTACTTGTACCATGACAAGCATTAGGCTGGCGTAGTGGTGAGAGCACTTGCCTCCCCGCAGTGTGGCTTGGGTTCAATTCCCAGACTCGGCATCATATGTGGGTTGAGTTTGTTGGTTCTCTACTCTGCACAAGAGGTTTCCTCCAGGTACTCACACTGGTTTCCCCTTTCCTCAAAAACCAACATTTGACTTGGTTGCATTAATTAGACTGCTCCAGCACTAGAAGACTAGACACTTACATGATAATAAAAGTTCCTTTTCTTTTCTTTCCATGGGTTTAATACTGCACAATGTGTCCTCTTACGCCTATGGTAAGAGGCACTAGCCCAGGCCTTGTTCTACCATTTTAAAGTCGAGCATATTGATTATCATCCTGTCAAAATGACTGAATATCCTCGCAGAATGGCATTAAAATAAAGGAAAAATTTGAACATTATTGGGGAAACACTTCGTTAGGCTTCACTCAGAGAAAAAAACAAAATCTGGGAAAGTGGTTTCTTGAGCATTCAACTTTATCACTCGGTGGCCATTTTAATTGGAGTCTGTGGGGAATAAAGGATTTGACTTTGCATTGTCTTTGCACTTCTAGCCTCACAATGTATGAGAGGTTGAACATGCAAAATCTTTTGTTTGGGCATTGAGTGATATGGGTGTATTCCATTAACACTGAACTATGCAAAGCAGCTTGGATCAACCATGAACAAGCAATGAAAGTAAACCCCTCTGTCTGTACATATTATTATTATTATTATTATTATTATTATTATTATTATTATTATTATTATTATTATTATTATTATTATTATTATTATTATTATTATTTTTATTATTATTATTATTACGGTATTAACCTACCAAATCTGAACCACCAATTCCAATATTCACAACATCTGTTATTGTTTTTCCAGTGTGACCTTGTATGGGAAAACAGAAAAAGTTAATAAATCTCCACATCTACATGTACATGTGGACAAGTATAGCTGGACAGGCGCCATGTAAGCTTGATTTATTATATTGTCAAGTGAACACAAGAATAACAAGTGTCAGTTACTGTTATTAAATAAATATTAAGTCATACCTTTCCAAGAACCTGATCTTACAGCCTGCAAGGCAGATGAAAGTTCCATTATGTATTTATCAAGTGAAGTCATTATTTTATAACTTAAAAAAGCAATCAAAATTTTGCAACTGGTTTGGAGGTGTATATATAAGGGCCTTCCATTTCAAGATACTGTAACCTCAAATTAGTTGTTGACAGTAACATAAGAACAGAAGCAATATTATTATGGACTATTATATTTGACTAGCAGAGATTCACCAACCTCCCACTGGAGAAATGATCATAATAATTATTCGTTATTATATAGCACTTTGGTGGCAGAGCATTGTACAAAAGGTAAGTGCCTTTCACACATGAAAGTAAAGAAAACTAAGAGGCAACCAGTCTGAGAGTGGTACTTGTGTTTCAGTTTGAACAAAATTTGATTGCTAGAAGAGCAACATCTTGTCTAGGAGAGAATAATCAAAAAGGCAATGGACGACAATTTAAAAAGACCATGCAATAGATATTCGACCAAATGTGTTCACTGAACATGCTCTATATTTTATTTCTTAATTTAACCACTAGCAGACCACGCTCTGTTGGTGTTGTTGCTATCGATCTGTGGAAGGATAAATACATTACTGTCCCACTGCTTTCAAACTTAATTTATTGCTGTGCAAATCACAACTGCTGTAATGTTTTTATCCTTCTAAAGAGATCGATAACAACAACACTAACAGAGGGTGGTCAGCCTGTGCTTTAACTCTAAAAATCGATACATGTGTTGATCACTCATGTATCATGTGGCCAGTCACCAAGATGTCCTTGTTCTGTAACTATATATGAGATGAATATACTTCAAATGAGAAGTTGGTTGGTGGCTGGTAATGTCTATATTAAAGTACACTATACCCTACTGATAGGATGGTGACTACCAGTATACCTCAGTGAACTTTCGCATCTGGTTAAGGACAGCATTCACATCGTCCATCACCTAAAATTGTGTAAAATTTAATATCAAAACCAAATACAGATTTAGAAATGTGGTTAACTCAATCAGAGCAAAAAACCTATGACTGAGAGGAAAGGAACTTCCTCAACAGTCCTCAAACATGGAATCCCAGTATTAGGGGAAGACTGGGACGAGTTTAACATACAAGATGCCGGCAAAGGATTGAAGAATCTTTTGTTGCAAGAAGATACTCGGCTATAAGGTGCATCTTGAGTTAGAGCACATTTGGGGCCAACAAACAATTTCTTTGAGAAAAAATGCTGTGCCTTACACCCGAAAAAAAGTACGGTCAGGGCTTCTAATAGGGTGCGAAAAAAAAAATTGGAAATTATGCGGCACTTTCAAGTCTCATTATGCGGCAAGAAAGGTCTATTATGCAGCAAATTATGCGATTTCATTTTAGCTAATTTAACGGTGTTTGTTTGATTTAAGGGGAGCACAATCCATTCTTTGCTGTTCAAGGACATATTTGAGCACATACATGTAAACAAGGGAATGCTGAAAACATCTGAAATAAATCATTTGTCAGTTGCCTCATTTTAAATTATTGAAATCAGAGATGGCTCATTTTGCCGATTTCGTGTCATATGACTCAGCTTCAAATAGCTTGTCCACCACAAACTTTGATGAACAACCACTACGTTGCATGAATTGAGCAAAACAACAGACCATCGTCAACAATGATGAAACGTTTCTTCGCGTTACCTTCTTACCTTGTTTTTCACTGAAATGTATACAGAGAAGTAAGTTTTTTTTTTCCTGCGAAGAAGCGCTAGGTGTTTTAACAACTTATCCGTGAGGACATTTGTTTCAAGTAAAAGAAAATACTACATATACATGTATTGCAAATGACAATCCAGTCAGTTTTCATGCCAAATTTCTTCAGAGAATATTTAGGGAAATGGATTGTCGCTAATGAGCAGCCACTTACTATCGAAAAGCAGCACCAGGTCCCCAGCAAGTACATGCAAAACAAATTATGCATAGAACGCCAGTTTGTTTGTTTCTTCGTTCTTTCCAGTTTTTGACATCTTTAATGAAAGCTGAAATAGCTTGAGATTCTGTTCACATTATCAGAGAACTTACGAAAAAGCGATATTTGGCTTTTTTCTTCTGTAAATTGTGTGATTTTGTACAAATTCTGTGGTTTTTCATGAATTATGCGATTGGTTGCGATTTTAAGTTTAAATTTTATTAATATGCGAAATCGCAACATCGCATAATACCAGAAGCCCTGTATAATGGTAGCTAATTTCAAAGGCAAAAATATGCAAGAAATTTAAGATTAAATTTGTTATTTGCAGCTGCAAATGAGATAGAAAACAAACAGTCTTGAATGGACAGGCAGGGGAATTGTATACATGAAAGAAAAATTCTCTGGATATGTCTATTAGTAGTACGACTATACTAAAACAAGGAATACCCTTTGTTATTCACCTCCAAGCAACACGTCACCTGGGATTCACGCTGGAAAATATTATTACCGTTGCAAGAATAAATGAGTTAAAATCATATTTTTGTGTTATATTATCTCATTGTTTTAGTATTATATTAAAACATCTACAATAGGTCATTGTATTCACCTCACTTCAGTGGCTAGTGGTAGATATTTACCTCATTACTTTGCAGCTCAATAAATATCCATCACTAGCCAACACCACTTTGGTGAACTGAGTTAAAATTATCACCCCTCTCATTAATTTAAGGACTCTGAAGTTCAAATTCTTATCAACAATTTCAACTTGATTGGCTGACTTCAACCCACTTTATTGACTTATGTTTTAATTTAAAATGTCCACTCACTCTCACTGCATACAATTAAGATTCGCAGCAAGAAAAAGTGAAGCTGGTTATTGAAATTGTTTACTTTAGAGTCACTGGCGCAAAGTAAGGCCATTTCAGTACAATAAAATGTTATCAACAATATTAACTTGCATTCTTTCCATCCACATAAATAGGCTTGTTCCCACGATTTCTGAGAGCTATGTGAAGAACTGCACGATCCTGGAAATAACAATAATGTTAGTCCCAAGTCAGTTAAGGTCAACCAAATGTGATTAAATCACTTTCTTTATCACTTTCCAGATTTTTATCAGTTGCTATATGATATTGCAACTGAAGGCCATTAACAATAACTTGTATAATTATGTAACTAGACAAGTAGTGATTTTTAAAGATATTCTGGCACCATGTCTATTCTGGAGGGTGAGGGGTGGGGTATGATTAGGTCTCAGTTGGGGTTAAGGTTCCCTAACCCACACCTAATCACCCCCTGCCCCCCCCCCCCCTCCCCCAACACATCTCTCTCTTTCTTGTGAGCCCTGAATGTGAATCTCTAATTTTTCATTTTAATGAATCATAAAACAGTGATCAAAATTGTAAAAAAATTCTAGGTTGTCCCTGTTTCAAGCGCTGGGCTGTTGAACTAAAGCCGTAAATTTGGTTACCCTGATAAAAGCTTACTTACCCATTAGGAAACCCCCTACAATTAAATGCATGCCGTGTTGACATGCAATCACATGGCATTGGAGCTTGAATATCCCATACTGTAGTTCTTAGTGTGCGCCTGTGGTTTTTGGAGCCAAATTTTTTTTAGAATACCCGGCCATTTATCATGGCATAAATCTGTTGGTCCCGCACTCCAACAGTCGTGAACTAAGTTGAATTCAGCAAGTCATAACTATTGCTCCCGTAGTCGAAAGCTAAGTAGAATTCATGTACTGCATAACTGTTAACTGTTGCTCCTGCAGTCCCGCAGTCCCGTAAAACGAGTGCTCCCACACTCCTGAAGTCTTTTTGAACGAGTAATAATTGAGGATTAATTGGGATTGTGTTCTTTTGCAATATGTTCGTTGGGGCGGAACTCTTTTAGAACATATAATAATCGAGTGTCGTTGTCGTCTTCTGCGTCATGTTGGTTATTAGGGGTTGTGTCTACACGGACACAAACAATCATATAATCGGAAGAATAGGAGAATATAAATCGCTGTAATCAGAATAGATGACTGCGGGACTGCGGGACTGCGGGACTGCGGGACTGTGGGAGTGCGGGAGGAGGTTCTTAAGTTCCAGATTTTATTGGCCGGGTACTCTTAGACTAGTATCTAGTCAGGTCTTTTGTGGAAGACTGGATTTACGGAAATAGCATTTTTAATTGATAGAGTCTTTGATCTGCATCGCCTACAGTTTGTCATATTGCCTCGTGCATTTTCCTATCTCATAATTCCTTGTAAAAGCCTCTGTCAGATATTTCTATTTTTGGCTGGGTTAATAATAGTACTAATAATAATAATTTAGAATTTATATAGCGCTTATAAAAACAATTCTAAGTGCATTACATATTAAGTTTAAAATAGCAAATAACCTAACTTACAATAAGAATGTAGAAAAATTAAAAAACTAATTACAAGACTTAAAATAACAAATAAGTGAAAGAAAGAAAAACTTGCATTAAATAAATAAATAGCTAAAACTCAAATGCCAGCTTAAAATGATGCGTCTTTAGCCTAGACTTAAAAAGCGATAAACTATCAGACAAACGTACATTTTCTGGTAACTCATTCCACATTAGAGGCATGTGCACTGCAAAAGACCTGAGACCATAATTCATCATATTGTACTTAACAGGTTTCAGCTTTAACGGAGGGTTGTCCATTGTTGTCTTTTTCTTTGGGCAATCAGATTTTTTATTTTAGCAAAAACTGGTCACCTGGTAACATTTTGGTCATCTGGGACGACCGGACAACTGCTAATTTCAAGCACTAATAAAATAAATGCAACAAACCTCAGTAAAATTGATTTTCTCTCCAGAAAACATTTTCTGTCGTAAAGCTTCTATATTCCTGGCTTTGGCCTGAGACAGAGAGAAAGGCTTTGTTTAAATAATAACTGAAGGGAATCAAGAGTGCTGCAAGTATCCTTGCAAGTACAAGTTTCTGGTATTAGGCAAATACATTAGTTCTGGATTTATTTTTGATGTATTTTTGGTAGAAAACAAAAAGAGGCACTTGAACTTGAATTCTCAAGGTCAAATTCTAATACTGAGGTTGATAAAAATGGTAAAAGAGAGTATTACAATGTTTTCTTTTTCTTGAATATATTGAAATATATATAAAAAATGTTTCATCTTACAACATTCATAAGAAGTTTCATGGTCTCATCTGTAATGATGTTTTTGGAATAGTCCACGAGAATTACACCATCCTGAGTGTCAATCTGTGCACTGAAAACAAAACAGATTTAGGGATCATCAAGACACAAAATGAGAACATTTGACGCAACCGGCTTTGTCTCATAAGAGGGCCACTTACAGTTTTTAATCTAAAGCCATACAATTTAATAATCAATAAGGAACCCTGACAGCAATAAACACTTGCCAGACGATTTTACTTGTCAGTGGGAGGATGGGGGGGGGGGGGAAGGGCAGTTCAGGAGTAAGTGTGTTAACATAATCCATTGTCTATAAAGCCACACGCTAATTTACTTGTCAGTGGGGGAAGGTTCAAAAGTCAATGGGTTGACCACACCCATTTAGGCCACACTTCTCTTTAGACTTGACCACCACCCTCAAAATGTTTCATTTGATATAAAGCCTAATTTAACGAATTTAATGCCGACGATTTTACTCGTCAATGAAAAAACCCCTGGGAGTCAATGGGTTAAGGGACGCCACCAGGATAATTTGTGAAATGTGTGATAACGTGTGAAACCGAGAATAATGGACTTCTGGGGGCTCCTAGCCCACTCTACAAAAAATGTTGTTTCAGGTCTAGGGAAAACTTTTGGCTTAGTTGTCCATCAGTGGAGAAGGGACTTCTACATGTAGTCTTGACCTACAGGTAATGTGACCTGTGTATCAGACATGCCTGACTGTCAAGCAACCTGATGCACAACCAGATTTTCATGTCACATTTGGAGCTAACAGAAAATCATGACATAGGTTGTCCCGAGAAGTTTTCATCAAACATTGATGTCAAATTTCTTTTGATATTCAATTTTGTAAACTAACAAGGAAAAAAAATAAGTCACGGTTGAGCTATCCGAAGCAGGGTGCGTATGAAACCTGGATAATAAGACTTTAATCCGCTTCCAACATCGTGATTCTGGTTGGTATATTACAATGGCCGACGAAACGAGAAACATCTCAAAATCGGTTGATGGGTAATTATAAAACGCATAATTTGATCATCATCAACGACGAAAATTAAAACGGAATAAATTAGTTCTGTGCATTTTACTTTTAGTATTGGCACCCTCTCATGCATATTAAGCAAAACAATTCGTTCACAC
>OX421447.1:49773592-49798592 GCA_949126865.1 Montipora capitata | reverse complement strand
TTTCTTACGTATCAGCTAAGTTGCGGAATGCGCTACTTGATTTTATCCGTACCTATGAGTTTACTGGTTTTAAAAGAGAATCCAGGGCCGCATTTTGTACAGCGGCTTTTCTTTTTAATGAACATATCTTTAACTATTATGTGTTTAGTAGGTATCTGTATGTGCTATGTATTTTAGCTGTAAATGTAATGTCTCAAAGATATTAGCTGCTGTAGTTATTCGGGAAAAGCTTAGACTGTATGTATGTTACCTTTAGCAAGGCGCATGCGCACACTTTGTAATCTGCGACTCCAATGGTTACCATATGACAGGTAAAATGACTTTTCTCTTGAATATATAAGCCATCTAATTCTTACGCTATATTGACAAGGGCGGTTTGGAGCTGTGAGTAGGCGTGGGATTTGTCACATATGGTTTAGGGGCCGACATATCTCTCCCTCAATGCCGTACCGGGAGGCAAGGTCGGTAGCAGAAAGCAGCGAAGGGCCAACTGCGTCCAAAAGCGATCGCACGGGTCGAAATCCCGGGATGACTCGTTTGGTACGACGCTCCAGCGCCGGTGTCTGGAGGTACTGCGTTTTTCTCTCTTGTTCAAACATACCGTCAGCGCATGCGCAAATGTTCTGGCTCTTCGATACCTAGCCTACCAAAAAAAATCAACGTGCCGGTTTTTTTGGTTTACCAGCAATTGATATTTCAGTTGATTTTATAGGCATAAACGTAACGTAAGAACCGTGCGTGTCTGGTCTTGTCTCAGCCAGAGGCGAGAGATGGTTTCATGCAGACTGGGACGCCTAAAATGCTCTGTTGTAAACATGGCGGTTCACGAGTGAAGTTGTCTCTCTGGCCTTTCTGTGGACGAATTCCAGGACCTACTGACACAATCTGGGCAAGTTTTGAAAGCTAAAACCTTCAATCGATGCGTTATTTTGCTGGTAGGACTGGGTGGCCCGACACTTATGAAAAAAAACTATGAAATGAGAATCGGGAGTCTTCCCTTGTCATGGAATGGCAGAATTACCCAGAATTCTTTTTGGGCATGAGCGAAGCAACTTAAGAAGCACGAGACTGGCCCTCATCGAATGGCTGAAGCGCGGCCAGAGGAAATGATTTCTAGCCAGATACTCAGGAGTAGGCCTGGTGTGTGCTGTTAACTTAGATTTTTGATTTCTGAACAAGTTTTTATCATAGAAAATTCGCGACAAAGTTGTGCTTTCATTCCGCTGTAATTCTCGTGTCAAAGAAACGGTATAATAATGTAAATAAGAGAATAACGATATTTATATTTGCAGATTACCTGTCCTCTTACTATGAAAGTCAAGCTCTACATCTCTATGCAATGAACGCATTCAAAATTTCCTCGTATGACTCGATAAAAGTATGTGTTTTTTTATTTTTTGGTTTTTTTGTTTTTTTTTTTTTTGAAAAAAGGGTTTTTCTGCTTATATGAAAAATACGTTTTCTCTCCCGTCCCCTTCTCATGCATGATCTTCGCGGAAATTACATTCTGTTCCTCAATAGACCTGGAACAACCAGTTATGGTCTTAGCTCTCTTTTTTCTTACGTATCAGCTAAGTTGCGGAATGCGCTACTTGATTTTATCCGTACCTATGAGTTTACTGGTTTTAAAAGAGAATCCAGGGCCGCATTTTGTACAGCGGCTTTTCTTTTTAATGAACATATCTTTAACTATTATGTGTTTAGTAGGTATCTGTATGTGCTATGTATTTTAGCTGTAAATGTAATGTCTCAAAGATATTAGCTGCTGTAGTTATTCGGGAAAAGCTTAGACTGTATGTATGTTACCTTTAGCAAGGCGCATGCGCACACTTTGTAATCTGCGACTCCAATGGTTACCATATGACAGGTAAAATGACTTTTCTCTTGAATATATAAGCCATCTAATTCTTACGCTATATTGACAAGGGCGGTTTGGAGCTGTGAGTAGGCGTGGGATTTGTCACATATGGTTTAGGGGCCGACATATCTCTCCCTCAATGCCGTACCGGGAGGCAAGGTCGGTAGCAGAAAGCAGCGAAGGGCCAACTGCGTCCAAAAGCGATCGCACGGGTCGAAATCCCGGGATGACTCGTTTGGTACGACGCTCCAGCGCCGGTGTCTGGAGGTACTGCGTTTTTCTCTCTTGTTCAAACATACCGTCAGCGCATGCGCAAATGTTCTGGCTCTTCGATACCTAGCCTACCAAAAAAAATCAACGTGCCGGTTTTTTTGGTTTACCAGCAATTGATATTTCAGTTGATTTTATAGGCATAAACGTAACGTAAGAACCGTGCGTGTCTGGTCTTGTCTCAGCCAGAGGCGAGAGATGGTTTCATGCAGACTGGGACGCCTAAAATGCTCTGTTGTAAACATGGCGGTTCACGAGTGAAGTTGTCTCTCTGGCCTTTCTGTGGACGAATTCCAGGACCTACTGACACAATCTGGGCAAGTTTTGAAAGCTAAAACCTTCAATCGATGCGTTATTTTGCTGGTAGGACTGGGTGGCCCGACACTTATGAAAAAAAACTATGAAATGAGAATCGGGAGTCTTCCCTTGTCATGGAATGGCAGAATTACCCAGAATTCTTTTTGGGCATGAGCGAAGCAACTTAAGAAGCACGAGACTGGCCCTCATCGAATGGCTGAAGCGCGGCCAGAGGAAATGATTTCTAGCCAGATACTCAGGAGTAGGCCTGGTGTGTGCTGTTAACTTAGATTTTTGATTTCTGAACAAGTTTTTATCATAGAAAATTCGCGACAAAGTTGTGCTTTCATTCCGCTGTAATTCTCGTGTCAAAGAAACGGTATAATAATGTAAATAAGAGAATAACGATATTTATATTTGCAGATTACCTGTCCTCTTACTATGAAAGTCAAGCTCTACATCTCTATGCAATGAACGCATTCAAAATTTCCTCGTATGACTCGATAAAAGTATGTGTTTTTTTATTTTTTGGTTTTTTTGTTTTTTTTTTTTTTGAAAAAAGGGTTTTTCTGCTTATATGAAAAATACGTTTTCTCTCCCGTCCCCTTCTCATGCATGATCTTCGCGGAAATTACATTCTGTTCCTCAATAGACCTGGAACAACCAGTTATGGTCTTAGCTCTCTTTTTTCTTACGTATCAGCTAAGTTGCGGAATGCGCTACTTGATTTTATCCGTACCTATGAGTTTACTGGTTTTAAAAGAGAATCCAGGGCCGCATTTTGTACAGCGGCTTTTCTTTTTAATGAACATATCTTTAACTATTATGTGTTTAGTAGGTATCTGTATGTGCTATGTATTTTAGCTGTAAATGTAATGTCTCAAAGATATTAGCTGCTGTAGTTATTCGGGAAAAGCTTAGACTGTATGTATGTTACCTTTAGCAAGGCGCATGCGCACACTTTGTAATCTGCGACTCCAATGGTTACCATATGACAGGTAAAATGACTTTTCTCTTGAATATATAAGCCATCTAATTCTTACGCTATATTGACAAGGGCGGTTTGGAGCTGTGAGTAGGCGTGGGATTTGTCACATATGGTTTAGGGGCCGACATATCTCTCCCTCAATGCCGTACCGGGAGGCAAGGTCGGTAGCAGAAAGCAGCGAAGGGCCAACTGCGTCCAAAAGCGATCGCACGGGTCGAAATCCCGGGATGACTCGTTTGGTACGACGCTCCAGCGCCGGTGTCTGGAGGTACTGCGTTTTTCTCTCTTGTTCAAACATACCGTCAGCGCATGCGCAAATGTTCTGGCTCTTCGATACCTAGCCTACCAAAAAAAATCAACGTGCCGGTTTTTTTGGTTTACCAGCAATTGATATTTCAGTTGATTTTATAGGCATAAACGTAACGTAAGAACCGTGCGTGTCTGGTCTTGTCTCAGCCAGAGGCGAGAGATGGTTTCATGCAGACTGGGACGCCTAAAATGCTCTGTTGTAAACATGGCGGTTCACGAGTGAAGTTGTCTCTCTGGCCTTTCTGTGGACGAATTCCAGGACCTACTGACACAATCTGGGCAAGTTTTGAAAGCTAAAACCTTCAATCGATGCGTTATTTTGCTGGTAGGACTGGGTGGCCCGACACTTATGAAAAAAAACTATGAAATGAGAATCGGGAGTCTTCCCTTGTCATGGAATGGCAGAATTACCCAGAATTCTTTTTGGGCATGAGCGAAGCAACTTAAGAAGCACGAGACTGGCCCTCATCGAATGGCTGAAGCGCGGCCAGAGGAAATGATTTCTAGCCAGATACTCAGGAGTAGGCCTGGTGTGTGCTGTTAACTTAGATTTTTGATTTCTGAACAAGTTTTTATCATAGAAAATTCGCGACAAAGTTGTGCTTTCATTCCGCTGTAATTCTCGTGTCAAAGAAACGGTATAATAATGTAAATAAGAGAATAACGATATTTATATTTGCAGATTACCTGTCCTCTTACTATGAAAGTCAAGCTCTACATCTCTATGCAATGAACGCATTCAAAATTTCCTCGTATGACTCGATAAAAGTATGTGTTTTTTTATTTTTTGGTTTTTTTGTTTTTTTTTTTTTTGAAAAAAGGGTTTTTCTGCTTATATGAAAAATACGTTTTCTCTCCCGTCCCCTTCTCATGCATGATCTTCGCGGAAATTACATTCTGTTCCTCAATAGACCTGGAACAACCAGTTATGGTCTTAGCTCTCTTTTTTCTTACGTATCAGCTAAGTTGCGGAATGCGCTACTTGATTTTATCCGTACCTATGAGTTTACTGGTTTTAAAAGAGAATCCAGGGCCGCATTTTGTACAGCGGCTTTTCTTTTTAATGAACATATCTTTAACTATTATGTGTTTAGTAGGTATCTGTATGTGCTATGTATTTTAGCTGTAAATGTAATGTCTCAAAGATATTAGCTGCTGTAGTTATTCGGGAAAAGCTTAGACTGTATGTATGTTACCTTTAGCAAGGCGCATGCGCACACTTTGTAATCTGCGACTCCAATGGTTACCATATGACAGGTAAAATGACTTTTCTCTTGAATATATAAGCCATCTAATTCTTACGCTATATTGACAAGGGCGGTTTGGAGCTGTGAGTAGGCGTGGGATTTGTCACATATGGTTTAGGGGCCGACATATCTCTCCCTCAATGCCGTACCGGGAGGCAAGGTCGGTAGCAGAAAGCAGCGAAGGGCCAACTGCGTCCAAAAGCGATCGCACGGGTCGAAATCCCGGGATGACTCGTTTGGTACGACGCTCCAGCGCCGGTGTCTGGAGGTACTGCGTTTTTCTCTCTTGTTCAAACATACCGTCAGCGCATGCGCAAATGTTCTGGCTCTTCGATACCTAGCCTACCAAAAAAAATCAACGTGCCGGTTTTTTTGGTTTACCAGCAATTGATATTTCAGTTGATTTTATAGGCATAAACGTAACGTAAGAACCGTGCGTGTCTGGTCTTGTCTCAGCCAGAGGCGAGAGATGGTTTCATGCAGACTGGGACGCCTAAAATGCTCTGTTGTAAACATGGCGGTTCACGAGTGAAGTTGTCTCTCTGGCCTTTCTGTGGACGAATTCCAGGACCTACTGACACAATCTGGGCAAGTTTTGAAAGCTAAAACCTTCAATCGATGCGTTATTTTGCTGGTAGGACTGGGTGGCCCGACACTTATGAAAAAAAACTATGAAATGAGAATCGGGAGTCTTCCCTTGTCATGGAATGGCAGAATTACCCAGAATTCTTTTTGGGCATGAGCGAAGCAACTTAAGAAGCACGAGACTGGCCCTCATCGAATGGCTGAAGCGCGGCCAGAGGAAATGATTTCTAGCCAGATACTCAGGAGTAGGCCTGGTGTGTGCTGTTAACTTAGATTTTTGATTTCTGAACAAGTTTTTATCATAGAAAATTCGCGACAAAGTTGTGCTTTCATTCCGCTGTAATTCTCGTGTCAAAGAAACGGTATAATAATGTAAATAAGAGAATAACGATATTTATATTTGCAGATTACCTGTCCTCTTACTATGAAAGTCAAGCTCTACATCTCTATGCAATGAACGCATTCAAAATTTCCTCGTATGACTCGATAAAAGTATGTGTTTTTTTATTTTTTGGTTTTTTTGTTTTTTTTTTTTTTGAAAAAAGGGTTTTTCTGCTTATATGAAAAATACGTTTTCTCTCCCGTCCCCTTCTCATGCATGATCTTCGCGGAAATTACATTCTGTTCCTCAATAGACCTGGAACAACCAGTTATGGTCTTAGCTCTCTTTTTTCTTACGTATCAGCTAAGTTGCGGAATGCGCTACTTGATTTTATCCGTACCTATGAGTTTACTGGTTTTAAAAGAGAATCCAGGGCCGCATTTTGTACAGCGGCTTTTCTTTTTAATGAACATATCTTTAACTATTATGTGTTTAGTAGGTATCTGTATGTGCTATGTATTTTAGCTGTAAATGTAATGTCTCAAAGATATTAGCTGCTGTAGTTATTCGGGAAAAGCTTAGACTGTATGTATGTTACCTTTAGCAAGGCGCATGCGCACACTTTGTAATCTGCGACTCCAATGGTTACCATATGACAGGTAAAATGACTTTTCTCTTGAATATATAAGCCATCTAATTCTTACGCTATATTGACAAGGGCGGTTTGGAGCTGTGAGTAGGCGTGGGATTTGTCACATATGGTTTAGGGGCCGACATATCTCTCCCTCAATGCCGTACCGGGAGGCAAGGTCGGTAGCAGAAAGCAGCGAAGGGCCAACTGCGTCCAAAAGCGATCGCACGGGTCGAAATCCCGGGATGACTCGTTTGGTACGACGCTCCAGCGCCGGTGTCTGGAGGTACTGCGTTTTTCTCTCTTGTTCAAACATACCGTCAGCGCATGCGCAAATGTTCTGGCTCTTCGATACCTAGCCTACCAAAAAAAATCAACGTGCCGGTTTTTTTGGTTTACCAGCAATTGATATTTCAGTTGATTTTATAGGCATAAACGTAACGTAAGAACCGTGCGTGTCTGGTCTTGTCTCAGCCAGAGGCGAGAGATGGTTTCATGCAGACTGGGACGCCTAAAATGCTCTGTTGTAAACATGGCGGTTCACGAGTGAAGTTGTCTCTCTGGCCTTTCTGTGGACGAATTCCAGGACCTACTGACACAATCTGGGCAAGTTTTGAAAGCTAAAACCTTCAATCGATGCGTTATTTTGCTGGTAGGACTGGGTGGCCCGACACTTATGAAAAAAAACTATGAAATGAGAATCGGGAGTCTTCCCTTGTCATGGAATGGCAGAATTACCCAGAATTCTTTTTGGGCATGAGCGAAGCAACTTAAGAAGCACGAGACTGGCCCTCATCGAATGGCTGAAGCGCGGCCAGAGGAAATGATTTCTAGCCAGATACTCAGGAGTAGGCCTGGTGTGTGCTGTTAACTTAGATTTTTGATTTCTGAACAAGTTTTTATCATAGAAAATTCGCGACAAAGTTGTGCTTTCATTCCGCTGTAATTCTCGTGTCAAAGAAACGGTATAATAATGTAAATAAGAGAATAACGATATTTATATTTGCAGATTACCTGTCCTCTTACTATGAAAGTCAAGCTCTACATCTCTATGCAATGAACGCATTCAAAATTTCCTCGTATGACTCGATAAAAGTATGTGTTTTTTTATTTTTTGGTTTTTTTGTTTTTTTTTTTTTTGAAAAAAGGGTTTTTCTGCTTATATGAAAAATACGTTTTCTCTCCCGTCCCCTTCTCATGCATGATCTTCGCGGAAATTACATTCTGTTCCTCAATAGACCTGGAACAACCAGTTATGGTCTTAGCTCTCTTTTTTCTTACGTATCAGCTAAGTTGCGGAATGCGCTACTTGATTTTATCCGTACCTATGAGTTTACTGGTTTTAAAAGAGAATCCAGGGCCGCATTTTGTACAGCGGCTTTTCTTTTTAATGAACATATCTTTAACTATTATGTGTTTAGTAGGTATCTGTATGTGCTATGTATTTTAGCTGTAAATGTAATGTCTCAAAGATATTAGCTGCTGTAGTTATTCGGGAAAAGCTTAGACTGTATGTATGTTACCTTTAGCAAGGCGCATGCGCACACTTTGTAATCTGCGACTCCAATGGTTACCATATGACAGGTAAAATGACTTTTCTCTTGAATATATAAGCCATCTAATTCTTACGCTATATTGACAAGGGCGGTTTGGAGCTGTGAGTAGGCGTGGGATTTGTCACATATGGTTTAGGGGCCGACATATCTCTCCCTCAATGCCGTACCGGGAGGCAAGGTCGGTAGCAGAAAGCAGCGAAGGGCCAACTGCGTCCAAAAGCGATCGCACGGGTCGAAATCCCGGGATGACTCGTTTGGTACGACGCTCCAGCGCCGGTGTCTGGAGGTACTGCGTTTTTCTCTCTTGTTCAAACATACCGTCAGCGCATGCGCAAATGTTCTGGCTCTTCGATACCTAGCCTACCAAAAAAAATCAACGTGCCGGTTTTTTTGGTTTACCAGCAATTGATATTTCAGTTGATTTTATAGGCATAAACGTAACGTAAGAACCGTGCGTGTCTGGTCTTGTCTCAGCCAGAGGCGAGAGATGGTTTCATGCAGACTGGGACGCCTAAAATGCTCTGTTGTAAACATGGCGGTTCACGAGTGAAGTTGTCTCTCTGGCCTTTCTGTGGACGAATTCCAGGACCTACTGACACAATCTGGGCAAGTTTTGAAAGCTAAAACCTTCAATCGATGCGTTATTTTGCTGGTAGGACTGGGTGGCCCGACACTTATGAAAAAAAACTATGAAATGAGAATCGGGAGTCTTCCCTTGTCATGGAATGGCAGAATTACCCAGAATTCTTTTTGGGCATGAGCGAAGCAACTTAAGAAGCACGAGACTGGCCCTCATCGAATGGCTGAAGCGCGGCCAGAGGAAATGATTTCTAGCCAGATACTCAGGAGTAGGCCTGGTGTGTGCTGTTAACTTAGATTTTTGATTTCTGAACAAGTTTTTATCATAGAAAATTCGCGACAAAGTTGTGCTTTCATTCCGCTGTAATTCTCGTGTCAAAGAAACGGTATAATAATGTAAATAAGAGAATAACGATATTTATATTTGCAGATTACCTGTCCTCTTACTATGAAAGTCAAGCTCTACATCTCTATGCAATGAACGCATTCAAAATTTCCTCGTATGACTCGATAAAAGTATGTGTTTTTTTATTTTTTGGTTTTTTTGTTTTTTTTTTTTTTGAAAAAAGGGTTTTTCTGCTTATATGAAAAATACGTTTTCTCTCCCGTCCCCTTCTCATGCATGATCTTCGCGGAAATTACATTCTGTTCCTCAATAGACCTGGAACAACCAGTTATGGTCTTAGCTCTCTTTTTTCTTACGTATCAGCTAAGTTGCGGAATGCGCTACTTGATTTTATCCGTACCTATGAGTTTACTGGTTTTAAAAGAGAATCCAGGGCCGCATTTTGTACAGCGGCTTTTCTTTTTAATGAACATATCTTTAACTATTATGTGTTTAGTAGGTATCTGTATGTGCTATGTATTTTAGCTGTAAATGTAATGTCTCAAAGATATTAGCTGCTGTAGTTATTCGGGAAAAGCTTAGACTGTATGTATGTTACCTTTAGCAAGGCGCATGCGCACACTTTGTAATCTGCGACTCCAATGGTTACCATATGACAGGTAAAATGACTTTTCTCTTGAATATATAAGCCATCTAATTCTTACGCTATATTGACAAGGGCGGTTTGGAGCTGTGAGTAGGCGTGGGATTTGTCACATATGGTTTAGGGGCCGACATATCTCTCCCTCAATGCCGTACCGGGAGGCAAGGTCGGTAGCAGAAAGCAGCGAAGGGCCAACTGCGTCCAAAAGCGATCGCACGGGTCGAAATCCCGGGATGACTCGTTTGGTACGACGCTCCAGCGCCGGTGTCTGGAGGTACTGCGTTTTTCTCTCTTGTTCAAACATACCGTCAGCGCATGCGCAAATGTTCTGGCTCTTCGATACCTAGCCTACCAAAAAAAATCAACGTGCCGGTTTTTTTGGTTTACCAGCAATTGATATTTCAGTTGATTTTATAGGCATAAACGTAACGTAAGAACCGTGCGTGTCTGGTCTTGTCTCAGCCAGAGGCGAGAGATGGTTTCATGCAGACTGGGACGCCTAAAATGCTCTGTTGTAAACATGGCGGTTCACGAGTGAAGTTGTCTCTCTGGCCTTTCTGTGGACGAATTCCAGGACCTACTGACACAATCTGGGCAAGTTTTGAAAGCTAAAACCTTCAATCGATGCGTTATTTTGCTGGTAGGACTGGGTGGCCCGACACTTATGAAAAAAAACTATGAAATGAGAATCGGGAGTCTTCCCTTGTCATGGAATGGCAGAATTACCCAGAATTCTTTTTGGGCATGAGCGAAGCAACTTAAGAAGCACGAGACTGGCCCTCATCGAATGGCTGAAGCGCGGCCAGAGGAAATGATTTCTAGCCAGATACTCAGGAGTAGGCCTGGTGTGTGCTGTTAACTTAGATTTTTGATTTCTGAACAAGTTTTTATCATAGAAAATTCGCGACAAAGTTGTGCTTTCATTCCGCTGTAATTCTCGTGTCAAAGAAACGGTATAATAATGTAAATAAGAGAATAACGATATTTATATTTGCAGATTACCTGTCCTCTTACTATGAAAGTCAAGCTCTACATCTCTATGCAATGAACGCATTCAAAATTTCCTCGTATGACTCGATAAAAGTATGTGTTTTTTTATTTTTTGGTTTTTTTGTTTTTTTTTTTTTTGAAAAAAGGGTTTTTCTGCTTATATGAAAAATACGTTTTCTCTCCCGTCCCCTTCTCATGCATGATCTTCGCGGAAATTACATTCTGTTCCTCAATAGACCTGGAACAACCAGTTATGGTCTTAGCTCTCTTTTTTCTTACGTATCAGCTAAGTTGCGGAATGCGCTACTTGATTTTATCCGTACCTATGAGTTTACTGGTTTTAAAAGAGAATCCAGGGCCGCATTTTGTACAGCGGCTTTTCTTTTTAATGAACATATCTTTAACTATTATGTGTTTAGTAGGTATCTGTATGTGCTATGTATTTTAGCTGTAAATGTAATGTCTCAAAGATATTAGCTGCTGTAGTTATTCGGGAAAAGCTTAGACTGTATGTATGTTACCTTTAGCAAGGCGCATGCGCACACTTTGTAATCTGCGACTCCAATGGTTACCATATGACAGGTAAAATGACTTTTCTCTTGAATATATAAGCCATCTAATTCTTACGCTATATTGACAAGGGCGGTTTGGAGCTGTGAGTAGGCGTGGGATTTGTCACATATGGTTTAGGGGCCGACATATCTCTCCCTCAATGCCGTACCGGGAGGCAAGGTCGGTAGCAGAAAGCAGCGAAGGGCCAACTGCGTCCAAAAGCGATCGCACGGGTCGAAATCCCGGGATGACTCGTTTGGTACGACGCTCCAGCGCCGGTGTCTGGAGGTACTGCGTTTTTCTCTCTTGTTCAAACATACCGTCAGCGCATGCGCAAATGTTCTGGCTCTTCGATACCTAGCCTACCAAAAAAAATCAACGTGCCGGTTTTTTTGGTTTACCAGCAATTGATATTTCAGTTGATTTTATAGGCATAAACGTAACGTAAGAACCGTGCGTGTCTGGTCTTGTCTCAGCCAGAGGCGAGAGATGGTTTCATGCAGACTGGGACGCCTAAAATGCTCTGTTGTAAACATGGCGGTTCACGAGTGAAGTTGTCTCTCTGGCCTTTCTGTGGACGAATTCCAGGACCTACTGACACAATCTGGGCAAGTTTTGAAAGCTAAAACCTTCAATCGATGCGTTATTTTGCTGGTAGGACTGGGTGGCCCGACACTTATGAAAAAAAACTATGAAATGAGAATCGGGAGTCTTCCCTTGTCATGGAATGGCAGAATTACCCAGAATTCTTTTTGGGCATGAGCGAAGCAACTTAAGAAGCACGAGACTGGCCCTCATCGAATGGCTGAAGCGCGGCCAGAGGAAATGATTTCTAGCCAGATACTCAGGAGTAGGCCTGGTGTGTGCTGTTAACTTAGATTTTTGATTTCTGAACAAGTTTTTATCATAGAAAATTCGCGACAAAGTTGTGCTTTCATTCCGCTGTAATTCTCGTGTCAAAGAAACGGTATAATAATGTAAATAAGAGAATAACGATATTTATATTTGCAGATTACCTGTCCTCTTACTATGAAAGTCAAGCTCTACATCTCTATGCAATGAACGCATTCAAAATTTCCTCGTATGACTCGATAAAAGTATGTGTTTTTTTATTTTTTGGTTTTTTTGTTTTTTTTTTTTTTGAAAAAAGGGTTTTTCTGCTTATATGAAAAATACGTTTTCTCTCCCGTCCCCTTCTCATGCATGATCTTCGCGGAAATTACATTCTGTTCCTCAATAGACCTGGAACAACCAGTTATGGTCTTAGCTCTCTTTTTTCTTACGTATCAGCTAAGTTGCGGAATGCGCTACTTGATTTTATCCGTACCTATGAGTTTACTGGTTTTAAAAGAGAATCCAGGGCCGCATTTTGTACAGCGGCTTTTCTTTTTAATGAACATATCTTTAACTATTATGTGTTTAGTAGGTATCTGTATGTGCTATGTATTTTAGCTGTAAATGTAATGTCTCAAAGATATTAGCTGCTGTAGTTATTCGGGAAAAGCTTAGACTGTATGTATGTTACCTTTAGCAAGGCGCATGCGCACACTTTGTAATCTGCGACTCCAATGGTTACCATATGACAGGTAAAATGACTTTTCTCTTGAATATATAAGCCATCTAATTCTTACGCTATATTGACAAGGGCGGTTTGGAGCTGTGAGTAGGCGTGGGATTTGTCACATATGGTTTAGGGGCCGACATATCTCTCCCTCAATGCCGTACCGGGAGGCAAGGTCGGTAGCAGAAAGCAGCGAAGGGCCAACTGCGTCCAAAAGCGATCGCACGGGTCGAAATCCCGGGATGACTCGTTTGGTACGACGCTCCAGCGCCGGTGTCTGGAGGTACTGCGTTTTTCTCTCTTGTTCAAACATACCGTCAGCGCATGCGCAAATGTTCTGGCTCTTCGATACCTAGCCTACCAAAAAAAATCAACGTGCCGGTTTTTTTGGTTTACCAGCAATTGATATTTCAGTTGATTTTATAGGCATAAACGTAACGTAAGAACCGTGCGTGTCTGGTCTTGTCTCAGCCAGAGGCGAGAGATGGTTTCATGCAGACTGGGACGCCTAAAATGCTCTGTTGTAAACATGGCGGTTCACGAGTGAAGTTGTCTCTCTGGCCTTTCTGTGGACGAATTCCAGGACCTACTGACACAATCTGGGCAAGTTTTGAAAGCTAAAACCTTCAATCGATGCGTTATTTTGCTGGTAGGACTGGGTGGCCCGACACTTATGAAAAAAAACTATGAAATGAGAATCGGGAGTCTTCCCTTGTCATGGAATGGCAGAATTACCCAGAATTCTTTTTGGGCATGAGCGAAGCAACTTAAGAAGCACGAGACTGGCCCTCATCGAATGGCTGAAGCGCGGCCAGAGGAAATGATTTCTAGCCAGATACTCAGGAGTAGGCCTGGTGTGTGCTGTTAACTTAGATTTTTGATTTCTGAACAAGTTTTTATCATAGAAAATTCGCGACAAAGTTGTGCTTTCATTCCGCTGTAATTCTCGTGTCAAAGAAACGGTATAATAATGTAAATAAGAGAATAACGATATTTATATTTGCAGATTACCTGTCCTCTTACTATGAAAGTCAAGCTCTACATCTCTATGCAATGAACGCATTCAAAATTTCCTCGTATGACTCGATAAAAGTATGTGTTTTTTTATTTTTTGGTTTTTTTGTTTTTTTTTTTTTTGAAAAAAGGGTTTTTCTGCTTATATGAAAAATACGTTTTCTCTCCCGTCCCCTTCTCATGCATGATCTTCGCGGAAATTACATTCTGTTCCTCAATAGACCTGGAACAACCAGTTATGGTCTTAGCTCTCTTTTTTCTTACGTATCAGCTAAGTTGCGGAATGCGCTACTTGATTTTATCCGTACCTATGAGTTTACTGGTTTTAAAAGAGAATCCAGGGCCGCATTTTGTACAGCGGCTTTTCTTCTTAATGAACATATCTTTAACTATTATGTGTTTAGTAGGTATCTGTATGTGCTATGTATTTTAGCTGTAAATGTAATGTCTCAAAGATATTAGCTGCTGTAGTTATTCGGGAAAAGCTTAGACTGTATGTATGTTACCTTTAGCAAGGCGCATGCGCACACTTTGTAATCTGCGACTCCAATGGTTACCATATGACAGGTAAAATGACTTTTCTCTTGAATATATAAGCCATCTAATTCTTACGCTATATTGACAAGGGCGGTTTGGAGCTGTGAGTAGGCGTGGGATTTGTCACATATGGTTTAGGGGCCGACATATCTCTCCCTCAATGCCGTACCGGGAGGCAAGGTCGGTAGCAGAAAGCAGCGAAGGGCCAACTGCGTCCAAAAGCGATCGCACGGGTCGAAATCCCGGGATGACTCGTTTGGTACGACGCTCCAGCGCCGGTGTCTGGAGGTACTGCGTTTTTCTCTCTTGTTCAAACATACCGTCAGCGCATGCGCAAATGTTCTGGCTCTTCGATACCTAGCCTACCAAAAAAAATCAACGTGCCGGTTTTTTTGGTTTACCAGCAATTGATATTTCAGTTGATTTTATAGGCATAAACGTAACGTAAGAACCGTGCGTGTCTGGTCTTGTCTCAGCCAGAGGCGAGAGATGGTTTCATGCAGACTGGGACGCCTAAAATGCTCTGTTGTAAACATGGCGGTTCACGAGTGAAGTTGTCTCTCTGGCCTTTCTGTGGACGAATTCCAGGACCTACTGACACAATCTGGGCAAGTTTTGAAAGCTAAAACCTTCAATCGATGCGTTATTTTGCTGGTAGGACTGGGTGGCCCGACACTTATGAAAAAAACTATGAAATGAGAATCGGGAGTCTTCCCTTGTCATGGAATGGCAGAATTACCCAGAATTCTTTTTGGGCATGAGCGAAGCAACTTAAGAAGCACGAGACTGGCCCTCATCGAATGGCTGAAGCGCGGCCAGAGGAAATGATTTCTAGCCAGATACTCAGGAGTAGGCCTGGTGTGTGCTGTTAACTTAGATTTTTGATTTCTGAACAAGTTTTTATCATAGAAAATTCGCGACAAAGTTGTGCTTTCATTCCGCTGTAATTCTCGTGTCAAAGAAACGGTATAATAATGTAAATAAGAGAATAACGATATTTATATTTGCAGATTACCTGTCCTCTTACTATGAAAGTCAAGCTCTACATCTCTATGCAATGAACGCATTCAAAATTTCCTCGTATGACTCGATAAAAGTATGTGTTTTTTTATTTTTTGGTTTTTTTGTTTTTTTTTTTTTTGAAAAAAGGGTTTTTCTGCTTATATGAAAAATACGTTTTCTCTCCCGTCCCCTTCTCATGCATGATCTTCGCGGAAATTACATTCTGTTCCTCAATAGACCTGGAACAACCAGTTATGGTCTTAGCTCTCTTTTTTCTTACGTATCAGCTAAGTTGCGGAATGCGCTACTTGATTTTATCCGTACCTATGAGTTTACTGGTTTTAAAAGAGAATCCAGGGCCGCATTTTGTACAGCGGCTTTTCTTCTTAATGAACATATCTTTAACTATTATGTGTTTAGTAGGTATCTGTATGTGCTATGTATTTTAGCTGTAAATGTAATGTCTCAAAGATATTAGCTGCTGTAGTTATTCGGGAAAAGCTTAGACTGTATGTATGTTACCTTTAGCAAGGCGCATGCGCACACTTTGTAATCTGCGACTCCAATGGTTACCATATGACAGGTAAAATGACTTTTCTCTTGAATATATAAGCCATCTAATTCTTACGCTATATTGACAAGGGCGGTTTGGAGCTGTGAGTAGGCGTGGGATTTGTCACATATGGTTTAGGGGCCGACATATCTCTCCCTCAATGCCGTACCGGGAGGCAAGGTCGGTAGCAGAAAGCAGCGAAGGGCCAACTGCGTCCAAAAGCGATCGCACGGGTCGAAATCCCGGGATGACTCGTTTGGTACGACGCTCCAGCGCCGGTGTCTGGAGGTACTGCGTTTTTCTCTCTTGTTCAAACATACCGTCAGCGCATGCGCAAATGTTCTGGCTCTTCGATACCTAGCCTACCAAAAAAAATCAACGTGCCGGTTTTTTTGGTTTACCAGCAATTGATATTTCAGTTGATTTTATAGGCATAAACGTAACGTAAGAACCGTGCGTGTCTGGTCTTGTCTCAGCCAGAGGCGAGAGATGGTTTCATGCAGACTGGGACGCCTAAAATGCTCTGTTGTAAACATGGCGGTTCACGAGTGAAGTTGTCTCTCTGGCCTTTCTGTGGACGAATTCCAGGACCTACTGACACAATCTGGGCAAGTTTTGAAAGCTAAAACCTTCAATCGATGCGTTATTTTGCTGGTAGGACTGGGTGGCCCGACACTTATGAAAAAAAACTATGAAATGAGAATCGGGAGTCTTCCCTTGTCATGGAATGGCAGAATTACCCAGAATTCTTTTTGGGCATGAGCGAAGCAACTTAAGAAGCACGAGACTGGCCCTCATCGAATGGCTGAAGCGCGGCCAGAGGAAATGATTTCTAGCCAGATACTCAGGAGTAGGCCTGGTGTGTGCTGTTAACTTAGATTTTTGATTTCTGAACAAGTTTTTATCATAGAAAATTCGCGACAAAGTTGTGCTTTCATTCCGCTGTAATTCTCGTGTCAAAGAAACGGTATAATAATGTAAATAAGAGAATAACGATATTTATATTTGCAGATTACCTGTCCTCTTACTATGAAAGTCAAGCTCTACATCTCTATGCAATGAACGCATTCAAAATTTCCTCGTATGACTCGATAAAAGTATGTGTTTTTTTATTTTTTGGTTTTTTTGTTTTTTTTTTTTTTGAAAAAAGGGTTTTTCTGCTTATATGAAAAATACGTTTTCTCTCCCGTCCCCTTCTCATGCATGATCTTCGCGGAAATTACATTCTGTTCCTCAATAGACCTGGAACAACCAGTTATGGTCTTAGCTCTCTTTTTTCTTACGTATCAGCTAAGTTGCGGAATGCGCTACTTGATTTTATCCGTACCTATGAGTTTACTGGTTTTAAAAGAGAATCCAGGGCCGCATTTTGTACAGCGGCTTTTCTTTTTAATGAACATATCTTTAACTATTATGTGTTTAGTAGGTATCTGTATGTGCTATGTATTTTAGCTGTAAATGTAATGTCTCAAAGATATTAGCTGCTGTAGTTATTCGGGAAAAGCTTAGACTGTATGTATGTTACCTTTAGCAAGGCGCATGCGCACACTTTGTAATCTGCGACTCCAATGGTTACCATATGACAGGTAAAATGACTTTTCTCTTGAATATATAAGCCATCTAATTCTTACGCTATATTGACAAGGGCGGTTTGGAGCTGTGAGTAGGCGTGGGATTTGTCACATATGGTTTAGGGGCCGACATATCTCTCCCTCAATGCCGTACCGGGAGGCAAGGTCGGTAGCAGAAAGCAGCGAAGGGCCAACTGCGTCCAAAAGCGATCGCACGGGTCGAAATCCCGGGATGACTCGTTTGGTACGACGCTCCAGCGCCGGTGTCTGGAGGTACTGCGTTTTTCTCTCTTGTTCAAACATACCGTCAGCGCATGCGCAAATGTTCTGGCTCTTCGATACCTAGCCTACCAAAAAAAATCAACGTGCCGGTTTTTTTGGTTTACCAGCAATTGATATTTCAGTTGATTTTATAGGCATAAACGTAACGTAAGAACCGTGCGTGTCTGGTCTTGTCTCAGCCAGAGGCGAGAGATGGTTTCATGCAGACTGGGACGCCTAAAATGCTCTGTTGTAAACATGGCGGTTCACGAGTGAAGTTGTCTCTCTGGCCTTTCTGTGGACGAATTCCAGGACCTACTGACACAATCTGGGCAAGTTTTGAAAGCTAAAACCTTCAATCGATGCGTTATTTTGCTGGTAGGACTGGGTGGCCCGACACTTATGAAAAAAACTATGAAATGAGAATCGGGAGTCTTCCCTTGTCATGGAATGGCAGAATTACCCAGAATTCTTTTTGGGCATGAGCGAAGCAACTTAAGAAGCACGAGACTGGCCCTCATCGAATGGCTGAAGCGCGGCCAGAGGAAATGATTTCTAGCCAGATACTCAGGAGTAGGCCTGGTGTGTGCTGTTAACTTAGATTTTTGATTTCTGAACAAGTTTTTATCATAGAAAATTCGCGACAAAGTTGTGCTTTCATTCCGCTGTAATTCTCGTGTCAAAGAAACGGTATAATAATGTAAATAAGAGAATAACGATATTTATATTTGCAGATTACCTGTCCTCTTACTATGAAAGTCAAGCTCTACATCTCTATGCAATGAACGCATTCAAAATTTCCTCGTATGACTCGATAAAAGTATGTGTTTTTTTATTTTTTGGTTTTTTTGTTTTTTTTTTTTTTGAAAAAAGGGTTTTTCTGCTTATATGAAAAATACGTTTTCTCTCCCGTCCCCTTCTCATGCATGATCTTCGCGGAAATTACATTCTGTTCCTCAATAGACCTGGAACAACCAGTTATGGTCTTAGCTCTCTTTTTTCTTACGTATCAGCTAAGTTGCGGAATGCGCTACTTGATTTTATCCGTACCTATGAGTTTACTGGTTTTAAAAGAGAATCCAGGGCCGCATTTTGTACAGCGGCTTTTCTTTTTAATGAACATATCTTTAACTATTATGTGTTTAGTAGGTATCTGTATGTGCTATGTATTTTAGCTGTAAATGTAATGTCTCAAAGATATTAGCTGCTGTAGTTATTCGGGAAAAGCTTAGACTGTATGTATGTTACCTTTAGCAAGGCGCATGCGCACACTTTGTAATCTGCGACTCCAATGGTTACCATATGACAGGTAAAATGACTTTTCTCTTGAATATATAAGCCATCTAATTCTTACGCTATATTGACAAGGGCGGTTTGGAGCTGTGAGTAGGCGTGGGATTTGTCACATATGGTTTAGGGGCCGACATATCTCTCCCTCAATGCCGTACCGGGAGGCAAGGTCGGTAGCAGAAAGCAGCGAAGGGCCAACTGCGTCCAAAAGCGATCGCACGGGTCGAAATCCCGGGATGACTCGTTTGGTACGACGCTCCAGCGCCGGTGTCTGGAGGTACTGCGTTTTTCTCTCTTGTTCAAACATACCGTCAGCGCATGCGCAAATGTTCTGGCTCTTCGATACCTAGCCTACCAAAAAAAATCAACGTGCCGGTTTTTTTGGTTTACCAGCAATTGATATTTCAGTTGATTTTATAGGCATAAACGTAACGTAAGAACCGTGCGTGTCTGGTCTTGTCTCAGCCAGAGGCGAGAGATGGTTTCATGCAGACTGGGACGCCTAAAATGCTCTGTTGTAAACATGGCGGTTCACGAGTGAAGTTGTCTCTCTGGCCTTTCTGTGGACGAATTCCAGGACCTACTGACACAATCTGGGCAAGTTTTGAAAGCTAAAACCTTCAATCGATGCGTTATTTTGCTGGTAGGACTGGGTGGCCCGACACTTATGAAAAAAACTATGAAATGAGAATCGGGAGTCTTCCCTTGTCATGGAATGGCAGAATTACCCAGAATTCTTTTTGGGCATGAGCGAAGCAACTTAAGAAGCACGAGACTGGCCCTCATCGAATGGCTGAAGCGCGGCCAGAGGAAATGATTTCTAGCCAGATACTCAGGAGTAGGCCTGGTGTGTGCTGTTAACTTAGATTTTTGATTTCTGAACAAGTTTTTATCATAGAAAATTCGCGACAAAGTTGTGCTTTCATTCCGCTGTAATTCTCGTGTCAAAGAAACGGTATAATAATGTAAATAAGAGAATAACGATATTTATATTTGCAGATTACCTGTCCTCTTACTATGATAGTCAGGCTCTACATCTCTATGCAATGAACGCATTCAAAATTTCCTCGTATGACTCGATAAAAGTATGTGTTTTTTTATTTTTTGGTTTTTTTGTTTTTTTTTTTTTTGAAAAAAGGGTTTTTCTGCTTATATGAAAAATACGTTTTCTCTCCCGTCCCCTTCTCATGCATGATCTTCGCGGAAATTACATTCTGTTCCTCAATAGACCTGGAACAACCAGTTATGGTCTTAGCTCTCTTTTTTCTTACGTATCAGCTAAGTTGCGGAATGCGCTACTTGATTTTATCCGTACCTATGAGTTTACTGGTTTTAAAAGAGAATCCAGGGCCGCATTTTGTACAGCGGCTTTTCTTTTTAATGAACATATCTTTAACTATTATGTGTTTAGTAGGTATCTGTATGTGCTATGTATTTTAGCTGTAAATGTAATGTCTCAAAGATATTAGCTGCTGTAGTTATTCGGGAAAAGCTTAGACTGTATGTATGTTACCTTTAGCAAGGCGCATGCGCACACTTTGTAATCTGCGACTCCAATGGTTACCATATGACAGGTAAAATGACTTTTCTCTTGAATATATAAGCCATCTAATTCTTACGCTATATTGACAAGGGCGGTTTGGAGCTGTGAGTAGGCGTGGGATTTGTCACATATGGTTTAGGGGCCGACATATCTCTCCCTCAATGCCGTACCGGGAGGCAAGGTCGGTAGCAGAAAGCAGCGAAGGGCCAACTGCGTCCAAAAGCGATCGCACGGGTCGAAATCCCGGGATGACTCGTTTGGTACGACGCTCCAGCGCCGGTGTCTGGAGGTACTGCGTTTTTCTCTCTTGTTCAAACATACCGTCAGCGCATGCGCAAATGTTCTGGCTCTTCGATACCTAGCCTACCAAAAAAAATCAACGTGCCGGTTTTTTTGGTTTACCAGCAATTGATATTTCAGTTGATTTTATAGGCATAAACGTAACGTAAGAACCGTGCGTGTCTGGTCTTGTCTCAGCCAGAGGCGAGAGATGGTTTCATGCAGACTGGGACGCCTAAAATGCTCTGTTGTAAACATGGCGGTTCACGAGTGAAGTTGTCTCTCTGGCCTTTCTGTGGACGAATTCCAGGACCTACTGACACAATCTGGGCAAGTTTTGAAAGCTAAAACCTTCAATCGATGCGTTATTTTGCTGGTAGGACTGGGTGGCCCGACACTTATGAAAAAAACTATGAAATGAGAATCGGGAGTCTTCCCTTGTCATGGAATGGCAGAATTACCCAGAATTCTTTTTGGGCATGAGCGAAGCAACTTAAGAAGCACGAGACTGGCCCTCATCGAATGGCTGAAGCGCGGCCAGAGGAAATGATTTCTAGCCAGATACTCAGGAGTAGGCCTGGTGTGTGCTGTTAACTTAGATTTTTGATTTCTGAACAAGTTTTTATCATAGAAAATTCGCGACAAAGTTGTGCTTTCATTCCGCCGTAATTCTCGTGTCAAAGAAACGGTATAATAATGTAAATAAGAGAATAACGATATTTATATTTGCAGATTACCTGTCCTCTTACTATGAAAGTCAAGCTCTACATCTCTATGCAATGAACGCATTCAAAATTTCCTCGTATGACTCGATAAAAGTATGTGTTTTTTTATTTTTTGGATTTTTTTTTTTTTTTTTTTGAAAAAAGGGTTTTTCTGCTTATATGAAAAATACGTTTTCTCTCCCGTCCCCTTCTCATGCATGATCTTCGCGGAAATTACATTCTGTTCCTCAATAGACCTGGAACAACCAGTTATGGTCTTAGCTCTCTTTTTTCTTACGTATCAGCTAAGTTGCGGAATGCGCTACTTGATTTTATCCGTACCTATGAGTTTACTGGTTTTAAAAGAGAATCCAGGGCCGACTTTTGTACAGCGGCTTTTCTTTTTAATGAACATATCTTTAACTATTATGTATTTAGTAGGTATCTGTATGTGCTATGTATTTTAGCTGTAAATGTAATGTCTCAAAGATATTAGCTGCTGTAGTTATTCGGGAAAAGCTTAGACTGTATGTATGTTACCTTTAGCAAGGCGCATGCGCACACTTTGTAATCTGCGACTCCAATGGTTACCATATGACAGGTAAAATGACTTTTCTCTTGAATATATAAGCCATCTAATTCTTACGCTATATTGACAAGGGCGGTTTGGAGCTGTGAGTAGGCGTGGGATTTGTCACATATGGTTTAGGGGCCGACATATCTCTCCCTCAATGCCGTACCGGGAGGCAAGGTCGGTAGCAGAAAGCAGCGAAGGGCCAACTGCGTCCAAAAGCGATCGCACGGGTCGAAATCCCGGGATGACTCGTTTGGTACGACGCTCCAGCGCCGGTGTCTGGAGGTACTGCGTTTTTCTCTCTTGTTCAAACATTCCGTCAGCGCATGCGCAAATGTTCTGGCTCTTCGATACCTAGCCTACCAAAAAAAATCAACGTGCCGGTTTTTTTTGTTTACCAGCAATTGATATTTCAGTTGATTTTATAGGCATAAACGTAACGTAAGAACCGTGCGTGTCTGGTCTTGTCTCAGCCAGAGGCGAGAGATGGTTTCATGCAGACTGGGACGCCTAAAATGCTCTGTTGTAAACATGGCGGTTCACGAATTCACGACTCCAATCTGCGACTCGAATCTGCGACTCCAATGCTTACCATATGACAGGTAAAATTACTTTTTCCTTGAATATATAAGCCATCTAATTCTTTCGCTATATTGGAGCTGTGAGTAGGTGTGGGATTTGTCACATATGGTTTTGGGGCTGACACACCCTGGTACCCAACGTGTTCATTCCCTTTGACCAGGGTGTACGTGGGTATACGTGGGTATACATGGGTATACGTGGGTTTACAAGGATATACGTGGGTATACAAGGGTATATAGTGGTATATAAGGATATACTTTGGTATATATGGGTCTATAAGGGTGTACAAGTGTATACGTGGGTATACAGGGGTATATAAGGATATACAAGGGTATACATGGGTATATAGGGGTATATAAGTGTATACATGGGTATACAAGGGTATATAGAGGTATATAAGGGTATATAAGGTTATGCATGGGTATATAGGGCTAATTATTACATACACTATAAAGACCTTATATTTAAATACATAATAATAAGGGATACATGAAGTACTTACCTGTTTTTACCCAGACCACTGCTAAGTGCTTAGTGTTGAGTTGAATGCCGCCATCAAAAGGATTTAGAAATCGAACTGTGACGTCATTATCACGTCCTTTTTATTGGTAATGCGTTAGAAAACCGTCACGCAACATTGTAACGCGTCGATAAAACAGTGAAAATTTGCGCTGTTTATCGGTTTTTGGAAAGAGAGCAAAGAACAACATGTAGTCGTTGTGTTCTGGCGAGAATTGCTTTCAGAGAGGTGGTGATTAATTTTTAAAAGCCAGCATATCTCATACTTTTCACTAATGCTGCACCATGAAATTGACTGACGTCATTGTGACGTCACCCGTTGATCACATGACCACCATTTAAGCCCTAATTGATATTTAGCTTGAGGCTGTTGCAGAAGCAAAATATTGCAGTTATTGGTCAAATGAAAGTGCGTTGACCGAGTTGCGCGCTTTCAGACAACCTTGGTCACAAGGGTTGGAAAACTTCATTCTACATGCATTTTGCCCCTCTCCACCCCCTGTGGCGTACGGTTGGCTCAATGGGCTGGCATTGTTCCCTGAGTGGCGTCCAATGTTAATCCCCGTTGGGCTGGGTTAGTTACCGGATGGGTGACCATCTAGTGATGACCATTGCCGTACGCTCCAAATTTCACTCAGCTTTCCATCCATTCGTGGTGGGTAAAATGATTACCAGTACTACTGGGGACAAGTTGTGTATACAACGGGCTAGGAGTTGCGCCCACCCCTGCCATGAGTTGCGGTAGATGCCGCAAGTCATGGTAGAAGCATTGAAAAAGGAGCCTTCGGGTTGCCTTCGACTGCGGTCGCCCACTTGTCTTGTCCTGTTGTCCACCCCCTGTACAATGTTGACAAAACACTTTCGTCTAACAAAAGTCTGCATTTTACCATTTTCCAACATTGAAAGGGGGAATGGAGGTACCGACGCTTATTCTGTTGGCATTACGGTTATGATTTCATGTTTTTGCGCACTTTCCAACACAATTTGTCCATGGTTGTAGGTCGAGAGAAGAATACTTTCTGCCACCCTACCCTGAAGTTGTTGCTATTGACCGAACGTAACCACTTGTCAATAACAAGCTTGGTCATTATGTCAAGAAAGGATTTATCTTTTTCGTGTTGCGCAGGAACAAAACGGGGAGTCCCGAAAAGGCAAGATGGATGATCATTCTTCCTCGCTCGGGTAGCCAATTAGAGCACAGAATTCGCTTCACCTTGCCCGTTCGATCCAAAACCGATGGTTAGGTTTCTGCTATCGTAGCTCATCTTTTCAGTAACTAGTTCTAAACACAGATTTTAGAACGTTAAGTTTATACTCATTCAAGCATATCTATTGTTACTGACTTCTGGCACCGACACGATTTCAGAGCATTGGGTAATCGTGTATTTAGCGCTCACCGTTCTGAGAAACGTTGTAAACAGAAACGCCTCCAAAGGAGAGAAAAATTGAATTCGCTCGATGTTTGTCATCATAGCCTTAATTTATAATTCGTTCGTTGTCTTTGCTTCATTAACATTAGGTGCGATTTTTACAAGTGTGTAGGTTAGGCGAGATCAACCAGGTTCCGGGACCTTACCCCTATAGATCTCAAAGTTGTCCAATTGGCGTTCGGTATTTGTTCAATATCAAGTATAGAACAAAGAAAAAAAACTGACGTTTGCATTGGGAACAAACACGTGCTAACTAAAATGTGGAGGCGTGCCTAGAAAGCCATGGATTAGTGTCAAAAAGTTAACATTATTATTAATTCTATCAAGTAGCTTTTGGGTGTGGAAAGAATTTTCGGAAATTTTTCCCATGAATAATATATTACTGTTGATGCTAAAGGTAAAAAGGG
>OX421447.1:49766092-49768592 GCA_949126865.1 Montipora capitata | reverse complement strand
CGTTCCACGGTTGAGCCAGGCGTCAAGTACCTCGAAAACGGAATGGTTATTGCCGATACAACAGGGGAACCAATAAGTGGTGATCGTATAAATCAATCTCTGGACGCAACTGTTCGCCGGGTTGGTGGACCACGTATGATGTTTGCGCCCAGAAATTCCCCTAAAATAAGTACTCCGTGAATTCCGATCATGTATTTCTACTAACCCGTATTCAATTTATTCCGTTCATTCTAGCAAACCGAATAGTTTGTGCACACTTAATAACGGAATTGTCCCAAAGAATGCCCTCGATTACAAATGAGATTTTTGTCGTAGTTATCAAATTCTTCGCAATAAAATTGCGATTAAAAATCGCACATAAAAATCAAGTCTGATTTTAGCCCGATTCTCATGCGATTTGTTGCCTCGATGTCCCAATGGCTTCGCACTTGCTAAAACCATAATGCAACTTCGCTGCGACGGCAAAAGTCGCAAGTGCAAGCGGACCGAAAGCCAAAAATCTATTGCACATATGACGCAACAAGGCAGTTTACTCTTCCCTCTCCCCCCGCCCCCACCTCGCCACATGCAATCAAATTGAAAATTGCAAAACCTTTCATTTCTTTCACCAGATTTACCGTGTTTTTCGCGTCATTAACATTGTTGCCGGCGAGAGGAGGTGAAATCTTTTAGGCGGCGTTGTAACGCGAAGAAAACATGAAAGGCCGGAGGAAAGCGCGGGAAAATCCTGGATCTCTGTGAAAAAAGAGAGACCCTGGGGACAAGGTCGAGGCAGGGAAAACGTGTGGAATGACTACAGAGTAGAGACGAAAAAAATTGCAAAGTTCTCTAGCACAACAAAACCGAAACTTCTCTAGAAGAATAACGTCTACTTACATGGGTTGGGCGTCTTTGCTGGAGAAGTCTCCGTGCCATGAGCCGGCCATCAATGGTCCTTGTACAATGGGCGTCACCCACAAAAAGACAAGGAAAAAAGGAGCCAAGAAGTTGAAATGCAGAAGGATCCTTTAAGGACAGGAAATTCACAAAACAAAAGAGATCAAAAGGTACAAATATACAGCTACAAGCGCAAACACGTGCTTAATGTCAATAAACGAGGCTAGTTGTGCTATTTGAGCAAAAAAAATAAGAAAAGGTAAAAGCTATTGGTTGGAAAGAAAGTCCAGCTTAGTATAAATAAATGCTACTCTGGTTTGGTGGTTAAATAGTTACCATTCAAAAGACCCATTCCTGTCTAGTGTCTTCATCAGGGGTGGTCCAAAGTTATCGCAAGAGTCCCTTTCTACGCTGAGTGACCAATTTGACGAAAAATGAAAACGGTGCGCTCATTAACGGCAATCAGCAACCTTTCCACCATTTAACGTTTTTTTTTTCTAACAACGTGCAAATTGATGTCAAGAAAAAAGAGAGGGGGCGACATTAAAGTGTCAAATTTCCAAACTATGGCGTTGATGAAACAGCTGGTTGTCCAAATCATAATTTTAAAATTATCCCAGACACGCAAAATTGTGGCTATTTCGGCAAGCATGCTCTGACAAAGAAGACTTTTCCGTTTTGCAAACAAAAACCGCCTTTTGATGCTCTTTCAAACATGTCCCAAACTTAGTGTGTAGTTTGTTCTGTCCGATGTACTCATGGACACAGTCATTTTACGGGATGGAGTAGACAGCATCAGTTGGGTAGATTACAGTTGACATAACCCTTCACAAAGCAACCAGGCCCCAGTTGTTCGAAGGGTGGGTGGATAGCGCTTTCCGCCGGATAAATCACTATCCAGTGGATAAGTCATAGCGAAACCAATTGCGCTATCCAATGGATAGTGACGGATTTATCCGGTGGATAGGGTTATCCGCGTTTTGAACAACTGGGGCCAGGTGGACAATCAAACGCTCGCTAATTAGCGTGTTTTCTGAGCGTTAAAAAGGACTCGTGTATCAGCTTTAGATCACCCCTGAAGAAGACACTGGGTAGCAGTGTCGAAACGTCGGGTCTTCAATTGTAAAAGTCTAAGCTGCTCTTTTTCCCCAACTTCAACATCACTGGTGTCTCGGACTACAGACAAATAACGTCCCAAAGTGTCCCGAAATTCTGCTCCTCAAGTAAGGATAGAGTTGTATTTACCCAAGCTAAAACTGACGCTAAGCTTTACCCTTTTCCTTATTCTTGGAAATAGGTAGCAAAGGCTAAAGGCGCTGTTACACTGGGCAATTTTTCGCGCAACTTGTCTCGCAACGTTATTTCTATTAACGCCCTCACATTACGAAACAACTTATTTTACGGGTGTTACACTGAGAAACGTTTCATGCAACTTGTCTCGTTTCGATGATCACATGAGGTTAGAGGAACATTTTCTTTGGGTGCGACAAAAGTTGCAGGACAGATGTTACACGGCGCAATGTTAAACAAAAATTCGTTGCAACCGCTGCGGAAAGTAGAACTCAATTCTACTTCGGGGTGCAGGGATGGCGCAGTGGTGAGAGCACTCGCCTCCCACCAATGT
>OX421447.1:49696968-49765892 GCA_949126865.1 Montipora capitata | reverse complement strand
CGTAACTGCCTCTGTCATGTTTTTCAGGGGCATAACAACTGAAAATAGATTCATTTGTGACTGTGCTGGGGAGCCCACCCACGCCAAAAGAACACTCTCATCTAATTCACTCTTGCTGAATCTCATTATGTCGCTGTATTCGCTATTTCCCCCATCCCATAATGCAATACGCTTTGGGGGGTTAATTACCTAAAAAACGATACAAGTTATTCACTCTTGGGACTGTATTATGCTTCAGTGAAATGGACATCCATTATTTTAATGCAAATGACCCCCAAAATTAAATTGTGTTATGGGATAATTTGAGTACGTAGATTGTGCTAATACTTGCAAAAACAAAAACCTGCGTCACGTGATATACTTGCACTTATATCCAAGGAATGGAAATTCATACCCAACGTTGTTCTACTGAAACTGCTATCGGACAAAACAAAAAAGTCACATTCCGACAAGAGGAAATGATCAAGTAACACCCCTTGCATTCCCTCGAAAGTAGGTTCGAGAACATTGACATGTTCAACTTTTAGCGAAAGAGACACAACCTTGTGGGGTTACGTGCGCAAAGCGAACTGCTTCACGTCCAAATTGTCTGTGGCCAGGCATCACTTGATGTGTCCTTGAATAAAATTTGGGTTCGCGCAGGTGAAGAAATTTTGAAAATGTGAAGTTCTTTGCTCTAAAGATGCCGGCTGGAAGGAAGCCGCATCTCCCATTCTGATGTGGATACCAATACGCGGTACGTTTGGCTTGAAATTTAGTGATTCTCGAGCTAACAAAAATGTTCTCTCGAACGCGAGTGTCTTTTCGAAGAATAAATCAAACGCGCATCCAATTAATGAGTAGCGGTGACCTCGCACTCCTACTCCAATCTCATTTTCAACGCGTTCAGCGAACTTGTGTCTGGACAACTCGGCGCAAAATACCATATGCCATGCTCGTCACCATTTCCAGTGGTGAATTCAAAAACAATTCCAGATCTGTGCCTTCAACCTAATGACGAAAAAAGTTAAAATTTACCGGTGATCTCTGAACTCGTGATCGCCGTTTCTCCAGTAATGATAGTTTGCCTTGATATGCTCAAGCCTTGAAATGGGATAATCCCATCGGATGTTTCTGGGCCGAAAGTAGTCCCCAATCGATGAGAAGAGCTCTTCCCGTTACAACAGTCAGACAAAAGCGGGATGTTATTGCACCCAAGCGATTCCTGTTGCCTCTACATGTTTTTTGCCGCCTCAGGAATACACAAGATACTAGGGAGGTCTAAGATGATTCAAGATGTCGTCGTGACGATTCTTTATATTGCCATTTGGTGCCGCAAGATTCTCTTGCCATTTGGTGCCGCATAGAACCTTTTGTTGTTTGTTTGTTTTGGATCTTTGACACGGAATCTCTTTCACTCCTGTAAAAACTGAGCGCTCGGCCAAGTTTGGAAACTTTCTTGGGAGATTTGACATATCCACGAAAGGTGAAATTGCCGTTGGCAATGACAATATCCGACGGCGTGTAGCGAGGAAAACGCATATTGGAAATATCGTGGAAACATTCTATCACCCTATATTTTTTCGGTTAGGGTTAGGGTTAGGGTTAGGTTAGTTTAATTCGGTCTGTAATCATACGAGTGATAACAAAATCGGACGCCCGCGCAGCGGGAGACCGATTTGTTCATCACGAGTATGCTTACAGACCGAATTGGACGACATGAAGTCCTCTTACCAATTAATCATAAATATTACAATTTCCGAGAAAAGAAGAAGAGCCAAGTTATGAAAGAGAGGGAAAATTTGCATTAATTAAAAGATTGACAAAGTAGGCGTAAATTGTTTAATGTCGCTCTAAAAGAAAGGAAAGAAAGAAAGAAAACCCAATTTAGGAGTCTGTACATTGTTTCTATTTTGATGGAAACCAAGGTTGTGATTGGTTGATTTAAAAAACAACTTTGAATATGATTGGCTTATTGAACTGTTCGATAACAACTTGACAAGTGACTAGTGGAAAGTAATGTGGAATTTTGGAGTTTTTTAAACCAATCACAATCGAGGAAATTGTAACTCTTATGATTAATAGAGAAATTTAGCATCGTGTTTACCGCAAGCTGCAAACGTTGGACTGAAATTTGCGTTTTGCCAAAAATGAAAGAAACCAACTTTATATCATCTTTTATTAAAAACTGAGCTACGGATATCAGATTTCCACCATTTTCATTGTCTCGCCGGACTCAGGCTATCAGTTCATATACCTGCATATACCTAATATGGTCAAGGAACGCATCAGCAATAAAGAGAGGGGAAAACAGTTTTGCAGCTCTGAGAAAAAATGGCCGACAAAAGCCGTTTTAGACCGGAAATGTTACATGTTGCCATTTTGTGCGAAATAAAATGAACATGGACGAGTTGTCGATCCTGGAGTTTTTAATAAAACAATTCTTCTACTCGGGCTTGCTGGATAGAAAATGATTGTAACCAACTCGTTGCTTTATTTCTCACTTTATATCCAGCAAAATTTGCATATTTAACGAGCAAAAACAATAAGTTTGCACGCTCTGCACGTGCATTTTTCATTTTTGTACATTTCTTTGACGTTTTCGGCAAATCTGCGACGTGAAATGACCAATTCTCAAGTTTTAAGGAGAACGTGAACACAAGGCAGCGAATTTGAATTGATGTGACAGTTGTGGGCCACCGTACTACCTAATAGCCCATTTCCGAGTTGCTACATGCCTCAGCTTCAAAGCGAGTCCTGGTGCACTACCAATCAAATGGCTTTGAGTTGCGTATTCTTATGCAAATTAAACTCATTTCCCTTACAATAGTTGAGCACCAAGACTCATTTCGAAACCTTTACAAACAGCAACTCGGAAATGGCCCATTCAGTTCCTGGAAAGTTGCGACGTAAGTACGTACGGAAGGACGTCCACTCCTCCATGTATGCCATGTATGCCAATGTGTATGCCAATGCGACCAGTATCATGCAAGTTTACAGGATACACCTTTGATATTGGACATCCATGTTTTGATCAATTGACACCTGTCAAAACAAGGTATCCGCTGACCAGTATCACGTGACCATATCGCGGGCTCAAACTTAGAGTTCACCGAGGTTAGCTGGGTTTTTTTTAAGTCGACTGCTGACCAGGTTTTCTGAGCCCCTGATACTGAGACCCCCGCAGCAAACCATTGTTTTAACGAAAATCGCTGGTCAGCAACCTTGGTTCTGGTCATTGCTATCTAAGGTCTTCCCCCGTCAACTATAGTTTTTACACAGTCAACGCTTTTCGTGTTCAGGTGGGAAATGGTTTGGAAACAGCTTTCTTTCTGCATTTTTCGCTGGTTTCAATCCAGTTTGACGTATATCATGATAGCTGTGGTCCACACTGGCGGCTAGGCAGTTATTCAAGTCAAGCATCGGAGGGATATAAACTTGAAGCTGAGTGTTTATTTTTTAATTTGCTTAGAGTTGCTTTTTTCTCTGTATTGCAATTTTTGGCCTATCTTTAGACGCTCTGATAAGGTTACATGATGCCTGGAGGACGTATGACTAGAACAGAAACGAAAGGAGAGCGAAAGAGAACGACAACGACAAAACAGAATACCACGAATAGCTCATACTTGGTGGAAGAAGTTACTCCACAAATTCTTTCCTTGGGCACTAAAGCGTTTGTTATTTTTACGGATATGCGTTATTTAAAGTGGATGCGTATTTTTAAAAGGTGGTTTAATCGGTTCTTCCTTTGTTCAGGAATGAAAATCGAACTTTTATGGTCAACTGGAATTAAATAACAATTATCTGTACAATTTTGGACACAAGATAAAGTTGAATTGTTTGTTTGTTTTACTTTAAATCCATTTGCCCAACTGGTTTTCGATGTGCCTCGACTTTTGCCCTTATATTATAAGTACGTAATCGCAATGAGTTCTCGTAAAATTAGGGGGAAATTTCCCTAGCTTGTGTTTTCAGAAGTTTGTTTAAAGCACCAAAAAGTAATTTAGTGTTGGAGCGAATCTTGTTTGAAGTTCGTCCTTTCTTGGTTGCATTGAAGTATTTTGCCGATTCTTGTTCCAAGCCAACCTGGCGCGTTTCAATGAAATAAATCAAAATGTGAATGATCTCGTTTTCAGAGATAAAGTGCAACAAAGTACATCAGTAAAACTCTGTTTTTGACCTTGAACTGACAAATGTTTTTATCGTTCCTAATTTTAGCGAGATTTCTATTCCCTGGGTATTGACAGTTGACTCCGAAATGGCTTTTCTCCTTTTCCATTCACTCGCTGAGGGTGTGCTTGTTTTCTTTTAAAACTCGTAAGGTTCGACATAAATTCATTGCAAAACTGGTGAATTCCAAAGTAAATTTCACTCGAAAAACCGACATCGCTCTCGTTGCTTTGTGATTCATGCGATATCGGTTTTTAGCGTAAACTGATTTACTATGAAATTCACTAGTTAGGCAATGAATTTTTCTACAGAAGAAATCAAAGAAAATGATTTAATTATTAAAGCAGCAACCGGAAACATCAAAACGCGGACCATTCGAAACCTTTTATTTTCACTAACCCTACAGGCAGTAAGATTAAATAACCTGGGAGCTCCGCTTTTAGGCTTGGCTAAATCTATATATTAGCTAGTCTTGTGCCTATTGTGGCAAAATCACCCGGGGGGGTGGGGAGGGGGCAAAATGATGGTTAAATTCCTCTGCCAATTCCGTTGGTTTTGTTATTGATCGCCCCCTTACGAGACGTACGTTTCTTTATTATTTGCCAAGTTTTTCGAGAATCACCCTTACGATCACTAAAACTAGTTCAGAGATAATAGGACTGCTTAGCTTGCTTTATCGTTTCATTGACGATATTGCGTTGTCTTTTAAATTGCGGCCAGACAACTGTGTCATTAGATTTCATTGTTGTAATTTTCAGGATATCCCTCTCATGCATTTGTTTCTCTAACTCAGACGTACAAGAGAGCCAAAAGATCTGGATTACAAAAAAGATTGGAAAGTATACGGTGATCTGAACAATTTTTTAAAGAAAGTTTATAATTCTGCTCAGGGAGAACACATCAACAAAATATCTGAAGATCTAATATCTTTGGGAAACCCAAATGCATTCTGGATTTTTGTTTCCACCGTACGCAAAGGATCGAACGAACTTACACTCCATGCAACACTGAAAGCGGATGACGTTACCCTGGCTGACGACTTGGAAATCGCTTGAAGTATGAATTTATATTTCTCAAGTGTGTTTCCGTTAGAAGATTATGGAAATTTCCCCGCATACTCTGATGTTGTGGATTCTAAATTGTCAAATATCTTTTGTAACGCAAATGAGGTTTCCCGCCTTTTGAGAAACCTAAATACTTACAAGTCCCCGGGGCCGGACCACCTCACGCATCGGGAATTAAAAGAATGCGCGATTGAAATCGATCAGTCCTTTTGTTCAGTTTCAAATAGATCATTTCTAGCTGGAGAAGTACCGTACGCCTGGAAAATAGGTAATTTGTTCCTGTCCACAAAAAGGGGTAGAAAAGATTGCAGAGAAAACTACCGTCAAATTTCACTCACCTCCATCGCATATAAAGCTAGCGAGAAAATTGCCAAAGATCGTGTAGTAAACTTCTGGAAGGCCCAGGAACTCAAACCAGTGATTTTCTTGAAGGAAAATCAACTCCAACTCAGTTGCTGTGTTTTTTCGATGACTGGGCTTTATCAAGAAATAAATCAAGACCTACTGAATCATCAGATGTTATATTCTTAGATTTCTGAAAAGCGTTTGACTAGCTCCGTACCTCACGAACGGCTTTTGCTCAAATTAAAATGCCACGGGATGGAAGGTCCACTACTCCGTTGGTTCAGAAGCTTTTTGACTGACCGCAAACAACGCGTTGTTGTTCGAGGAACTTACTCATCTTAATCTTGTGTAACACAGGGCAAGATCTTGGGCCCAATTTTGTTTCTATCTATGTTCTAATATATCCCCTACTTTGAGAATGTTTGCTGATGACACCAAAATATACGAAAGCTGTAAGACAAAGCAAGAGACACTGAAGCCCTACAATCTGAAAAATCTAAATGGCAACTGCGCTTTAACTCTGACAAGTGCGAAGAGCTACGTTTAACGCACAAACGAGATATTTCTGTCCCCATATATTCATTGGATAAGAGGCTTAAAACCGTAAAGTGCATCAAGGACCTGGGTATCATAGTCTCTTCGGATTTATCGTGGAGTGAAAATGTTAACGTGACCGTTAATAAAGCCAACAAATTGTTGGGCTTGATTCACAGAACAGTAGGCTTGTCAAATCGGATGCATTTTCTACGTTGTAAAAATCTCTTGTACGCTCAGTCCTTGAATACGCTGCCCCGGTCTGGAATCCGTACTTATCTGAGGAAAAACTGGCGTTAGAAAAAGTTCAGCGAAGAGCTTCTTGGCTTGCCCTTAGGCAAAGACGTGGGGAGCCTGTGATGGAATACGAAAGGGAAGCCGAAGTGGCCTACACTTGAAACGCCTAGGTTATATCTTTCTTTACTTCATGTTACAAAATCGTTTTTGGTATAAACAAGTTAAACTTTGACGATCTCTTTGAGTTTAAGTGCAATTCAACTCATGCAAACCACGCGTATAAGCCATGCTAATTGCAATCCATATAAATACTACTGTGAAATTTTACTGTGTGACCCGGAAATTACTGAACAGACTTTTACCGAGGTTGTGACCCGCTAACTGAGTGTGCAGGTGTTTGTTTTTAGGCGAATACATAAAGGTAAGTTGCCTGGCGTCTCGTAATCATCGACACGTTTGTTGAAAAATATTCACATTTATTCAAATGTTTTGTATTGTCCTTTACCGCTTGTGACAGACAATGAAAGCATTATGTTATAGCTTGAAAGTATTTATACCCTGCGATTTGAGTGGGTCCGACGTGTAATCACGTGCCAGGTAATATGACAAAGGTGAAATCCTTGTGAAAGTTTATTGTGTATGTGGGTTTCGATTGCAGAGCGTGCACGGTCGATTTCAAGAGAGCACTTGAGAGGTAAGATTCCTTCGGAATATTGTTGAATGTGAACCCGAACTATAACGACTATAAACCGTAGGCCCCGTTTCACAAATACCTTCTATGTTCATAAGTTCCCTGTGGGACGTAAAAGAATCCACACACTATTCGATAAGAGTAGGGGATGTCAGTAGTCCCCGGTGTTGTGGCTATCCTATTCTCTCCAGCAGAGGTGGCCGGCTTGGAAGTGATGTCTCTAAAACGGCTTATGGTGTGTGAGGCCACCTAAGCAGAAATAGCCATAAGCCAAAAAGGGACTTTGCCGAATGCTGGAACATGTAGATGTAGATGAAATACAAGGAAGGAGCAATTGCAGTATTCCCCGCGTCTCTAGCTACACGGTGCAGCCGGCAACAAGTTGTCTACGCGGCAACTCGAGTTGTCAGTTATTCTTGATAATTCACTCAAGTTCTTTGGAAAATGGCTACGCGTCTACGCGGCTATTCCGTGGTAATGTATTCATAATTTACTGAAGTTCTCTGGAAAGTGGCTACGCGTCTACGCGGATACTCCGTTTTAATTTATTTATAATTCACTCAAGTCCTTGGGAAAGTGGCTACCCGTCTACTCGGCCACTCCGTTGTACTTATTTATAATTCAGGGAAGTTACTTGAGCCCAAATAATTGTTGATAAGCACTACAATAACTGAAAGCTAAACCAGTCTGAAATATCAGTCCCTAAACCTAATAACTGTAGATGCGAGAGTAATAGGCCGAGTTCGATATACAGTCGAACCTGTATATAACGGCCCTGTATATAAGCGGCCACCCTCTATTAAGCGGCCAGTTTTCAAAGTCCCGACTTTTCGTTCATACAAACGTTGTATTTGTTAGCTGTATTAGGCGGCCAACTCTATTATGGAGCTACGAGGCTTTATGGCAGATTTCACGGCTCAGTTCTGTTTTCTTTGTCTGGCAAGTCTCAAGGGGATTTCCAAACAGAATAATATTCAAATTTAACAAAACGCCTTGTACGTAGCCGTATGTGAATATTGAGATATCGAACGTGGCCTATTGCAGAATTGCCTTTCTGCGTAGCCATTTACAATAGCTACGCAGAATAGCTAGTGTTGCTGGGTATTCTGCAATTTAGCCCAAGAGGAGCGGAAAGTATTTGTGGAGACGAATTCCACATGCTTTACATGGCATCTTTATTCCGTACGTTATCACGAATAATTAAAAGAAGCGCATATTATCAACGATAATATATCATTTGGTGTCAAACAATAACACACGTAAGATCCTCACTGTCACTGAACAGTCACGGCAAGGGTTTTTCCCAACCAAGAAGTTATATTGTTTAATTTTGTTGCGTACGTGCAGACTTCATAGTGTTAAAAAAGAATTTTAGAAAAAAACAAGACAATATACCTAGTATCTTTACTATTAATTTTACCACCCTGTATTGATGGAAAAACCTGGTCTTTTCTATAGGAAAACTAAACAAGTTTGTATTTACATATGATGATTGAAAAATAAGAGCAATAGCACAAATCAACGTTTACTTAATTTTCTCCGTTATTTAATCATCGTCCAGAATGTCTATTGTTCCCGGGACATTTTAGCTCCAGTTGATATCGTGCGTCATCATGCGTGAACGCTTAGATAGAGCATTGATCATTGGTTGCCAGGCCGAACGCACAACGACGTTCATTAGCTTGATGTAGGTGACAAACTAAAGAATAAAGGGAGAGCGCTATTGTCTTATTTTTTTGCGTCGTAAAATCGCACATATGAGCATATTTAGCAAGGAACATTTTACATCACGGTTAAGATTTTCCATTTTGCTTTATAGAATAGATACTTTTTAGATTTGTTTGTTTGGACAAAAGTTATATAGAACACACAGAATGATGAACTGATGGTCAAATGAACCCTGCGCTCGCGAAATGATTGTGTTGTAAGTAAACACATTCTTCTGATTGTAAGTGTTTATCATCGCGCAGAATGCCTATTGTTCTCGGGACATTTTAGCTTCAGTTGATATCGAGCGTCATCATGCGTGAACGCTTAGAAAGAGCATCGATTATTGGTTGCCAGGAACGCACAACGACGTTCTTTAACATGATGTAGGTGACAAACTAAACAATGAATGGAGATCGCTATTGTCTTATCTTTTGTGTCGTAAAATCGCACATATGAGCATATTTGGCAAGGAACATTTTACGGCACGGTTAACATTTTCCATTTTGCTTTATAGAATAGATAATTTTTAGATTTGTTTGTTTGGACAAAAGTTATATAGAATACACAGAATGATGACCTGATGGTCAAATGAACCCTACGCTCGCAAAATGATTGTGTTGTAAATAAACACATCCTTCTGATTGTGAGTGTTTAGTGTTCGGAAGGTGCAGACGTTACATAACGAGCTTCAATTGATAGAAGGAAAAAAAATCCATTCGGAAACATTGCGTTGAAAACTTTTGAAGTTATGGCGACGCTTTCTCTGAACATCTTTTGTCTAATAGACGATATTTATTGGTGCCCTAGCATCCCTTTGGCCTGCCAATAAACTCTACATATACTTCAGTTTTTTTTTTTCTTTTGGCCACAATATTCGATTCGTTATGAAGATGGGGAAACGTACACGTCCACCTGAGGACTATTATAAGAGCCTAGAAACTGCCGCGATAGAAAACCTGACGTTTTTGGCATCATATCAAGCTGAGCGGATAGTTGCCAAGCAAATGTGCAACCGAACGCCTCTGTTCATGGTACAGTGGCAAGGTTACTATAATCGCAGCAAGCATACATGGGAGCCAAAAGCTCACCTATAGAGGTGTTGAAAATCCCAACCCAGGTCCAGTAAGAGTGGAAGAAGCTAGAGAGCGGACCGGACTTGTGTTTGAAAGAGGAATGAAAGTTCCACTTCAGCATGAGGAATCACTTGTGATTCGCCACGACGTGGTCCGTTTCCTGTTCCCAAACCTACCAGTGCAGATCCAGTAGACACCAACGGACATCAGCGACCAAGAACTACACGATGCTGGCCTATCCCCGTACGTGGAACGGACTATGAACGCAAATCGAAGGCGAAGTCGGATCGTGCAACTGAATTTCCGATTATTACTGTCTAAGTCACCTTCGTTTTCCGCGATGGCAAGAGATTATCCCGTCCTGTCGAACGCCTTCGAGTTGTCAAAAAGAAATACCTCGCTGGGGCGCAATGAGGGCTCTGAAAAGAGCTCCTGGTCCGAAGCAATTCGATCAGTCATTCTTAACAAAACCTTTTCCAATCTACAAAATTATTCAATGAAAACAAATCTTCGAATCAACAATTCATTATTTCATCTGCTTAGCTTAAGTTTTCTTGAATAAGTTAATAAGTTGAATAAGTTAAGTTTTCTTGAATAAACAGTGAGCATTATAACATGTATGATCTTTCTTGAAGTGAATATACTTTACAAAAAAATAATTCGCGCGTTACGCTCTTTAATCGCAATTGCACCCCTTTGTTCGTTTAAACTTGCAACACATTGATTGTTGAGATCTTTCAACAAAAATTCATTTGAAATCTCTAATTTTGACGGCTGCAAGTTTGAAACAAATATGGAGACTCTTTAGATTATTTTCCATTAAAGAGCGGAAAACTCGACTCGCAAACTAGTCGCAAATACGAACAAAATCTCACCGTACAGTAAAGTCATCAAAACTAATCTTTCCATCAAATAGTGCATCCCACGTAAACGCCAATAGGCGTCTTGTTTCCAAAGTGTTTTCTTGCTTTAAGGTATGCAACTTATATGATTCATGTTATTTCGTTGGGTGACATTTTTACGTGCAATGCCTAAGGCAGACCACGTTCAAAATTCGCTTGTGTGTCGTTTTCATAGTGGTCAGATATGGTAATTAGCCACGTGCCTGTCACGAAGCTCTTGGCTTGATACTGTCATTGTACAGTAGGACATATACAAATGCATGTCTCTTTCTATTTTCTTGCGAACGGTAATGAGAAAAGCCGACACGGACTTCCCAACACAGACATACACACAACACTTCCCTTCTTCGAATTACTGCGTTCTCAGACTGAATTCGCTGAAAATAGTATTCCTCAAGTGATCTTCGTCTACTCTAAGAGCTGAGTAGCAACCTAAGCCTCCTTTGAAATCGATTTTTGTCGATCAAGCGCGATAGAACAGCGATGAACGCAAGAATATTACACCTCTTGCATTTACTTCCGGTTCCTGTCGTAAATAAATGTAACTAAAATTGTTTTTTTATTGAATGTGAGCACATACAGATACGATTGATTCGTGTAAATGCTTGAAGTCGGTTAACGAGGTAAGAAAACTAAAACGTCACAGGAATGAAAAACTGAAATAAGGAAAAACTGTTTTGTTACTGAAGTTATAGGACAGCCGAGTTTAATTTATCTGCCCTTTGTGATTGAAATTTTCGCTACGGGAGTACTGTTATGGAAAATATGCGCGCGTGGCCTGAAGGTAAAGGTCAAGTTTTTGAAGAAGTGATTGGCTAGTCGCTAGTGCCCATGAAAACGCTTGAAATTGCAGATTTCGATTCTCATCACACTTAACCTTCCTTTAATAGCGCTTTTACCACGTCCCTCTGAGATTCTCAGTTGGCTTCAGGGATCCGTGACATTTGCAGCCAACCTGCACATTTTACACAAACATGAGCATACTACGTAAACGCCACGAGGCGTCTTGTTACACGTTTATTGCCGTGATCTTATCATAAAGATCTCGGTAATCGTATTTTAATAAAAAGCTCGAAGATATTTTAATTGTTTTGTAATCTACACCGATTTCCCTCGGGACTGAAACCAAAACCCTTTTCATGAAGACCATTCTATATCGGCTATGCAGATGGATGAATGTGATTGATATTCTCTCATCTGATGGGATATTGCGCTCATGAATTATTAATGTCAATTTTGAAGATACAATATGAGCAAATGAGCTGAGAGAAAAAAACATCTCCTGAAGACTGGATTTGAATCCAGAGCTTCGGATTTTTAGCAATAGTTTCCATTTACAAGCCTCCTGATTAACAAGATATCCAAAATTGTAAAAGTTAATTAGATAGTTCTTGCCATGATATAGAGCCACCGCTCAACAACGTTAATTAATGCTTAAGCCCCCAACGCGTGATACACTTGTTAAAAGAAAGTTGGTCAAGTTGAGTTATAATATGTTTTTACTTTTACTTTTATTTTGTTTTTGCTTTCTAATCCTACAACTTTATAATACTTTTATTAGCTTATCGGTATTGTAAATAGCTAATTTTTATGTACACTGTGTTTCTAATTGGTCAGCGTAAGATAGGGAAGATATCTATTTACAAGCATTGTTTTTGTTATTCAAATGTGCCAACCCCTGGAACAAAAGACCCTTTGTTTCGACAGCCAATTAGTTGGGTGGCTAAGTGCAGAAAATTGACCGGATCTATACAGAGCGGACAAAAGCACCAAATTTGGCACACAGCTGCCTTAGAGTATACTGAACATTTTTAGGGCCGGTGCCCAACTGACTCTTTTTTCCTTTGCTGGTACAGCAAATAAATTAAATATAAACAAAATTGACATTGCCTGGTTACCAAGCATATTAGGGAAAATGTGGTTTCAAGGAAAAGTATTATTGAAAGCTCGTCAAAACTACTTACACGCAAGAAAAATAAGTCAAGCAGCGTTGATGCCACATTTGATATTTATTTTCGGGTAAACAAATGAAGGTCCATGATGCTTTGCAAGACTGATTGGGAGCCTTTTTTTTTCTAATCGCTATGTTTCTTAGGCATACAAAACAGATAAAAATTCTGGTGTTTTTTTTTGACATGATGCTAACAATCTCTAGAATTTTTACTCGCTCTCTGACTGGTTTAAACTCCAATTCGAGCAAATGAAAACATTAGAGTGCTTGTCGTGCTATAATTGTTTCTGGCTTGCATAGACCTACAAGTGAAGTTAATAGCAATCAGGTCTCCCCCAGATATTTTTGCCAACAGTTCGAAGTCTTGCAAATCTGTGACAATTCGGCGAAGATTTCTGTCCCCTTCAATTGTGGAGAAGCCATGAAGTACACCAAGTTTGTTTCCCTCACCACAAAATAAACACCTATTTTCATCACTTTCTACCACTTTACGACGTTTATTGGATATAAGATGTGGGTTTTCTTGGGCATCGGATGGTGGGCTTTTTTTCTTTTGAGCTTTTTTTCGGCTTGGACGAGCTAAATTTTAAGTGGCAGGACTGATGCCATTTGGCGTTATTCTTAATAAGGTCATCAGTTGTTTTGGTATCAGTATTATCTTCAGTTCCACTGGCAGAGAATTCAGGTCCTTAAAGTGGGTTAAGTTGGTAAGAAAGTTACTGTAAACATTGCTGTCGAATGAGTGGGATTTCATGGGATATCTTAAAGCTTCACGAGTAGTGCATTGGCAAATAATACAAAGATCCCAATTTAGTGACATCTCTTTGTCTTCACATTATCACTGATTCGAATCTGAAAGCAAATTTACCAAAAAATCTTATAATCTATGGAAAAATAGCCTTCAAGGCAGCTTAATATAAGCATCGTTAGCTTACAAAGACAATAAGATACTTAAGATAATTAAATGTTTCAAAAGCATGGAGGCAGTGTGGCCCAGTGTTTAGGGCGCTTGCCTTGAGATCCGGAAATCCGGGGTTCAAGACCGGCTCTGACCACTCAATGAATTTGTTCCTGGTAGTCCCTGGTTCAACTTCCCAGCTGCACTTGTAAATAGCCAACTGGTTTGCCTCCGGCCAGTTGGGATTCTTAACAGTTGTTGTTGTGTTCTGTTGTTTCGTTGATTGTTTCATTGGCCCTGAAAAGCCCCTATGGGGAGCGGTCAATTAAGTATGTATTGTATTGTATAAGCTGCATGAAAAATACGGTAATTTTTTGGTACTTGCAGTTTGTCTAGTGACCCATAGAGGCCGCCATCTTGGATGACCGAGTGGAGGCTAAGTACTAGTCAAAACGAAAACTTCGGAAACTGGGCCTAAATAAAATTTTCTGTGCCTTATTTTCGCTGATAGTGATAACGGAGAGCTGTTAAGTGTTTTTCAAAGCAGGTGTATAAATTTTCTGGACAATTTAGGGTAAATTTCTCGCAGTCACAGTATTAACCACAGTCTATCCACCAAAGTATAAATACAAACCCAGAAGAGATCAAGCAGGGCACCGGTCAAAGTTTTAACCTGTATGCCCTAGCCTATGTTCACACAAAGTTTGGTGCTTTTGTCCGCTCTGTATAGATCTGACCACTAAGCCACCTGACTAAATGAGGCTCTGGTTGGCCCATAAATGACAATAGGTGACGTCAACGATATCTTCGCTATAGTTGCGTGTAAACTTGCTGCCCTTTATTACCTTTAGATATTTGTTTCTAATCAATCCTTGCGTAATCTGTATCGTTAATTAATTAGACTAAGTGTTATGTAAATTTATTGTCTTTTAATTGGTGTGTTCTTGTATTTGGCTTACCCGGCCCGCCTCGATTAGCTTCTTCTGGCTATTCTTGGGGTAAGCTATCCAATAACTATCATATTTAGCTAAATAAAATTGTTGTTGTTGTTGTTTGTTGTGTCAAGTTTGGCGATTTAAGTCTAAGAGTGTTATGACAGGTCCAATACAGGGTTTAGGATAAATCGATTGCCTGGTTCATCTTTACAAACTGCGTCAGTTGAACAACTGGTGGCTTGGTGGTCCGGGTGTTTAAGGGAATCTTGTCAGCGGATAGGTGGTTTTCATGTTACGTTATCGCCGCCATAGCCTGTTTCAGCTCCCATATAGTCGGGAAAGAGAAAAAAAAAATGCGTGCGAAAAATGAGTGGGGGCTTAGGTCGAGGCAAGGCGGAATCCCACCTCGCCTCGACCCTTTTCACACGCAGTTGTTTTCATCTGAGAGCTTGGAACAAGCTATCTGCCATGTTGGTGAACGAAAACAAAGGACTCTCATTAGCTTCTTTTGTTCCTCAACCAGCAATTGTACATTACATCATTGTTATCTGTGTCTCTAGAAATTGGTTGCAAACCATCTACAGTTGCAGGTTGGACTTCCATGTTCAAACATGGGTTGTCTTTCTGAAACAATGACACTCGTATTTTGGTAGCCAGATGATGTGAATATCATCATAAAACCAGTTTCGAGAACGACTTAACTAGCACTCCCATTCCGTTAGCCCAGGCCTCTGTCCGTGGAAAAGCCTGTGGAGAAGGAAGAATCAACAGCTTGCAGTTGTCGTCTACATACTTCAAAGCTTGTACTGAGATAGTATTGCAATTTTGATGTATAGTACTTATTTTACAGTATTAGTTATCATATAACTAAAAAACGTTATCTGGAAAAAGGCACAACCTTTCGACTGCCTGAACTCAAGTCTTCATAGGGTGAAATGATCAGAGAATCAGAAATGTTAAATAAAAGGTTTGTGGTGTGAAGAAACAAGAAAACAAAAGAACAAAATTAAGAATCTTTGTTTAAAAAATACTATATTGTCCTGGGAGTGGACAAGAGTTATAACTCTTTTGCATCTCTACCGTAAATCGAAGGTGTCACGAAATCTCTGAATCATCCTTTAAGAACGCTTCAACAACTCCTCCCGATTTCGAAGTTAGGATCTCTCTGAAGGTAAAGGAAAACTTTGTATTTTGTTCACAAGGGAATTAGTCTTTATTTGGAGTTCGTTTTGTGTTGTCTCTTGTTTCTTCCGCTACCTACAGAATCTGACCGAAGTCTCCCCCACTTGTCTCAAAACCAGACCTCTTTACAGCATGTATCGGTGAAACTGGGGGCATTCGGTACCGGAGGAAAAAAGGGACCCACAAAGTTTAAAAACAGCGACCAAAGGGTCCAGAATTGCAAATCATTGGTTTCATGACCATGTCATTGATTTTTCAAAAACGTGTTGATCATTGACAAAGGCAATTTTCGCAGCGATCAGAAGGTTTTTGGCCGGCCACCACGATCACAGCTAATGCGGACAATGAATCTCTTGTTCATTCCCGACAGTACAGTATTCCTTTTAACAAGGTTCTAAATTTTACTCTTTTGTTTTCTTGTTTTTTCAAAACATATGCTATTTTCTTTAAAATTCTGATTTTTCATCATTTCACGGGTTGAAGACTGCAGTTCAGGGGGACAAGAACTTGTGCGTTTTAGTTCTCTTAGCCAACCAGAGCATTTTTTAATTTTATTATGATTCATCCTGGCTGCGGCCACTCGATATTTTCAAGTATTAATTACATTTTTTCTCACTAGTTATGAGCCACTGGACTCTACAGTCGAGGATCTGCAAACCACAAAAGTGGCAAATCATCCCCTTGGGTTTTCTTGTTGTCTTCTCATTCATCGTTTATTTCAGGCACAGCGAAAATTGGGCTGACGGAGGTACTAGTTGTAACTGTTTTGTTTGAGTTATGTAGTCTTTGGGGAAATTTACCACCTAACGAGGAAATTACACGTTAAATTTCACGGAAAAGCCAATATCGCACGAATATGCCTTTTGCAACAAACGATCACATGGTACAAAATCCGCTATGCTGGAGGGCAAGCTCATTATTATTTCCCCACTGGGACATTAAAACAAAGAGACCTGACCTAGTCAAGCTTGACTTGCCTTTGTTTTATATCTCAGTGGGGAAACAATAATGAGCTTGCCCTCCAGCATGGCGGATTTTGTACCATGTGATCGTTTGTTGCAAAAGGCCTATTGCGAAGTGATGAGTTCGATATCGGTTTTCAAAGAGAGATTTAACGTGGAATTCACGCGCCTGGTGGTGAGATCTTCTATGAATTGCATAGCTTTTTCAAAGATGAAAGCATTTCATTTACCTCTTTTGGCCAAGCTGGCAGTATTTAATGCGCGCTAAAGACGTCATTTCAAAGAGCTGTCTCGACTGTCAGGAGCCAGGAACCTCTTCTTCCTCGCTTCCGCCAAGCTTTTGCATTGTAAACAGAAAAAAATGCTTTGAAAACATAGTTATTTCCAATTTTTGCCTCCGTTGCTATGTAGGGCCACGCGTTGCCACGGTGCAATATCGGTCAGCCTCTTTTAAAAGTCGCAATCCCACTCTTGGGCTTTTGATATAGAGGCTGGTAGCATCGATTGATTAATTTCCAGAATTACTTGGGTTGCTACAAAAACTAAAATAACAAGAAATGTGCGCTATTCAGGAATGAAAAATTGAAGCTTGGGAATGCATATTAGAAAGCTAGTCGGGACTTGAAATCAAAGGCAAATCCCGATCTTTCAGATCAAGGCCAGAGACACATTTGACGGCATAGAGGCCTCTTTCCTAATGACATCAGCGTACGGGGCGAGGTGGGGGGGAGGGGGGGGGGGGGTTAAAGTCATGGTAAAATTTACATTATCATTTAATATCTTAGGGCGCGTTCGATTGACCCTATTCCGGAATAAGAATACGTGGAGTGATGCCTGAAACGGTATGTTTGGCATGTTTCGAAGCAGCAAGGATAAAAAAAAATTGTTTCAAATAGCATTTTAGCAAGTGTTTGGCAATTTTAATGCGAATCTCCGTAAAAACGAAGGATATCTAACTTATATTCCATGTATTCCTATTCCGGAATACGGTCAACCGAACGCACCCTTAATTTATTTTGATCCCCACAACTCGCCTAATCTTCTATCTGATCTCTGTACTACTTCATGGGATAGCTGTTATTGAAAATACAAATATTTATACACTGCGTTCTGCTAAGGGACTGGAATTTGATAATGAAGGTTAATTTGGCGGCCATTTTGTTTTTATTTTAACCGAGTACGTTTTATAACTCACTTTTTTTGGTACTTTAGAAATCTTGAACTCGATTTACCGAAACTGATTTGTACTATTTTGATCGCCCGTGCTCTCATAGTAAAAAAAAGTAACGTCTGCGTACGAGCTAAGGAGGCCCCCATCAGGCCGGCGCTTATCTCCGGTTTCCGTAGCATGAAGCGACTAGGAGTATTTCTACTCCCCCCTGGATGGGATGCTAGTCCATCGCATACCCCCAGCATTAAATTCGCCGGTACCCATTTATACACCTGGGTGGAGAGGGGCACCGTGAGAGTATTAAGTGTTTTGCCCAAGAACACAACACAATGTCCCCTGGCCAGGCCCCGAACCCGGACCACTCGATCCGGAGTCGAGCGCACTAACCATGAGGCCACCGCGCCTCTCTCATAGTATGGGCAATTAACATGACTTCACGAAAGAATCATCTAATTGCACCTTTGCACCAGTTCATTCGAACAAATTATGTTCAGCCCCCCAAACAAACTTTTTTCCGTACGCCGATGCCTAATGATCCTGGGTAAATTCAGCCCCAGCTTGTTGGAGTCGACGGACACAACTGTCAATTTAAAAAACTCCAAAACTGGTCGTTAGCGCCCCTAAAGGACTGGACAAACCCAAGATTCATCAAAAACTTACCATTAGCAAAGAAGGCGTCATATTGTCTTTACTAGCACTCTGACATTACATATTCTGTCTACCTGTTTTAGAAATACGTAACCCTTGGCCGTGGGAATCAGATGGAATAAAGTCTAGCGCAAATACCCGATCTAACACCTTCAAAGACGATAAAATGCAACAGGGGAAAAGGTCGTGGATTGAAGGTGTCGTTTCGAAAATGTTTCGAGGCGGGTTTTACTCCAACAGGCAACGTTATAATGAAACGTGCAGTCATAAATGGCAAGAAGAATACAAGAGTCTTCACAAAGATATTTTAGAGGGACGCAGACCGCGAAAGTTTATTGTGTTTACTTGCAAAGAGCAAGAATATGGATGTTCTGGTTATGGCAACCGCTTAGCTGCAGTTACGTCACTTCTCTATCTTTCCATTTTAACCCAACGAGCATTTTTGATTGAATGGGATGTGGATGCAGGGGTACCACTCGAACGTTACCTTTCTACAAATAACATTGCGTGGAATTATCCCGTCAAGGAACTACACGAACTTAAGACGAGGAAGCATCTTTGGGGATACAAACGGAAGCCCAAATACCGCCCAAAAAGAAATGGAACGTTTAACGTAATCGACTCCAAAGCAAAGTTGGCAGCTTGGATACAGAAAACCGATTTACAGGCGTTCTTTGACCGACCTGTTGAAAAGGTAGTGGGAATGTGGTATTTTGTCGATGTTTTATTGAAAAACGAATTCTTGAAAAATCGTGCCATCGAATTGGGGATCAGTTCCAGTGGAACGTATTACAGTTTGGTAGGCTGCGCTTTTGAATTTCTCTTTCGAAAGACACACACATTAGAAGAACGGCTTGAATCAACGCGGAATTCACTTAGTCTTGAAAGATCGGCTTTTAAGATTGGGATACAAGTTAGAATGGGCGACATGTCCTTACGAAAGGGCTTCAAGTATAATGACATTAATTACAAAGACTTCTTTAATTGCGCTCAGGAGTGTAGTGAAGCAATTTCGACACGAAATCAAACACGTTTCATGGAAAGAAGGATACGATGGTTTCTTGCAACGGACGATATTAAGGTTAAAAAGTTTGCAATCGAGAACTATTCCGCAAATACAGTCACCCAAATGATAACTCCGCAACACATAACACGTTTGACAATGCTGACACGTTCGGAATCCGTGGAAAGTATGTTCGATATTATTGTAGACCATTTTTTGTTGTCGGAGTGCAATTTTCTCATTTTGTCCAGAGCAAGTACTTTTGGAAAGACAGCGGCTGCACTCACGTTTCATTCCGCGGAAACGTTGACGTTCGGGAGAACATGTGCCAAGATGGCCCGAAATAGCCATGGAAATGATAACCATAAATCACCTCGAACTCGGGCTAATCCCCTACATGCCTCTTCACCTGTTTTTGATCACTTAGTTACAAACAACAAAGCTAAACGTTGAAGAACTGTTAGCTGAAAAGTTTTCAAGCGATTGTTCCTATAATAATTTTCTTTCTGGATCCCCTTTTTCCGAACGTTTTTTTGAGAAAATAAAACCAGGATTTGGTTGGTCTTGTGACTATGTATGCCTTAATAAGGAGGCTCAAACCAGTTTTGACACTTTCAACAAACTGTATACTATTTGGAAGGATTGAATATACCAACTGTTTCACTTAAGAGCAATGTTATGGTACCATATGAAACACCAATAAACGCTTAGCAAGATGAGCTCATTGATGTGACGTAATATGTTACTATGGCAATAAAAGAGCCATCTAAAAACACCCTATATTTTTGTCTTTCAATGCGTATATCTCAGGAACGAACGCAGTGACCCTCATTTTTTATCGCTGGAAAGTGATTAGCACGCTAACATAAAACTCTCTGCAAAGTTCAAAAAATTATCTGGAGCAGCTTCAAGGCCACCCTCACAATTAGAAAATTTTCAGGTCGCTCTGAATCAGCTCCGGAGAATTTTTTTAAACTTAGCTGAGAGTTTTATCTTAGCATGCTTATAACTTTTCAGCAATAAAAATTGGAGGTCACAGAGTTCGCTTTTGAGATATTAGTGCTTCAACACAAAATATAGGGCGCTTTTAAGATGTTTTTTTTGTTGCCATGGTAATTTATTACGTCACATTAATACGTGCATCTTGTTAACCAGCTATCGGTGTTTCATATGGTACTATAACATTGCTGTTAAGCGAAACAGTGTTTGTACAGGTAGTTAAATCAAATTTTGCGCGTGGAGTTTACCTGCCTGAAATCTGTTTTAATTCTATCGGGTTTTCTTTCGATCTTAAGTCTATAACTAAAAAACTGGTTTTTTTTTTTTATACTTTTATTCATTTTATTCATTCCTACATGATCATTTAAAGGGATGGTCCATTACTAATACTACACAGCTTTGTGAAAAGGTAAGAATCATTTTGAACTGTAAGGATTAATACAAGCTAAGGAAGGTTTTTTGCCTACCCGGTCATCCTTTTAAATAAACCTTTCCTAACAGCTAAAAATGTGTTCAGTGCGCATGTGCAACAGCTGACCGTTTCCCTTCAACGTCAACCTAGAAATTACTTTTAAACAACACCACTCAAAGCTTGGTGTCATAAAAATTCCCTTCGAGCCTACATAATTCAAGTAAGAAACAACGAAGATAAACGTTGAAAAACTATTAACTGAAAGATTTGGTTTTATCAACGGAGTTGATAATGTAAATTGGCCACCGTACAGAGATTCTATTATTATTAGATTCTATTAGTAACTATTAGTAACTATTAGTAACTGAAAGGTTTCCAAAAACCCCAATCGCAACCCATTTCAATCTTCTTCAATTGTGCCCATTCCTGCATTTTTTTGTATTTGCTGTTTTATTCAAACTTTCATTCACTGTTTCAAGTAGTTCAGTATTTTTTACGTTTCGTTTGATTTGGTAACCCGCTTCCAGTCGCTAAATTTGGATAAATCTCGTGGCACAGCCCCCACCGTCTGTTGAGTTATTCACAAAGATAAAGAACATTAAGCTGGAAAAGACAATTTATTTCTAATTTCAGTTTTATTTTACAACGCTATCATCTCAGTAATAAATAACTCTGACATTAATAGATAGTCCGGCAGCAAATGTCATGAAAAAAAGTCACGTGGGAATTTCGTGAAGAAAGCGAGCCAGTAGTCTAAATGTGTTAAGGGGACCCTAAATTACATGAAAAGTTTTGGTGGCAACTTTGAAACTCGCTCAGACGGGATTTATGTGGCGTGGGTATCCCAACATGGAAACGAGGCTCAAACATAAAATTGTCCATACACTATTTGCGTAAACTTCAACCAAAATCACCACAATTACGCAAATAAATGTTTCAAATGTGAAAATGCGATTTTAAGAGGTTATTGGGGTCACGTGACCAAGCTAGCATGAAAAGGAGGCTCACACAAAAGCTGTACTGGAAAGCCCCTTGAATGTCTCAAAAGTATTGTTGGGTGTATATCATCCTTGTTATCAAGCATGCTTATATTGTAAGGGTTACGTGACCATGCTTGCATGAAAAAGAGGTTGACACAAAAAGCTGCACTGGAGAGCGTGGAACATTGCAAAAGGATGAGGTATGAAGTACACCTGTGCATTCAAACATGTTTATAAGGTTGGGCCTTTCAAATGAAAAGTCTATCATGAAAATGAAGCAAAAGTAATAGATGCTCTCAAAATCACAGAAACATGATAAATAAGTAAGAAGTGTGCAGGATGATACACTTGATAGTATGCTTGAACCACAAAACCTAGCTGTGACCTTATTGAGTATTAAGTATGTATGTATTGACATGGGACTATATTTGCCTGCAAAGAAACTACAAATGGCTCGAAATGACTTGGATCACATCATACTTCGCCCAGGTGAGCTGCACATATACATGGCCATGTTTAGAACCATCGGCTCATATGTGGAAAACAGCGGTATTGACATGTGCTGGGTTGAAGCGGAGCTTTATGGTCCCACGACGGTACGGCAAATGCTTGACGGCAACCATGTAAAGAGAGGTGAGAACGCGCATATCACAACCTTACAGGCCTTGTTCACTTTGTACCAGGAAGCCTTTTTCAAGCAACATCAGGAGTTACATGAGACTCTTCAGAGTTTGGCACAAGAACTTTGTGGTGCATGCAAAGATAGCACAAGATCCCAAGTGAAGAAAGCACACGTGGAAATGGTCAGTGCTGTAGGTAATCTCAATATCCTTGAGAAGATGTCAACATTTGAAGCAGCTAACACCAGTAAGTAAACCCAAAGTTCAAGGTGATGCGCCACTACATGGGTATGGTGATGGAGATGCTGGCGTTCATAAGAGCTGTCCGAAACGGAGACTGGTCACTACACCTGATAACTCTAGAGATGTTCACCAAGTACCTCTTCGCCCATGACAAAATACACTATGCACGTATGATTCCTGTGTACCTTGCTGAGATGTCTTCCTTGAAAGCATCAGATCCAGAAATCTAGAGTTAATCAAAGGAAACTGGGTAGTAAACAAGAATGCTGAACTACCATTCTGCGCAGTAGGAGCCCACAATGCACTCGAACATAAGAACCGCTCTATGAACGTCTCTGGAGGATTGGTTGGCATCACCCTAAATGAAGCTGCTCGGACGAAATTCTTCCTGATAGCTCCAGAGCTCGCACGCCTAGCTGAACAAGCAAAGAACGTGGCGGGGGTGTCTTCCAAGCCTCAAGGTCGTCATCATAATCTCACTACAGACATGATTTATCTTTTTCATTCAAAGCGGCCACCGGGGTTAGACGCTGTTTGTTACGGGAAGAGGGCACCACCATCGTGTAATTGAGCTGAAACCGACTATTGAAACCCTTCGGCCAGAGAAGATAGCAGCGCTTCCAGTGGTATTCCATGCCCTAAGCGGAGCCGACAACACAGGAAGTTTTTTCTGGAAAAAGAAAGCGTTTCTGCTGCAAGGTATTTGCAGAGGCGGATCCATCACCCGGCTCCTCATCCGAATTAAGAAATTGTCGCGGCCATTGCGAAGTTTGAAGGGGTAGTTTCTAAAGAAACTGTGGTGCTGCGTCGGTGGGGAAGTAGTATACAAAAATTTGGTTTTATCAACGGAGTTGATAATGTAAATTGGCCACCGTACAGAGATTCTAAAAGCTTTTAGAATCTCTGTACGGTGGCCAATTTACATTGAGAAGTTTGTCTGTCTTCTAGCTATATTAACCGAGAACAACAATAAGAACCACGATGGTTCCTTTTCAAGAAAAAGCAAGCACAATCAGACAGGCTGCCACCAATGCAGGCCGCATTGCACCAGGCACATTACCAGTTGATGGTCTGGAACAGCGACAGAAAAACAAACCCAGCGCTACCACCACCGCAGCAGTATGGATGGCAAATGGACCAAGATTGATGGGCTTTTGTCATGGCAAACCTGCCACCAGCCCCTGAAGCAATACTTCAACTTGTTAAGTGTGGATGCTCCAAAGAAAGGTGTTCCACTAACCGTTGTCAGTGCCGCAAGGTTGGTTTAAACTGCACAGAACTCTGCAACTGCTCCGACAATGGGGAGACCTGTGATAACGATGTTCAGGAAGATGATGTTCTCTACTCAGATGAAGAAGACATTTCAGATGATGATGGCGACTAGATTCTAGTCTAAATGAACATAAACAGGAGTGAGCCACATGGACAATCAGGAACAGTTTTTATAACTGATAACCATGCTAAGATATTTTGTTACAAAGGCTATGGTAGATATCGATATACCAGTATAACTCCTGTGACAAGTGTTTCTACTATGGCAAAAAAAGTTTACGTGATCCCCTGTAATGTTTTGGCTACATAATATCAGTGCTGTGAGGAGTGACAAGGAGATGTCAGACTATTTTGATTAAACTAGTTACCTGGCCAATGTCTGTCATATATATATTTTTAATCAATTCGTAAAATATTTTCTCTAAAAAGAATGTCATTTTGGAAAATAATTAAGGCTTCAATTATAACAATGTTATTTTACCTCAGCCTCGTTTTCGTGCAAGCATGGTCACGTGATACCCTTACCGTATCAGCATGTTTAATTACACGGATGACATACTGTCTTCGTAACGAGGCGTTTAAGGGCTTTCCGGTGAAGCTTTTGTGTGAACTTCGTTTTCATGCTAGCTTGGTCACGTGACCCCAATACACTTCTTAAAATTGCATTTTCATATTTGAAACATTGATTTGCATAATTGTGGTGATTTTGGCTTCAATTTTACGCAAATAATGGAAAGCTATGAACAATTTTGTGTGAACCTCGTTTCCATGTTGGGATACACACGCCACATTTTCGACAGACCATAAATCCCGTCTGAGCAAGTTCCAAAGTTGCCACTAAAACTTTTCATGTTATTTAGGGTCCCCTTAACACATTCAGACTAGTGGCTTGCTTTCTTTATGAAATTCCCACGGCATTACACGTGCTCCCGGACTATATTGCTTTCCGGCTCCTCTACATCCACAAGAGAATATCTTGCTCCAACTTTCAATACGTGACAAGTGAATATGAAAAGCAAGTGGTGGACAAAAAGTAACTTTTCAGGGTTTGATTTGCCACACTTTTTGTGGCATCGTGACGATTTTTTTTTGTCACGTAAAAGCAAGTGCGCTATCTTTTCAAGAAAAACATTTATCACAAAAGTTCAGAAAAAGGAACAGATAGCTACTGCGTTTGTTTTGACTCATCAAGACAACAAAGCGTCTTTACCAATCCTACAGAAGTGATAAGAAAAGCAACTACCTTGCTCTTGAAAAATCATTGTTACTTCGACGTGTATTTGAAGGAGAATACTGGCTGACTGGTAAAAACAACCACCAGCTTTGAAAAAGGACAAGGGAAAATGGAGGGAAAGAGTAAAAAAAGTTGCCGAGCTCACTCGACTTGATAATAAAATTCATGAGCAAACCCAGCCTTAACCCCAAGGAAACCTTTAGGGCTGGTTTTTCTCAAATGCAATAGCTTGACGTCTTCATTGCTGTCTTTTTGTCCTCATGCTACTGAATCATACATGTCCCATAGAAATGAGCTGCATAGTGACATTCACGGTACTTTGGATACACGCCACAAAGTGTCACAAGGCGTCTCTTTAAGCTTAAGGACTTCATTAGTACCTTTTAGTCATGATTCTGGTTAAGGCCAAGGTTCATGGGTCACTTTGTGACGCCTACGCCAAGTAACGTTAACCCAATAGTGAATAGACCTTTTTCGGATGTACATTTCGTTTTCCCAATACAGATCATGTGATAATACTCAGGAGGTTTGGTCCTTTGTTTTGTTCATTAAAAAGAGTGCATGCAAGCATGAATATGTCTGCATCCACTCTTTTTAATGAACAAAACAAAGGACCAAACCTCCTGAGTATTATCACATGACCTGTATTGGGAAAACAAAATGTACAAGCGAAAAAGGTCTATTAAATAAGAGTGTTGATCTATCACTTTGCGGTCTTGCCCCAGCACAGTCACAAATGGATTTATTTTTAGATACACAAAGGGCCGCCAATTTTAACCAATCAGAAGAAGCCATGTCACGCGTGACTGCCTCTGTGTTGTTTTTTCAGGGACATAACAACTGAAAATAGATTCATTTGTGACTGTGCTGGGGAGCCCACCCACTCTTATCTAATTCACTCATTATCATCCCACATTGCAATACGTTTTGGGGGGTTCTTTACACAAAAACAATACAAGTTATTCACTCTTGGGACGATCATGCTTCACTGAAATGGATATCCATTATTTTAATGCAAATGACTCCCCAAAAATAAACTGTATTTCGGGATTGGTGAAAATTGGACAAACCTCTAGTGAATTTGCGTACGTAGATTGTGCTAAGATTTGCAGAAACAAAGCCCAAAAAACCTGCGTCACGTGATATACTTGCACTTTTCTCCAAACGTACTCTGTTCCAAGGAATGGAAATTCATACCCAACGCTGTTTTACTGAAACTGCTATCGGACAAAACAAAAAAGTCACTTTCCGACAAGAGGAAATGATCAAGTAACACCCCTTGCATTCCTTCGAAAGTAGGTTCGAGAACATTTATATGTTCAACTTTTACCGAAAGAGACACAACCTTGTGGGGGTACGTACGCAATGCGAACTGCTTCACGTCCAAATTGTCTGTGGCCAGGAACCACTTGATGTCTCCTTGAATAAAATCTGGGTTCGATTTCACGATTTTTCGTTCGAGCTTCTTTGCGCAGGTGAAGAAATTTTGAAAATGTGAAGTTCTTTGATCTAAAGATGCCGGTTGGAAGGAAACCGCATCTCCCATTCTGATGTGGATACCAATACGCGGTACGTTTGGCTTGAAATTTAGTGATTCTCGAGCTAACGACAATGTTCTCTCGAACGCGGGTGTCTTTTCGAAGAGAAAATCAAACGCGCATCCAATTAATGAGTACCGGTGACCTCGTACTCTTACTCCAATCTTATTTGCAACGCGTTCAGCGAACTTGTGATCCCGAAAACTCGGCGCAAAATACCACATACTCGTCACAATTTCCAGAGGTGAATCCAAAAACGATTCGAGATCCGTGCCTTCAACCCAGTGACGAAAGAGGTTAAAATTGACCGGTGATCGTTGAGAGTCTTCACTAATGAACTCGTGATCGCCTTTTCCCCAGTAATGATAGTTTGTCTTGATTTGCCCAAGCCTTGAAATGGGATAATCCCATCGGATGTTTCTGGGCCGAAAGTAGTCCCCAATAGGAGCTGTTGTGTTCCAATCGATGAGAAAAGCTCTTCCCGTTATAACAGCCAGATAAAACAGCGAAGTTATTGCACCCAAGCGATTCCCGTAGCCTCCGCAACCATGTTTTTTGCCGCCGCAGAAATACACAAGATACTTCGGAGGTCTACGATGATTCAAGATATCGTCGTGAAGATTCTTATAGCCCTCTTGCCATTTGGTGCCGCATAGAACCCTTTGTTGTTTCTTTTGGATCCTTGACGCGGAATCTTTGTCACTCCCGTAAGAACTGAGCGCCCGGCCAAGTTTGGAAACTTTCTTAGGAGATCTGGCATGTCCACGAAAGGTGAAATTGCCGTTGGCAATGACAAAATCCGACGGCGGGTAGCGAGGGAAACGCATATCTGAAATATCGTGGAAACATTCTATCAACCATTATTAAAAACTGAACCACGGATATCAGATTTCCAGCATTTTCATTGGTTCGCCAGACACAGGCTATCAGTTTATATACCTGCCGTACGCCCTGCTGTACCTAATATGGTCAAGGAACGCGTCAGCGAAAAAGCTAGCTGAAATCATTTTTGCAGCTCTGAGAAAATGGCCGACAAAAGCCGTTTTGGACCGGAATTGACCTCGGCAAAAATCAATCCTTTAGTCGACAATAGTACCCCCGGGAACCCTAAAGAAGAGTTCCCGGAATTTTTAATAAAACAATTATTCTACTCGGGCTTGCTGGATATAAAATAATTATAACCAACTCGGCGATTTATCACTTCACCTACAGCGCGCCCTCGTAAAATATTTGTTAATTATACCATGCCATAGAAAATACAAACATACTATAGACATCTTATTCGATGGTTTAACATATAATACGCGCGGATATTTTGCGAGTTGCGTAGTGTTTTCCGAGCCCCGCAGGGGCTCCACGGTATACCACTCGAATGCGTTGCATAACTAGACTAAGTATTCGAATTAATACCCAGTATTTGTATTAAAGCTTGCTTTTCAAATTCTACCAGGTATATTTGTTGTCCATATAATAAAAAGAAAATTACACCTTCTTGCCACTCAAACATAAAATTCATATTTTCTTGCCACCGTGTAATATCCTCTACTTTTCCTGTCATCTAGTAAAGATATCTAGCAACTCAGTTCTCAAAGGAGCAAGACAAGTCAGAAATAAGACGATTTTCACACTTAAATGAAAAGCAGGATCGCCCTAAGTGAACTCCCTATTGATTATGAAACAGGTACTACATTGTGAGAGCAATTGTTGCACAGGAATCAATATCTGACGAACTGCACAGATCGAAGGTGTTATTCGACGAGACCAATGGCCAAGAACCGTTATGGGTGTACTTAACGTATTTTTTGTCATCTATAGCTAACGATGGATAGCCTGACATGAGTTTAAACTTGAGAAAATTGGTCAATTTTTTTTCAACGGCGTTTAAAAAATCGACAATAAAGTTGACACTTACTTGTGAAAATACATTGTTTTACATTGTTTAAAAATACATTGTTACTTGTGAAAATAAATTGTAAAAATGCATTCTTTTAAAATTTAACATGGACAAATCATGCTGCTAAAACGGCATTTGATATCATCTCAGACTTGCCAGGAATGTTCAGCGGGTGATATTTTGCGTTTTACCTAGTTTTAACGTAGGAACACTGAAACTAACGCGACAGCTCCCCTAAAAAGGAGTGCGAAAAAGAAGCTACCGAAGCATTCTGATACTAATACGGGTTACTTAACTAGCCGATGGCGCTTTTTCTTTCCTATTCTTTCTATTTACAGCATTACTGATTCAGTTACAGTGGTTTACTTACCCTATCGCCAGAGACTGAGGCTTTTTACAACACTGACTGGCAATTTGCAGTTAGAGAGGAATATAACACGGATGCCCTCGCACGTTACGAAAACCTACTGCACGTTTGATAATAGAGAGCTTTAAACTCTAGGACGAGAACGACTACGAGTACGAGATTTTCTAATAGAAAAACAGTGAGCGCGTCGTCGTGTCAAAACAAGTCACCAACACGGTAGCAGGTTTGGCATCTTTCGATCAGCAAAAGGGCCCAGTTACCAGCAATACGAATAACTGAACAACCTATGCTGCTAACAAGGAGTAAGAATAGTCGACCGGGTTGTAAATTTTCTAAGTACTTTCGCTAAAAACGTGCCTAATAGCGCGGATTCAGTGAAACTGAAGGGTGCATTAAATGTTGGTAATAGTAGCCTCACCAGCTCTAACTCAGTATGCGTCCTCACGCCTCTTGGCAAAGTAGGGGGAGTAAAAGGTTTTTAGCGGAAGCGGAGCACCATTGTTAAGAAAATATGGTAACCCATCGATGCGAAAAATTTGGTTTTATAGCCATGACGTCATCGACCGTCCGTCCGTACGTACGTCCACCCCTCCAAGTATCATGCTAGTTACAGCATACATCTTTGGACATGTTTTGATCAATTGACATCTGTCAAAACAAGGTATCCGCTGACCATATCGCGGGATCAAGCTTAGAGCTCACCAAGGTTTTCGATTGGATTGCAAGCTTAGCCCAGGTTAACTCACCCAAACATAAGTGAGGCTTCATTTTTCGCGCGCTTTCTTTGGCTCGACGCGGCTACACGGCCATACTACGTCTGGTTTCAATCCAGTTTGACATATCATGATAGCTCTGGTCCACACTGGCGGCTACACAGTTATCCAAGTCAAGCATCGGAGGGATATAAACTTAAAGCTGAGTGTTTATTTTTAATTTGCTTAGAGCAGCTTTTTTCTGTGTATTGCAATTTTTGGCATATCTTTAGAAGCTCTGATTAGGTTACATGATGCCTGGAGGACCTATGACTAAAACAGAAACGAAAGGAGAGCGAAACAGAACGACAACAACAAAACAGAATACCAGTAATAGCTCATACTTAGTGAACGAAGTTACTCCACAAATTATTTCCTTGGGCACTAAACGGTTGGTCTTTTCAAAAAGTGGTTTAATCGGTTTTTCTTTTGTTCAGGAATGAAAATCGAATTTTTATTGTCAACTGGAATTAAATAACAATTATCTGTACTCTTTTGGACATAAAGAAAAAGTTGATTTGTTTGTTTTACTGTAAAATGCAAGGGAACAAGTGCTTTTTAATCCGTTTGCCCAACTGGTTTTCGATGTGTCTCGACAGTGACAAGAAAATTTTGCCCTTATGTTATAAACACATAATCGCAATGAGTTTTTGTCAAAATTAGGAGAAATTTCACTAGCTTGTGTTTTCAAAAATTCGTTTAAAGCACCTAAACGTTATTTAAGTGTTGGAGCGGATCTTGTTTGAAGTTCGTCCTTTCTTGGTTGAATTGCCGTATTTTGCCGATTCTTGTTCCAAGCCAACCTGGCGTCTTTCATTGAAATACATAAAAATGTGAATGACCCCGCTTTCAGAGATAAAGTGGAATAAAGTACATCAGTAAAACTCTTTTTTGACCTTGAACTGACAAAATTTTAGCGTGATTCCTATTCGCTGGGTATTGACAGTTTACTCTGAAATGGCTTTTTTTCTTTTCCATTCGCTCGCTGAGTGTGTGCTTGTTTCCTTTTAAAACTCATGCGGTCCAAGAAAAATTCATTGCTAAACTGGTGAATTCCAAAGTAAATTTCACTCGCAAAACCCACTTATGTCCAGGTTTGACCCTAATTAGATGCACGCCCAATTTTGACATCCAACACAAAGTGTCCCTTTAAGTCTAAGCATTTGCTACCTATTTTCAACAATAAGGTAAGGGTAAAGGTTGGCGTTATTTTTAGCTTTGGGTAAATGCAGTAGTTAATCTTCACTTAAAGAGCAACATTTGGGGGACACTTTGTGACATAAATTGTCTGTATTCTGAGACACAAGTGATGTTGAAGTTGGCTAGAAGAGCAAGGGGACACTTCGTGACGCTTATTGAAATCTGCGTGCATCTAATTAGGGTCAAACCTGGACATATCTGGCAAAACCGATATCGTACTCATCGCTCCGTGATTCATGCGATATCGGTTTTAAGCGTAAAATGTACAGTGGAATTCAAATTACTACCTAAGTTAATTTTCTTGTGGTAGCTCTCAGACGTGCAAGCAAAGTCAATCGCTCAATTACGACAAACACACTTACCACTTCCAGATAGGAGAAGAAGATTCCCTTCATAGGTAATTATGAACGCTGAGCACAACGCGGAAAGGAGGAAAAGCAATCGCACATTTTTGGTATGGCTCAAAACCCGCCTCATTTCCTCACCGAACAATCGACACACCAAGAGGACGCAATAGAACCTGCAATACAAAAATCCCTACAGTCATTTCCTCAAGGAAAGTGGCAAAAAAACAGAGGCAGCATCAGAGGTCCCGGCCCTGTGTGATTCTCTGTTTCGGTTTTTCCCCGATTCATGTGGCTATACCTCCAGGCCTAATGCATTGCAGAACTCAAATAAATTTGGCCCAACAGTTGCATTACTATACCATTACTATACAGCACGGCAGGGGTTTCTAAACGTCGAACGAAATTAAGTGTCGCCAATCCTAAAATAATGTCTTGTTAAAAATTGTTTAGCATTAAACTAATTTCTCAATTCAGACTGAAACGTCGTTTGAAACCAATTCAAGCAACTACCATACTACTGACGAATCGGAATTGTTTCGAACGCCACGCACTGACATACAGCCGTCCTCAAGTCTTGTATTTAGTTCGGCTCGGCAAGGAAGCGATGTTGGAAAAGGACTTTTAAATACCTGCAAACGGAGCAATAGCAGAAGGAGAGGGGTGGGGAAAGGTGTATGGTTGGCATTCACTAAGACCAGCTCAGAGCCAACTGAGACATGGAGTTGAACAAAAGTGTTCACCCTATTTTTAGTTCTGCAACATTCAGTTCGTGATTCAATTGGGAGGTTTGCTAATCACTCAAGAAGCTTACGAATCACTCGAAGATGCTGTTAAGCCTCTTGGGCGCTTAGCATATCTAAGAATAAAGCTGAAATATGTTTTCTTAAAACAATTTTGCCCAAAGTGTACATTTCCTTGTCCACTAGATTGAAATATAGCTTTTTAGATGTCACTGAGGATGTGCTATAAAAAACGTTAAAAGCTGCAGCTGTTCACAAGTGGCTGCATTATGAATGCTTTCGAGAAGTGTGTTACGAGTCTCGTAAAGAACTGACCCTTCTCTACGTACATTATGAGTAGGTGCTGGCCACGAGAAGACGCAGAGAATCAAAAAGGTTTCTGCCCTTCTTTCTCTGACTCCGTACTGAACTGTAATCTTAATGTTCCCATTGATACAAATTTGTATTCCGGTTTATCAATAAAGGGCAAAATTACTGAGCGCTGATTGGCTGAGACAGAGGGCTTTTTTTCTTAATCGAGGGCATTTTTGTTAATCAAGAGAGGGCTTGCCCTTTATTGATAAACAAGTAATCGCATGAGTCCTCGTACTATTAAGGATTAATTGCACTTGTGTTTTGGAAATTTGGAAAATTTTCAAAACACTCGTGCAATCAATCCTTAATAGTACTCGGCCTCATGTGATTACCTATACGAATCATTTCCTCACAGTAAAAATAGATGGAGGGCGGCGTAGTCCAGTCATCGCTGAGGCGGCCAAATCAACACGCGATGGCACCGAACAAGAATCCCGTTTTCACCAACGTGTTGTTTTGTGTTTGGTGTTCCTAAATTCTTCTCTGCTTCGTTTGTAAAAAGCTAGTCAACACGTTGCCGCCTCCATGTTGCGATTTGAACCCTGCACTGTTTCATTAAAATCTTTCCTTTGAAATCGAGTGAGAATCCCATGTTGGGGATCGAGCTATGTTATCGACCTCGTAAGCGTCAAGTACACCTTGCCCATGTGAGACTTTACCTTTGGTTCTAAAGTTGTAAAAACTTCGTTCTACATAGATGCTGCATGTGCACTCTTTACGTCGCTACTGAAGTGAAGTTGATTATTTTCAATGAATCTTATTGCCGAAGAACAGTAATCCATTGAAATCAATATTCTGACGAGCACTACATTAAACACTTCTAAATGATCACTTTCCATGATATTGTTAAAGGAGCGCCATGGCTTTGATTACGAAAACAACCTTTCCGGCTTCGACTAGGCAACAATACAATCTAGGAATATATCATGAGGAATGTCGAAAAACGACTTGAGAAAACAATGATTTTACAATTAAAAACAGTCAACGATTCAAAGAAGAAACGAGAACACCAATTTGTCTTAGGCAAATCGTATTTCCCATTTGTAAAAGTCAAGTTCGGGAAACCGAGCTCTTTTTAAGTATAATCGTTGAAAATTGTCTGTCTTTCCTCACATTAGCCACTTTTGCTTATCTTCCAAAGATGGGCGGAGCAAAATCCGGAGGTATAAGACCAAAGATTATAGTCTTAAGATTTAGAGACGAAATGCTAATATTTGGTTTCATAAACACGGATTCTTTATCATTCCAAATAAGCGTGGATATGCCGGAAACTAGAAAGAAAAAACCCTTCTATCTACATTGTCAAAAAATAGGGAATTTCGTGTAATGTAATGTAATGTAATTTTTAATATACGGTGTGGATAAGTACTTTGTTGAACTACTACTACTACTACTACTACTACTACTACTACTACTACTACTACTACTACTACTACTACTACTACTACTACTACTAATAATAATAATAATAATAATAATAATAATAATAATAATAATAATAATAGTTTAATTCATTAATTCATTAAGATGAAGCAGAGTTGATTCTAACAAAACATCACCGAAAATTAGACCGCCGTTAATTGTGTGATGCATTTGTATAAGAGAAAAAAGTTTTAAAAAATCATGGGGAAGCGGAGTAGCTTTTAACAACTCTCCTCGGAAATCGTCTAAGAAAAACAAGTGGCATCTGTTCAAAAAATCCCAACTAAGATATCGACCAAATCTGTCGACATGTCCATTCGAATTCCCTAGGGTTAAGGGGGGTGGCTCTTAACTGCCAAACCGTTGCTATGGACCCCTTCAAATAATCATTTCTTGAGTCCCTTTAATTCTACAGTTATCCTTTTCTGCCAATTGTGTTCTATTCAACATTTCTTTGTCTGGTTCGACTCACAACCATATCTCGTAAATCACGTGACCGAAACAGAAAATACCTAAAAACTCAGCGAGTTAACTATGTTTTTCACCACATTTTTACGCAACAGCTTGAGAACATTCTAACACAAAATCTGTAGCATGGATTTTAACAAAAAAATCATTTCTCAAAAAAATTATGACGACATAAGGCGCTCCTTTTATACACTTTTCAAAATATCACTTCCATTTTTTGTCCAAATAAAAATTCCATGCTACAGTTTACGAAAAATGATGGAACGGTTCCCATCCGGTGAAAAAACCGCCACTTCCTTCCGTTGCCTGAGAGTTTTTAACATGTTTTTTTTTTTTCGCAAACGCACGGCAGAGGACTGGGATTAGTTTCGCATGCGCTTTCTGATTGAAGTGATGTCAGATTTCCCTTGAAAAAGTTACTTAAAAGACCATCCATGCAACCCTTTTGTAGGGCTCTTGACTAAAATGCTTCCTTAGCAACTATTGTCTTTCTGTTGTTAAGTGCCACCGCCCTTAACTACACCGTTAGTTGTTGTTACCCCGGCAATGCCAAGGACGAGTACTAAACTGCTGAAACGAATACCTGGAATGAGAACTACTTACGTTGGACTAGCTCTATTTACAGGTGAAAACAGTTTTAATGGTAAAAGCGCGAATGTACAACCCGCTACTTCTTGACAAAGCGTAAATTCCAGAAGGGCATTGAGCTTACTGCATGTTTAAGCATTATTGAATTTCATATATTTAAAACACGGAATGGACATAAAACGAAAGTTAGGAGGATCATCCCAGTCAGATAAGCAAGTGAAACAATTTACAGGGTCACAGAGCACGGAATGTAATTGACTGAGAGTCGGTTTTCATGAAGGAGGAAAACCGGAGTACCCGGAGAAAAACCCTCGGAGTCAGATTGAGATCGACTGAAACTCAGCCCACAAAAGACCCGAGGTCAGGGTTGAACCCGGGTCACAGAGGTTGAGATGCGCGGTTGATAACCGCTAAACCACCCTGACTACCCAACAAATAGAGCAACTTTTAACTATTATATTAACAAAAGGTGGTTTTCACGTTACGTCACCACCGCTATTTGGTGGAGGAAACTTTACAAAAGAACCCTGATTAGCCCCTTCTGTTCGTCCACCGGCAATTGTACATTACATCATTATCATCTGTGTCTCTAGAAGTTGGTTGCAAAGCATCCATTGGCGATTAAATGAGCTAAACAGACCAGAGTGTTTCTGTTAGTTGTCATGGCAACCCCACCCCCTCCCCCCTCCCCCCAACTTAATTGGACCCTCTCACAAAGGTGAACCTGACTGTGCTAAAAAAAGTTTCAAAAGCTTCAAGAGATTACAAAGCCGACCTTTTTGCGCTAAGAAGCTTTTATTGACATGGTGACAATTAGACATTTGTGATCCATGGTGAGTTAATTGACCCCAAAGATTTAACTGAAGTGTGAGCGGCGAAAATTGCGCTCAATTTGAAGAGGCAACGTGATGCATCCTGACATAATCCATGCCTTAAGACTGCTGATAACCTTTCTCGACGTAAAGAAGAAACGTGACGCAAGCAAAAACAAATCCACACGAAAGGGCATCGCATGAGAAGCAATCTTTCTCGAGCTGAAGTGGTTATCACAACATTGACCTTGCTTTTCTGTTCGTGGCCAAAAGGTAATGACTCCAGTTGATTCAAAAATCAGGCAAAACAAAGAATAGGCCTTTTATCTTGAAAAATGCAGTTGAACAGGAAAGGATTTTAAGCGGACAAAGCGTTCCCTGGAATTTAAAAAAAGGCAAGGCATCAAACTGCAAATTTCCTCTGGTTTTCATGTGATGAACACCTTGGGTCCCGAGATGCGTCCAAAGTGATTTAGATTTTTTTTCTGTAAATTTTTCGATCCGTAATACCGAACTTTACGTTAAGAAATTCATTATTCGAATTACAAAACAAACTGCAAAATTTAATCATTAATGATTTACTTATCACAACAAATCTTGACAACATTATAATGCCTAGCGTAGCTTTTATGAAGGGCAATTTTGTCATTAACAACCTTGATTATATTCTTAGGATATAAAGAAACAAAGGAAAGGATGCAAAGTGAATGTGGTCTAGAGTAGCTTAAAGTAAATGTCAAAATTCAGCGCTACAAGCCGGTCCGGCGAAACTCATAAAGTGTACCCTTCCTCAAGGACCACAAACGCATTATCCTCAACAAACCCCCAAAGCAATGTGTTTTTTTCAAAAACCCAAACCTCAAAAAAGGCGCCAGAAATCCACACGCTAATCATAATGGTAGGAAATAGTAGAGCTGAATCCCTAAAAGATACAGTTATCGAGCAAGCGGTGTATTCCAAGTTCTGGGGAGTTTCATTAAATATTCAGTTCAAAGAAGGAATCTAATGCATTGTCGACGGGATGAAAGAATGGGTAGGGTACAATTTGATGTGAAATCATGAGAGTCGCTGGCAATGTGTCGAAAGGTTGGTGAGGATTTCAACTCTGACAAACTTGTGCAAAGAGATCGTTTGTTTTTTTTTTTACAAACAGAAAAGTATGACCGCTTTCGAAACGAAAGGACCGAAAGAAAATGAATATCTCGAAAAATCACGCAAGCAATGATTACAAAGGTGGGCCAACGACTGCAAGAAAAGAAAGTCATTTACTCGACTAATGACGACTTTCTAGAATCGTTGAAGACCATAGATTACGATTCTTTTGTCTTAAAGAACCAGAATATCGGTCATTAAATGGCATCCAAAAAAATTCGAAGCACGCTGCGAAACTTCAGAGTCTGAAGTTTCACAAAATACTTGTAACAACTAATTAGCAATCAATTCACTCGCTGCATCTTCAAATGAGTCAATGAAAAGGACATTTCACTTTGAGATAAAACCGCCCTCCAATAATTTTTGCGAAAGTTGTAATGCAAGATCCAAACGCGAGCTAGGAAGGAAAGAAGATGAAATCGTGCTAGAGCGGACAGTCAAACAACTTAGAAAAAAAAACTTTGTACCTTTCCACTTTCGATCTTGAGCTGTCAGACCAAGCATCCAACTAATTACAACGCATCCATCAGCGGACCGATTACTTTCTCCGCATTTTAGAATTCATAGACCAAATTTTAACTGTGATCTAAGTTCCCGAATTCTCAATGCCTTGTGGTTTTTATAAATGGTACGCTCGCCGGATACCTTTCCACACTCGACGCACACTTCAAATTCGTAGAATATATTGTCTCTGCAATTGAGCTAACACCCGTTGCTGAATCAGTAGGGAAACGTTACGGAATCTTTACGTGCGATGAGTATTATTGAACGTTTTCTTGGGTTCTTCTTTCAACCAAATTCCTCAAACTGATTTCTCCGGATTAAGCTGATAAGCAGTTTCCTTCGTATGAAATTTAACATAAGCTGGCGCTGATACAACAAAGTGATTTCTTGGGCCAAAGGGTGAAAATAAACAGAAGACGAGAGACTAATCTACCATTGCAGGCCGAAGGTCAAGATGAGAGCAGGGATGGCACAGTGGTGATAGCACTCGCCTCGCTGCTACCATTGTAGCCCGGGTTCGGTTCCCGGACTCGAGACCATTATGTTTCTTTGCTCCGAGAGGTTTTCCTCAGAGTTCTACGGCTTTCCCCTCTCCTCAAAAACCAACATCTGTAAATTCCAATTCGATCTGGATGCAAGACCTTCCTGAAAAACCACCTCCGGGTGAGCAAAGCTTCTTGGCTAAATGTCTCGAATTTGTCAAGGATCCACAAGTTCCTTATTGCGGCAGGATTAAGTCCTACCATGAGAAAGATTAGGTTGTACGATAGAGTGAACTTCGCCTTCCATGGCGCATGTAGCATGTTACTAGTTATTCAATGATAATTAGGTGAATGATCGTTAAAGTACAGTTGAATAAAATGTAGTGAATGAGGCAATCTTTAGAGTCACAAGGAAACATGAAAAAAATCGGAGCTGGAACAGACCCAAGCATACGGCGGATCGCGTACTGCCGGCACTGTTTCATACAGCACTACTGGTCAAGCCATATTGGACATGGTCAATTGCCAGTTCGTGATATATCCCGAAATAGTTGAGTGTAACTGAAGATAAAAATTACATGAATTTATTTAATCCTTGAACGAGCCAAGACAAGGTTGGGGATGGAGTAAAGATGCTTTCCGTAAGACCCAAATTATTGAAAGAAACATCAACAAAAATGTTTAGATGACGCGATCGATCCAAAGAGTAATTTGTTTGTCGACGAGAAATATAAGATCCTCATTTAACCCGCTTACGGCGAGAGACGAACCCGGGAGACGAAACCAGCCGCGTTGTCGGCATTATCTTCCACAGAGAATTTGGGAGTGACATCGGCAAGAAAGACGACGGAAACTTCAAAAAGCAATCAATAACAAAAAAAAAAAAAAAAAGAAAGAAATGGATGGCAGTGTTCTCTTTACTGGGTTGCCATATGGCAATCCAGTCGAAACCTGCGTCTCATTTTTCGGAAAAGTTGCGCAATAGGAACTTTCCTGTCACTCCCCTGCTAAGTGTTGTCTTTTTGCTTAGAGTCTTCTTCGCGTATCTTTGGTAGGTTTCAGGGGGTAGTAGAAATGCGTAGATTTTATTGCAATTGGATTATCTATCTCCGAACGGCAGTGAACCGCCGAATGGTGCCGTCCACACAATCCCTTTGAACCCGTTTTTCTATCTTTGGCTCTTCTATTCTCCACACCCGAATGATGGAACATGTGGCTAAAAAAGAGAATTCCAAAGGAGGAGCTACACTTGCAAGAATTCAAAAACTCACGACGGTAGATAGACGGCGAGAAAGAAGACATCATAAACAGTGTCTTATGTTCCAGTCCGAATCCTAGTTTTACCTGAACAAAGAAGTTCAATATGATCTCGTGATCGAATTAAACTATGCGATATCAAACATGCGATGAAGAGTGCGATTCTCTCATTTTGTAGTAAATGAATTACTATGTGATCCAAACATGGGAACTCTCGTCAAATATGCTAGACAGGAGATTTGACCAGAATAAGAAGATGAAGGGCACAGACGTTCACGGTTGAGAAGCTTTGTACAAAAAGTCACTCATAGAAATAAGAAAATTGTTTTCATAGTTTACTGGTGTTTAGAGTGTACATATGCACACATTCACAAAAAAGGTGAAATAGATTTCAACTCCTAAAAGAATCATTATTTCTCCCTCAGACAGTGCTCTGAAGTGCCACGGTGTTCGCGGATGAGACCAGCGTGGAGTCTGTACAAAAATGCTGTGTCGGAGGATGAAATAGCACACGGAACTAAGATGATCGATGGTCCGGTAGGCCAAGGAAAAAGAGAAACGAATGAAGAAACAACAGAAACGACGGACCCTATGGAACCTTAAAGGGGCACTGTTATGCCAAATTTGCTATCAGTTTTAGGTTAAAAAACTGGGTGAAAATCTAAATTAGTACTTAAGCTCACACGTACAAAGAGCTGTTCGTATTCAATTTTTGGCGAATTTCTGCGGACACCATCTCCAAACTTGAAAAAATTGGCCGGTTTTCAAGTTTCAATCCATTTCCATGCTCTCCATCCATGGATGCAAATAACAAAGAATAGCTTCACTGCACTTCAGTTGTTATTGGGAAAACTACACCATTATTTTTTAGTCTTGATTGATTTAGTGTTCTGGAGTTTGACTGAAATAGGGTGACACTGCCCCTTTAAGAGGGCACATCCCAAGAGCTTCATTTCCTCCCGTGCGGGTTCACTTTCAGAAACAGCAGCTGAGGAAGATCGTATCTAGGGCAGCTGAGAAAGGGCACACGTTCTACTTTTGGACGCTGTAAAGAACTTCGTGGTAAATGCCATTAACGCGTGCGTTTTCGAAAGACGAAAGTGGATACATCTGACGTTAGCACAACGCATTAGAATCATCAGTTATGTTGAGGGATTGGAGACATGAGCTCACGAATTGCACGAAAGTTCTTTTTTATCTCTTTGATAACCTCAACGGTACTGCCTGATTCCTACCAGTTTAGTTCTTGGATAATCGCTGATGCTTTGGTATTGATCACTGAATGAAGCTCATGAGGTCACAATTCAAGACCAAATGCTTCGACACTTCTGCTTAGTGTCTTAATCAAGGGAGACCCATAGCTGCAACATGATTCCATTTTAAAAAAAATCAATGATTAGCGTCATTTTGTTTATGTTATGGTAAACTGAAGTCTTGTTTTTATAGTTTGGATAACTCCGTGAACAAAGACTGACAGTTGAATTGGCACACTCAAGTTGTGTCCTCTTCATGTATATAAGTATTAAGAAAATCAATCAGCTCAGGTTTACTTTACACAGCACCACTTTACACCTTTTGTGACATTTCTTTGGGAAGGGATGGGGAGGTCTCAAAACTGTCGCACCAAGTTACAAGTATTAAGTTCTTCGAAACACTAACTTGTCAAAGTTCTCTAACAGATTCCTTTAACGAAAAGACAAAGAAAGAAACTGAAGACGGAAAGTATATGTTTCAAAGCATGCATTAAAAAGTGACAAAACATTCATCATCACTTACCAATTATTCAATAATTCTTCATATTCCTACTGGCACAGAGAAAAATACGACGCAAGGATATTGCTTTGATCAACTTAACATCTGCTATTCCACTAACAATGCAAGGATATTACAAGTTACCGGCCATAAATTTACAAAAAAGTGATTAAGCAAAGTAGAAAATACGAAGTTTAGTTCTTGGGCAAAATCAAAAAAAAAATTACAACATCGTTTGCAATTGGCTTGGGGAATGTATTTCCTCTTTGAAGCGCTAAGTTTGACAGACTAAAATGACCACGTTGTATGAAAACCAGCAAACAACTAACCATACAAGAATGACAAAACCTGGATCAAATCAAATATTATGAAGATATTGCAATAAAACTCGCTATTAAAAACAGCCTTGGGCGCAGCTTAAAGAGTAATGAACGCATCTGCATGATTAGATTCGAAACGTGGAAAAAATTGACAGTAGGCGGCTAACACAAAAGTATTTATGTAAAGAAATACAACAAACGAAATGCTTTTGGTTTCAATGGAATAGCCTGCCGAAAGAGGTCAACCAATCAAAATGGCTAAATGAAAAAAAGAAATTAAAAAGAAATTAAGAACCCATACTTTCCAAAGAAACTATTTAGACCTATAGTATATATACACGGCACCATTGAAAAAGCAGGTTAATTCTTATTTTATTCGTGAGTTTCTTAATTAGTGTAGTAAGCGGGTTTTCTTAGCTATAGTTCTTAACACCTTTGTAAATTCTTACCATGTCAAAATGCAGTTCACACACATGCATACCGCCATACAGATAATGATTCAAATGTCACACAAAAGATATTGAGGATACATGTAGTACTGTTGGGTTCTCATCTTTCGGGAAGGAATACCCTGTTGCTTATAATCGTACTCTAACTGTAGAATTTCATTCAAAATTCAGCAATCATCCACAGCGGAAAGTAGCGCGTTCATCACCACCAAATAAATGGCTCATGACTCACACGAAAAACACAGCTACTAACCTGTTTAAAGTAAAAGCACTTGGGTACCAATAATAGCGATTACGAACCTCACGTTTTACGTGAATTGCAGTTCCAATAACTATATGATTAAGGAACGTAACTGGCTGAATTAAAATTTCACTCCAAGTTTTTTAAAGGCTTGATGTTCTGAAAAAAGGTCGAGTTGTCTTAAAATAGCCTCGACTGCGGTCTGTACTTCGAATTAGCGCATAAACACACGCACGAAACAAGAACTCTCTGTCCATGATATAGACAGCCAACTGAGAGCATTTCACTGTTCAGAATGTCAGGAAAATCAAATCAAATCTGATTACCCAAAAGATAGTACTTGTATTCTCTCTTAAAAGTAAAACTGAGATAATGAATAATAGACTCTCGTAAAAAAAGATGTCATAACATCTGCGACTGAAACTTTAGTCTCTAGTTGATGAAACGCACAGAAAAAAAAGAGACTAAAAACCACTTCTCTTTTTACTTTTTAGTTTGTTAACTTTGCCCGGCGAAAATGATCAATAAATTTGAACACGGAGTTTTTTGGAATCGATGTTTTTGATTTGAGGTTTCAGTGCCAAATACTAAGCTCTAAAGCACGAGGAAGTAACAAAACTCAGTTAGAGAGTTAAATTTTCATTTTTATTTTAGTGTTCTCGCGTGACTGATTAGAAAATGATAGCCTTATGCTAAATAAGGTTAAAATGCCAACAAAGAACCCATTACATTTACAAATCACGATCACCTTTTTCGCCCAACCTATGAAGAGCTGATTATCCTGAAAATCGTCTCTGTAGAGTTCCGTCTGTTTGCGAGAAAGTTTGTCAGTGCCAAATCGAAATAACCGAACACATGCAGACGAACGTTTCATCGATGTAAGTAAATGAAAGCGGTTAGCCAAGAATGTGCCAAAGGGAAGAAAACACAGCCAAAGAAGACCCAACTAACTTAAGACGAAATGGTTTCTTGTTATTCCTCGTAATCTTAGCCTTTCTGCAATAAATGCGGTAATGCCAACTCTCATCTATTTGTTTTACACATGTTTTGTTGTTGGCAGCTTTCACAACAAGCCCACCTAAGTTGTTTTACTTTCGGGTCAGGTCAGCTTAATAATGAGCTCAGCAGGTAAGCATTGCGGCTAACCTTTTCTGGCAACACAGGGTTTTCTAGATAAATCTTTTGACCCCATGACACGCTCTGTCGTCGCCTCGATGGAAAAAATACCGCACAAAACCTACATACTTTATCCACAAGTCAGAAGAGTTTTCACGACGAGAAATTGTAGGAAAGAAAACCATATCGTTACCAAGTTCTTTTCAAGTAAGATCTATGTTCTCTGCAGTCAAAAGCTAGCTTTGCAATCACGGTCAGGTTTGAAGCGATTTAAAGTCATCGCGAAAATGGCAACGCCACTTTTGGCAAAAGACTTTTTCATCACATCAGCTTTTCCTTTTTGTCTATCCGGCTGTAATAAGATCACCGTCATTACGATGATGAACAATAAGGATTTACTTCTGTTCGTGTTGCATTTTTGCTCGTTTGTTTCCATTCGTGACACAAATAGTTCGTCGTCAACGAAAAAGACGAAGTGTTTCCTTCTTGGTCGCAGAGAAATCGAAATGGAATAGGTTCATTACATGTTACGGAGCATTCGGCAGTCACAGTATGTGAGCTGGAGAATTCAAAACATCTTTTTTTATTCTTTTGGCTCTAACCCAGAGCACGTGCGACAGGGCGTACATATTCTCAACCCAGAACGGTGGCGGATGACAAATTAATCAGACAATATCAAGTTCTGAAATTCAAGAAAAAATCAATGGAAGAAAAGAAGGAAGGAATTATTATCAACAGTCACCCATATTGCAAGCTCAAAACGTTTCGGGGCTGTGTTATATAGAAAGAATTCCAACAAATACACACACTTTTTTGTAAGAGCCTTTTTTTATACGGAATGTACAGGCGGAGAATAACCAACATTTTAAGAACATACCTACGCTGAGTGCAACGGTTAAGAATGTCTTAGTTTGCTCATTTGTAATTTCGGAGAAGGGCAGTAAACCGCCTGTAGCCTAACAGGACAATTCACTCAAATAGGACGTTTTTTAAACATTAACAATGTGGTTTTTCTTATTTGCATGATCCAATAAAGAACAACTCAGTTTCTAGTACTGAGTCGAACTTAGGGCGCTTTCCATTAGACACAACTGACCGGCCAGACAAAGCATTTGGAAGGACTAACTCTACAACGCATTCAAATTAACATTCGACGATGATATATACTCCTCCAGAAGAATGCGAGGGATTATCATTCAAGTGTTAGGGTTAGGGCATTTTCTCCGCAAACTTCTGACAAAAGGAAAGCGCCCTTAGTATACCACACAAGTCAAAGAACAAGTTAAGGTGGCTCAAACCAGTTTCAACGCTTCGAAGTGACGCTCATATTAAAAGGATCGCCACCACAACGTTGTATCATGTATTAGCAATATTGTGGTACCAAATGAAACACAAATTATTGCTAAACAAGACACAGTCATTATTGTGGCGTAATAGGTCACCGTGGCAACGGGCAAGCCCTGTAAAAACACCGTTTATTTTGTCTTTAGTTGCTTATATCTCAAAAACGAACTCGGCGACCCCCATGTTTTATTTCTGAAAAGTAATCAGAAGGGCAAGATGAAACTTTCTGCAAAGTTAAAAAAATTATGTCTAGTGGATTCAGAGCCACCTTAATTCTGTGGAGTCTCGTCTAAGTAGACACTAAACAGAGTCATTTTGCCGTCAATTTTTATGAAGAACGGAATCAGTCCGGTTCATTGCTGTTTCAGTTTGAACTTTAATGAGGAATAAGGGTCTAAGTGTAACACACTTTTCATCCACTGGGATCATCACTGAGCTTTGCAATTTTCGACCAAAAAATCAAAGGGGGTTAGCACAAATCGTAGGTAGAAAACGGGGCTAAATAATCTTCGATTTTCCGACGCTTTCCCACAAGCGGCTGTCAACACAAGTAAATCATGGTTAACTGCTTTTCGTCAAATGAGTAAATAGAAACCGGGTCAAAGTGCGCATGCAAACTGAGACGGGCTTTAAGTTTCTCAGCATTGACAGGACACGAATGACCGCTAATTCTCACTGAGCCACATGCAAGATTTACCGAATTGGAGTTTGAATGTCTTAAAACAGAGCACATTAGCGCGTGCATTTGTTTCTTCTTTTGAGGGGGGAGGGGGGGAGAGAGGGTGTGGTCAGTGGGATGGTTATTTTACAGCTGATGGCTGACTCTTCATCATTTTGAAAAGTAACATAAGTATTTTACGCTTGCAAACTGAATCATTTGTTCCCTTCTCGAGTATATAAAGGAAACTTGAGCAAAGTTGACTTCACAGCTTTGTGTTCTCGGCTGTCACCATGAGAGGCAGGCGAGGGAAGAGGTCACCTCCAACCTCGTTTCCATTCGCTGGCACGGTCACTTAGAAACGCACTTTGCTGGGCCCATTCTCTATCCTACAAGATTGCAAGGCTTACTGGCAACAGCTTAAGTTGTTTAGCTAACTCTAATTCAACTACAATGCACATTTACACCGGTATAAAAAATGACCAAAAAGCTGCGTGACGTTTCAGGTGACTGAGGTTTCATTATGACCAGTTATGAAATACGAAGGGGAGGTCATTTTTATGCTTGAGGATCGGCTCTGTTTTCAAGATACAAATGTGGCACCGGATATATTAACTGTTGTCACACTGCAGTCTTTTACCAAGGTAAAACCGATGTACTTAGGGCAAAATTGTCTGAGGTAAATTCATCTCGAGTTTCATTTTACCTAGGTGAAAAATCTTGAAACGTTACACTACCCTGGGTTTGCCAGAGTGGGAAAAGAAAGATCTGGTTCTGGACGGCTTTCCTCGCACCGTAAGTAAGCCGTTGTAATAACCTTATTGCGGTTCGTCTTGAGAAAACAAAGGGTTTCTGCAAGACTGAACTGAAACAAAAACAAATACTTGCTCTAAATGGTGCTATCGTCTTCGCACTTTGCAGTAATAAAACAAATTTAAGTGATGGCAAAAAGTTTACCATATGACCTCACAGAGTGTTTAAGACATTCGCCGACGAGCTTTTATTGGTTAATTACCTGGGGAAATTAATTTTCCCTAGCTATCGCTTTGGGGTAGCTGTCAAGGAAAAAATTTTTTGTTCTCGCGACATATCCAAGCTCCAGACGAAAAAATTACCCCGAGGTAAACTACTTGGGGAAAAATCGGTCACTGACTGAAAAAAATCAGTTTCCCAAGGTAAACTCAGTGTCAACAATTCGAGTTTACCTAGGTAAAAAGTCTGCAGTGTGACCACGGCTAAAATTATTTGCCGTGTCCCAGAAATTTTCTAGACCATTCGAGTGTCAGAGTGAAACATTTTGAACGTTGCATAGAAACTGCATAGTGAAAAGTAGATGGAAAAGAAAAGAAGCGAATAGCAAGAAGAAGGCAGGTCCAACCAGATCAAGGAATCCAGATATCAAAAGTATAAAGAGAATTTTCGCTGCTTGAATATTCGTTCCAGCTTGAACAAACAACTTGCCGGTTGTCACCACCCGGTTGGCTCTTACGACAAACAATAACATCACGGGTTGCAATCTCAGCTGGCGCACTCGATCGGCAAGCGGGTTTTGGCATCTGATACCAGTGCGTTATTACTTGTATTTCGTTTGTCGCTGCACCACGTACAATAAACCAAGAAAAAAACAGTACCAGCGAAGACAGTAAGATGCATGATTGTGTCCTACACAGCAACCGCAAAAGTGCACAATACAAGTAATAATTCAAGAAATAAATGGACCCTATTCTTATTCATTCTTTTTGTTTACGATTAAAAATCAGAAAATCATAAACTATGACGATTCCTGCCCTTGCAAACTACGCAAAAAAAAATTTCATGCAGTGCTTTTATGTTTTCTCCAAAGAAATCTGTGACCTTTTTTGTGCAACTCGAACAAGAGAAGAAAGGTTTCAAGAATAAACAAGAGTCGTATCATGCTGGTTTAAGTGTCAAATAAGAGTGTCTGGTCCTTTTTAAGCCACGTTTTTCCCACGGTCAATCTCCAAAATAATAATAATAATAATAACAATAACCTTAAACCAACCAATCGGAAGTCACATGTCCAATTTGCCGCTTTTTGTTTTTTTATTCTCTTCAGCAATTTTTTTATCTGGATAACCATTGCACATTCAGACAGTTTTGATTGAGGAATTTAGCAAAAAACAAATGCGCGACGCACTGCAACTTGCAAAAAGGAAATAATTAAGGAGTACGTCAAAATTTGTGAAGGTTGAAAAAAACATGCAAAAGATTCCAAAAAACGTATTTTCTCCTATCATTAATAATAAAACTGACATATGTACAATTATCGCCTGAAGAATTGGTATGTAGAGAATAAAAATGGCGTCTTAAAATGCTCTTACATCAAAGACGCTTGAACAAAAAGGAAGTAAATTTGTCAGACGCAGATGCCATTAATATTACTTCGTATTGCATTTTTTTAGAAAGGAAAATGCGTTCTTTTGTGATTAATGATTTCTAGGATAATTACTGGTTCATGTTCAAAAAAAGATGATTAAGTTTTGACAAGGAGGGCATAGTAAATCAACAAATGCCGTTTTTCACCTCACGAACGCGAGCGCGAAGTTCAAATGTTAATCAATAGTTTTGATTTCGTTCCCAACGACACGAGAAGCTTCACAGCTTCTACTAGCTGAGCGCGTATCATTCTGTGTATGTTAGCTGGAAGTCAATCAGGCCCTGCAAGGTGACAAAAAACTTACAACCTAACAGCATTATTTGATTATCAGCGATGATAAACATTGCATGGTAATGTTATCAGCTAACATGCACAAATCCAACCAAAATGCTCATTGCGCCAACGAAAAGTGCTCATATCAAATCAGCCACAGATCTAGTAATCTAACACGGGAAATATTACCTTTGCAATTGGCCGATAAAACTGATATCAACCCAGTCGATCTCTCTTTGCTCACTCCAGGCGTTAACCAGAAAATAACCCAGCCTTCTCCGGTACAAGAGTAGTTTTTGGATAAGGTTGTCTCTACTATCTTCGTGTGCTCGGTTTACAGCGCCAGAACACACAACCTCACTCGACGCGAACCAAGTGGAGACCCAACCTCGTCTCCAGCAGCAAGAATCACTTGAGGAATGCAAACTCGAGATTTCTTTGAGTATAGAGTTGCTGAAAACCTGGAGTTTGTAAAAAGAATCCCCGAGAGAATCCCGCGGATACCATGACGGCACTCTTCTTTTGAATATGAAAAACAACCCGTCTTTGTACACACGTCATAAACCACACGAGATAAAAGAAATACAGGATCGAACCATGCGGTGTTTAGTGTTCGCCTAGACACACTGGTAGGAATTCAACCATGACGACACACACACAGATTCTTTTTCCAAAGAGAAATATCAAGGATCGGAAACTGCTCAATTTCTGTCAGCACAACATCGATATTTTTTCCCGACTCACGCTGTCAAAGTACTTCGCTTATATTTCACTAATGATTTTATAATAACAACGAACGCTTACATCTCGATACAACAAATACCTCTCTCTTGACCCGATATTTCAATAAAGATTTCCAAATCACAGCTGCAGACAATCTGGGCTATTGTTTGGCGTGCAGCATGAAAAACCTTTTGAAACAGCAGCAATTCGAATGACAACCCGAAACAAACCACGAGACATTGGCAACTAAAAAAGCAATTAAGCGCTTTTGTTGCGAATAACTGGTCGCGCCAACCGCACATTTCCTCGCCATTAAACCCAAAGCTCAGAACGTCATTTTCAGATTGGCTCAAAATGCCTGGGGACAAAAACTGACATACCTTGTAATTCTCCGTTTTTCGACCGTAAAACTTGCACGCTGCCACATCTCTCGGTCATATTGTTGCTGCTATCTTTAGGCGCTTTTGCGTGATATTTTTTTCCATCTTCAGCACGGATCTAAGCACAACGTTTCGAAGTGGTTGTATGTGAAAACCCTGTCATTCCAAAATGGACATTTGACATGCTTCAATTGATATCTCAGTCCCTAAAAGGTGACGTGACATTTATTAATAAATCCAAGGCGTTTTAATTTGTTTGTGTCTGTTTATGATGGGTTATGACAAAAGAGAGAGGATTTCAGAAATAAACTGCCTTTCAATACGTATTCTGGGAAGTTGAGCTGTTCCCTGACTGACCAAGAGCCACAGTAAATTTAATCACCTCTATCAAGTAGCGCATTGTTTCTTATAACACCCCAAGTCCTTAACTTGTTCTTGACATATGCGGTATTCGAAAAAAGAGTTCATGAAACGACGTTTTTTACGAATTCATGTTTTAACAGAAAAAACACAGTAATCTTGACAACACTGTCACTAAACAATCCTCTTGAAAAAACTACTAAGTCCTGTAAACCGTCTCTAATTTTTTAATTTGGCGTGAAAGTAAACAAAAAATGCAGTCATTAATCACGCCTATTTAACGACGTAGTATAACGACTATTTTGACAATTTTCTGAAAATGTCCTAAGGGCTTTTCCATCTGTGACAGGAGCAAAGAAAGTAATGCTATTTACGGTGATATTTGTGGGTATTTAACTCCTGCTCTTAAAATGAGGACAGATGATAAGAGCCACAATCGATTAGTCAGTAATGCAATTTTCGCTTGTTAGCATTTTTGTTTTCGGGATATCAGTCGCATGTTGAAGTTCTTTCCTTTTGGCGAAATCACGAAATTATGTAATGCCTGCTGGCCTTGGCAAATAATGTTTCGGGGAACCAAGTGCGGAAAAAATAAAGATCCAGGTAAAAGATCAGTTACGTAATGACTGATGAAAGCCATTTTAGCGAAGTCTCGCACGAATGTTGAATTGTTGATTAATCTTGTATAAATCCTGCATGGCAAGCGTAAGAGAATCTTGGGATCGGCGCGCTGTTACAGATGGCATTCACTTCGAAAGTTTACAAAACAAACACAATGAAATACTTCGTTTGCAAATATGGGCGAGGAACAAACCTACACGTAGTACACCCCGCATGCAACACTGAGCTTACCACAAAAGTGAACTCCTTCCCAATGCTTGCAGACAGAGGAAAGCCTAAACTTCAATTTTTTCTTATAGCCGTCCAGGAGACGCTAAATCTACGTACGTTTTCCGTTGTGATGACATTTAGTTCCTTTCAGTAGGCGTGCCGTAATTTTTGATATAAATTTTGCTGTTAGAATCGGCTTCAAAACGACGAAAAGAGACTTCAGTTAACTCCAAATTTAATTTCTACACAATTAATAGCATTCTTTTACCATCAGGAAAAGGTTTGTCCTTTGCACGCGAATCTTACCTTAAAATTTAAGTTATGCCTTTGCGGTATCTTATCTAATTCCGCAATTATTCGCTGAGAACTTCATTGTCTCAGTAGTCCGCATCGTCTCCGCGGTCGTTATGTATCATTCTTAAAGTATTAAAGTGTGGATACTGCTTAGTGACTAGTTCATGTAGAGGCAATAATCGGCAAAATCACTTCTCATGTTTGGCATCTTTGAGAAAACTCCATGTCCTCGGAGCTTAAGAAATATGTTACATGCTTCCCATGAAATTTCCGTTACCTCACGGTCCATTTTTAACAGAACTGGTCGGCGCCTTTTACGCAATGTGAAAGTGGACATCCTAACGAAGAGATTTAGTCGTTTGCAATAGAGCTGCTGTCTTGATTTGTTCTTATAGCAATCTATTTTAAAACATCAAATCAACAGCAACCATAATTATTTAGCAGTCTCTTTTATTTGTATTATTTCAATTAGCGATGGATACCGCGTTCGCATGGTGAAAACAGGATTTCCTGCTATATCTGTATTGAAATATTTAACCCCTAAACATCTTGGTATTTAAACTTCAATGCAGCTAAAATATCCGTGAAAATAGCATAATAATGAAGTAATTATGGAGAGTTGACAGATCAAAGAAAGACTTTCTTTTTCCTGTCAATTGTACCGGACGAACCATACAAAATGGCAACCAATTACGAAAGAAAAAATGACAAGTTTAATAAAGGAACAGGAAAATTCCATTAGCGGTATAAAACCCAAATTCAGTTGAATAATCACAAACCAATCAAGGAGATCGGTGAGAGAAAAGCAAAAACGATGTTTACTAGTGTTTCAGAGCTGACCGCCAGACTGATCATTTTTTCACATCATCATCCTTTCGAATCGGTACGAATTAGTCTTCAGAATATGACACTCTTAGGTCGGTGTATTGTTACCCTATCCTTTCTCAAAACATTGTAGAGACCAGCTGCTCCAAATGAAAATACAATGAATTTGTTTGATTAACTTTTCAGTCATCCGCACCTTTACCTTGTGACACAAATTTTTCACGATCCAGAAAAAAAGGTTGATAAAAAAAAAAACCAAGATACCGCAAAAGTTTGTTGCAAAGATAGTTGATCATCCCGAATGTTGGGTAGAAAGTTGCTGTAAGGATGAACTAAGAGGAAATTATGTCGCTGATCGAAATTACAAGACACATCCCCTACCGAACCACCGACTCCTCGCCCTCTTTCTATCTTCGAGCTTCTCTCATGATGTACCATATGCAGTGTCCACTTTGCGGAAATATACCGGTTTATATATTTATTACAAACTATGTCATTGAAAAATGTAATTCTAGAGTTTTGACTGGCTTAGCCATCATGGTATATGCGCTACTATAGCATGCTCTATAAATATCAGTAACTGCAGTAGGCATCAGTGTTTTTTTTTTTTTAAACAAATTGAAGTAGTATTATTATCAATACGCCCAGCCCGGTGACGAACTGTCCTCTGTAAAACACGCGCCTTTTTGCCGGCCAAACGGGAAATGCCGGTGCTAAAAATGCATTGCCGCCCTGACTCTGATTGGCTGAAGAGATGTCAAACAAGTTCACTCCGCCAATGAGATCCTGAGGATACCATTTCAATGCCAGAGTTGGCGCGAATTTGCTTGGATGAGTTTTTTTTAACAACAACAATAAAACATGAAATGGTTTTGCGCATGCGTGATGAGTTGGCCACACCGGGTTGGTGTCATTTTCGTCACCAGAGCCTTGGATCGACCCAAGGCTCTGGGAAACTCTACCTAGGAGAACATGGGCCGTAGGGTTCTTGTAGCCAAAAAATGTTGCTATTTGAACCTTACAGCGCCTGCTCACTCCTCGTGTTAACATGTTCTTCACGAAAACCAATGAGAAGGCAGTTTGTTTCAGGGTTCCCCAGAGCTCTTCTCTCCCTCAGTCATGAGAAGAGCTCTGGGGTCGAGATTGGGTTGGTGTTAGCTTTTGTTTTTAAGCCTGCGTAGCAAGTTTACCTTATTTAGTTTCCCGCCTTAAAATAGGATTAGCCGATTTTTTCCGGCATTTCATCAGTCCCGTGTAAACCCTACAAATCGTTACGTTGACTTAGCATTCGAATTGTTTGGGTTGCCTGTGGCATCACTCCGTGCGGTGCTGGAGTCGGAGGAAGTAGGAGAAAGTACTGTGGCTTTTTGATATCACATCATGAATGTTTACAATGTCAAATTTTCTCAGATAAAGAATGAAATCTGGGGGGACGTAAAAGAAGCCTTGCAGTATTCGCAAAGGGTATCCGAGGTTCCGGAGTCGTGGTCTCTCAACCAAATGTGACTGGCTTGGCAGCGCATTACTGGTGGTATGGTGGTATCATGTATCAGCCCACGAAAGAAAAACGGTAATAAGCGAGGTGTTGAACACAGAGAATCTATTAGACGGGGCCCATTATTGTGGCAACGCGTCCTTATTTTGGAATGCCGCCGCGGTCATAAAGAGTGACACTTCAAATTGTACACTCTTTTTTTTTATAAGAATATATTTTATAAGAATATCAAGGCTGAAATTTGCGAAGAATTAAGAATATTTTAAGAATAAAGCCAAGGTTGAGATTTTAAGAAGGATAGATATAATTTTGTGAGTTGAAACATCTGTAAATACAATACAATTTTATGTTTTTAACTTAACCGTATAAAATCATTCCTTTCTCTGAACGGCGAAACCAGCCAACAAAACGAAAAAACTTGCACTAGCTATAGCAAAATTTTCAACGCTGATGACAGTTCGATGAACGGTACATGTAATACATATGTACAGTATTCAGCACAAAAGACATAAACTAAACCGCAAAAAAGTATTATGACAAATTCTTTCTTTTTTAAATAACAAAAGCTGGCGAAAACAGATCTACAATTGTAGATACCAAACACTTGTAATTGATACCCCCAATAAATTCTAAAACGGAAATGTCATAAGCTATAATTCAAGAATAATACAAGAATATTTTCAGCCTAAAATCGGCAGAAAAATAAGAATATTCAGCCTGGGCCGGAAAAACAACATTCTTATAATAAAAAAAAAAGAGTGTATCAAGACATCTATAGTGGGGAAAAGTATAAAATTCAGCGACAGCAAATTGACTTAAAATCGACAACGGACCACTGTTGAACCATACAAAAAAAGTAGACACAAAGTCTACACAAAGAGTAGTTTCCCGAGAATATCCTTTTCACTAAGGCGACCTTAAGTTAAAAGTTTAAGGCATTTTGCTGCTAAGTTAATATGTTAACAATTTATTCGGTTGTCGAAAGTGAACGACAGCATCCGAAACTGTTCAATTCAATTGTCAAGTGATAAAATTTCGGCAAGTTTCAGCAAAAAAAGTGATAATATAGTTAAACCATCTTTCTGCGTGTCATAGGAAAGAAAAGCATTAATTATCTTACCTCTCTTCTGGCAATGATGCGGAATAACTGCGACAAAAAAATTGACTGACGCCTTCAAACTGTTGACAGCTGAAATAGGTTGAAGGGGTCTGGGTCGAGCATCTAGCAAGTGGCGGCAGCGCCTGGTAAATTTAATGTTTTCCAGCAATTTTGCTGAATCAGGTATGGGTTATGAAAAATTAAAATTGAACTCTAAGTCGTTATGAACTCTAAGTCGTTTTCCAAGAGCCAGGCTTTCAAGGATAGAGAGAACAATGCAAGAGAGAAGATACGACAAGTTGTCAAGCAAGATCTTGTGGCAGATTTGTCGAGGTAAATTCCTGATTTGTTCGTACAGAATGTTTTTTTAGGGTGCGTTCGATTGACCCTATTCCAGTATAAGAATACATGGAGTGATGATTTGAAATGGTATGCCTGAAGCAACAAGGATAATGGAGATATATTTAAAATAGCATTTTAGCAGGTGTTTGACAATCTTAATGTGAATCTCTGTAAAAGCAAAGGATTTCTAACTTCTCTTCCATGTATTCCTATTCCGGAATACAGTCAATCGAACGCACCCTTAGTTTACTCGCATTGAATGTTTTGCGTCAAGCAAATTTAAAGCTTAACTCACTCGTAAGGGGTTTGCCTGGTGTTAGACGGAGCTAATCTCTAAGTGTCACATTGTGGAGGAAAGGGTTAAGCGAATATTGGCAAATAATGGAATTTTTAAATTAAGGGATATTAGTTTAACGTCTACCACTCCAATACTCAAAAACAATGTCCCCTTTAACCCTTTCCCTCCTAAGAATGACACTTATAGATTTTACTCTGTCTAACACCAGACGTCATTTTACTCGTCAATGGGGACCACTTCAAGGATGGATGGTATGAATTACAGAAAAATCTTCAAACCCAAAGGACCAGCTCAGTTGAGGTCCCATGTGTTATGAGTCAATAAATCAATGAGTCAATGAGTCATGAGTCAATGAGACTCACAGTCAATATAGCAATAATTTATTGATTAAGCCTAAGCCCTTGTTTCAGTGATTATAGGCCTAAGCACTCTCTGAAATTGTAGCTTTCATTTTATGGTTTGGTTAACTGCACTAACTCATTGACTCATGACTCATTGACTCATAAATAGTGTCCACTCAGCTCAGTTCAGTTTTTGGAAAATGTGCCAGACAATGTTTATAATTATTTTGTGGATGATTTTGTTTATTTGTAGGTTTTGACAATACCTCAATATTTAAAAGTCATTGGAGAATGGGTCATACAGCATGTCTTTGTTTTATTTTCATTTAGGCTCTTTGGTGATACAACATTCAGTGATGTCTTTTTCATAGTAAAGAATGTAGAATTCCATGGTCACACCGTCATTCTGAGAGCCAGAGCACCAAACTTCTGTCATCGTTTTCTTCCAAGCTACACCTCAACACTGTCTGTTCAAACATGCATTCAAATCCATGGATTAGAAGCTTCTCAGTTTGAGACTTTCTTAAGGTACAGAATCAGAGACTTAAGTCAGTGGTGTGATCGCCCTGCTTTTAAAATTCCACAAAGAGCCAGACCATTTTGACCTTAGTCTAAGAGAACTCCCGATTAAACTACTCTATTTACGTTGCCACAAAGTCATGCTTTTACTTGTTGCAAGTGGTTTCAGGTAGTACTGACAGCCAATGAAAAGCATTCACAATTTCACCCAGAGAATTTGGCTACTTTTTCCCTAAATTGAGTAATACATCAATTCAGCTAACTCAAAGCTGTACCCAATTTAAATCCTTGGGGAATGAAATATTTTGTTCCATGTATTTCCACATCATTTAAATGTGAATGCTACATTATCATGCAAATGTAACACACAAAGAACCTTAACCCCGAGATATTGAATTGGAAACAACATTGAGTTAGCCAAATCGTTCTATTAGAGACAGATTCTTTCAAACCTAAGATCAAAATGCATTTTGACAATGACAGCATGAAGCCTTGTTAGCTATTCATGAATTTTCCTTTTGGTTGCATTCTTCTAAAATGGCATGTCCCCTGCCCTGACATCCCTAGAATTCTGGGCCATTAGGTCCCTTATTGATACAGTTAGTTAATACTCTTCTCAAACCAGCTGCCAAGTTCAAATTAAATAATAATTCAATAATCTTTAATAGTTGTCCTGTTTAATTGAGACAGTAGCGATGCAACGCAATAATATACTAATAATATTCATAACAATTACATTTTATTTTTGACAGATCTGCATACATTGATGATGATTTCAAGGACTATGATGAATCCAGTTATCCATGGAGGAGACAATCAAAATCAAGGGATGCTCACCTTAATAATTTTGTAGATGATTTTTGCACTCCTGAATTGAACAATATGAATTCATCAGATCATAAAAGTGATCTACATAGCAATGTGGAGCAATTATCTATTCTGAGTTTTAATGAACAACTCGACAAAACCTGTACGCAGTCAGAATGCTCCTCAGATTTGTCCAACCTTGAGGAAACCACTATCAGCAGTCCACAAAATCATGACCAGGTTGAAGATGTTAACAAACTATCTAGACATGATTCTTGTGAGTGTGTACCTGATATGAGATTTTGCAACACAGAAAACAGAAAGTCTCCTTCCTTGAATGATGCACTTTTATTAAGTGATACTTCAGTTATGAACACTCTTTCACTAGAGGAAGACACAGATCAATTTGATAATGGCAGCTTGGTTGATAGCCTTGATAAAATGACTATTGACGAAAGGCATCCTAAATATGTCTCTAAAGGAACTCAGACAATGAGTGACATGGACACAAATGGTATTCTGGCTAATGGTGTTACTTTTGATGGAGACAAGAAGACAGATGAGGAGCCGATTTTAAAATCTGAAAATGGAATAGGCATAAATGGTCTTCCTCAGGCTGCCATCCCTGCAAAGGAAGGAAAAGTCAATGAAATTTCGCAGAGTGACTTGGAAGTGAGTGTAACTTATCCTTTTACAGTACTTTGGAGTGGATTCTTATTGATTCGAAATACTTCTCCATGATTCTATTGGCTGCTATAATTCTATCGATCCAACAAATTGCATCAATCCCCCAATACAGCCAAGTTATTGGACCAATGGCGTCACACCCACATTATTGTTTAAGTTGTGAACCTTTTAATCTGAAACAGCTTAGAATGTAAGAAGGCTTGTACTTTGTACTTTATTTTAGAGCTCTGAAAATATTTTGGGATGAATAATGAAATAACTGTATTGAACTGAGCTTAATTTTAAGATGTGGAGAAATAAGCAGACCTTATCCCATTGACTCCCAGGGGTTCCCCATTGACAAGTAAAATCGTTTGGCATTAGACAGTCTGAGAGTAAAATACGGTACTAAGTATGGCCGGTTCAGGCTGGCTTGGGGGACAAAGTTTTTCAGCAAGTGATTAAGCCATTGACTCTGTGGGGTTCCCTATTGGTGGGTAAAATCGTCTGGCATTAGACAGAAAAACAACCGTCAAAGTCTTCTGAATTCTTTATTTCACACTCAGCCCATGCCTCATAAAGAAATAGGTACATACCTTCAACCTTTAATTGGCCTTTTCAGGGCCTGCAATGAAAAAATGACAGAAATAAATTTTAAAAATTAAATTACAACAATCTACAAATGCCAACTGGTGGAAGCTGACAAGCTGGCTGAATTCAAGCATAGCCTAGTAGTTAAACATGTTCAATACAATGAACCTGTACGTACATCATCCTGAGCATCTGTACACTCCATGCATCTGACATAACTTGTGCAGGTAATTGATGATTTTGATAAGTGTCACAAAGTGTCCCCTTACCGGTACTCTTCTCCTCAACCTCAACATTACTCACTGACATCACAAAGCTAACTGTCCCCCAAACTCCGGTCATCAATTAAAGATAGACAGCTGCATTTACCCTCACCAAAAAATAATGCTAACCTATAACCCTTTCTTGCTCAAGGGGTTCCCCATAGACGAGTAAAATCGTCTGGTGTTAGAGTAAAATCTGTAAGTGTCACCGCTCTTGGGTAGGTAGGAAAGGGTTAAACTTACCTTATTGCTATTCAACAATAAGGCCCGTAGCCGTAAGGGCTATGGGTCAATAGGCCATGAGGCAAAGCAGAATGGGCTATTGACCTGTGGCCCTTGAGGGCGAAGGGTCTAATTGTTTTAGTATCACCCTAATAGTCGGACAGAAAAGGCAATAATAAAGTTAGCAAATGCAAGTTGAAGAAATATTTATTTGGGAATAAAACGAAAGAGTCACACTTTTCGTTACTCGTGGACTATTACTAGTAGTCCTCTAGTAGCGTAGCCAATCAAAATGCAGGATTTGCATTAGTCCACTAGCTGGGTGATACTAAAGAATTTTGATAGCAAGTGCTCACTCTTAAAGGGGCACTTCATGTTGCATATCATTATTAGTCTGGTATCAAATTATGTAAATTTCTGGACACAAGTGACATAATATCATTGTCATTTCATGAAATGGGTTTTGTTTTCATTCTCAGCACTGTAGTTGTAAGCTTGGACAGGATTTGCTTCACCTTTTGCTCAGTGGCAAAGGATCAGATATAACATTGTTGGTGAATGGTGTAACCGTGAAGGCACATAAGTATGTCACCTAGTGTGCATAAAATTTTACATTCTTAAGTCCACAAATTCCCAAGTTTTTTTACTGTAGTGGGGGCAAAATCACTTTTTATTTAAATTTGGAGATGGTATCATTGGAGGCCACATGTGTGCCTTTTAATCCACTTCCTTTAACAGTTCTCCAATAAGGATATTAAAAACTGTGCATATATAAATATGAGAGCAGGAGTTGTGCAGTAGTAAGAGAACATGCCTTCCACTCATGTCCTTAGTTTGAGTCTTGGACCCAGTGTAGTTTTTTTAATAACAGTATCTATACTTAATCTCCAGGTAGTCTGGTTTTCCCCTCTAACCAAAAACTGACATTTGAGTTTGGTCAACTATAATTTGGTTTGATTTTATTTGCAGTAACCGTAAGTAGTAGAGCATTAATTTTGTGCACAAATATGCACAGTTCAGACTATGAAGGGAATAGAGAATGTGCTGGAAAACTTTAGCTCCAAAGGCTGCTGTTTGTTTAGCATGTAAATAAGATACCTTGATTAACAGTAAGTCTTGTACTGTAACTTGCAGGGCAATCTTATGTGCACGTTCAAATTACTTCTCTGCGATGTTACTTGGAGACTGGGTCGAAGGAAAAAGTAACATGATATCTTTGGTTGGGTAAGTTAGGCATCCTTATCAAAACAGTTTGAGTCCAATAATACTACAAGTACTAGTAGCACAAATCAATTAGTTTAGCATTTAATATTATTATTGAGATGAAGTTAATCCTGGTTTGCGCTTGTGCGATGACAAAAGCACCAAAGCAACCTTCTCTTTCAGTGGGGGGAGGGGGGGGGAGAGGCTTCCTGGCAGCAGCAGTGTTAAATTTTGGCTTTAAAAAGTAAATAATAAATAAATGAATAAAAATCTTAGATTTGGTTGGATTACTTACACAACTATGATTTTCACTTCTTCACAATGACTATTGATATCACTAAATATGTTAGTGATTTGTAGTAAACCTCTGCTGTAGGTCTGTTTTCTAATTCATGTATTTTTTATTAAAGAATAAATTACAGTGGGTTGATGACTGTTTTGAAGTACATCTATGGAGGAATTGCCCATGTCGAAAATGATTTGGCCATTATATGGTGAGATTGATTGGACTTTCATATGCCAGTACCTCGTATTAGCAGAATTTGAGACCTGTGCTCACTAATAAATGATAAGTCCTTATTTAACAAGGGTGAACACTGATTACTAGTAACCCAGTAGTTTACATATAGTGTCCTATGAAGGAATGAACAAAGCAATGCAAATGAACACAACAGAGTTAAGAATTCCGACTGGTGGGAGGCAAACCAGTTGGCTATTTACGAACACCCAGCGGAGGAGTTGAGCCCAGGAACACTCAGAACAACTCCAGCTGACTCAGCCATGAATTGAACTAGAAAACCAAGGATCCATAAACTTGGTCAGTGCTGCCCTAGTAGACAAGGTTACCGGTAGTAATATATAGATTTAGCCAAGCCTAAAAGCGGAACTCCCACGTTATTTACTCTTACAATAAGTTAACCTGGCTCGAGCCTGTAATCCAATCGAAACCCAGTACCTGGTCAGCGGTCGTCTTAAAGAAAAACTGACCTTGATGAGCTCTAAACTTGAGCCCACGTCATGGTCACGTGACACTGGTCACATTGGAGGGGTGCACATAGGTACGGTCGTACGGTCGCATGGTGACCAAAACCAAGTTTTCTCGCACAGATGGGTTACCATATTTTCTTACCCATGGTGTTCCACGCGCGCGTGCCTTCGGCACGGGGAGCTCCGCTAATATATATTACTAGATCTGTGAAAAAAGCAGCAAAAACAAACTCTTAGATGTAGCGGCCTCTACAGTTGAATACACCCTCTGAATTGAACAATCGTAGCACAAATATTTTTGAGATTTTTTTGTAGGTCCGCAATGCGTACATGTGTGGTATACGGAATTTAGCTGCTTCGATGGAAAGCTGACAAAGGGCACTTTCCATTCAACAAAAATCACTGTTACAAATTTTCAGCATTTTCGCTCGTACATGTACTTTAAGGAAGGGCGTGAGACATTCAGGAAAATATTATGATGTAACCAACACTAAACCCGGGGCTTAACATTGATAGGTGCATAAATAAGCATAAATAAGAAGCCTGGATAACCTAGAATGGATCGGTTCCTGTTCTTATAAACATTTGAAAAACGGCAAAATACCACCATGTGTAGTTAAAATGGAATGCTGTTTCCGGTAAAACCAGAATTTTTCGATTTGAATGAATTAGCGTGCAGGTTTTTGGCACCAAGGTTGGCCTTTTAGAAGATTCTCCAAGCCCCAAGAGGGAACCAATTGAAGATAACAGGAAATGTTGTAAATGTTCCAGCAGATGACAAGCCGACTGTACGAAAGCCGGCGTGTGAAATCTAAGCAACAAAGGTGAACACATAACTAGATAAAAAATGATCTTCGCCAACGTACATGTGTATTACATGCATAAATAGAAAATGGCCGCTTTGTGAATCTTATATAACTTAGCAGAGCAAAGATTGAAACCTATCCTCGACCCCATTCCCTGGGACCTAAGCTCCCAGTAAACCGTGTGACAAGCGCGTTGTTCACAGTGGCAAATCCCTCCCGCTCTCCATAACTTAGATCATGACATAGAGTGGTTTACACTTCGTGTAAGCCACACAATAAACCTTTTACATTGTGATTTTAGTGACACAATGCCTCTTGTAGACATGTATGGTTTGGAAGGACTGAAAGAAGTGATCATCTGTTCTTTAAAAATTGAAAAATGTCACTTATTTCATAAGGTAAGTTATATGTAAAGACAAGAATTTGGGTAGGCACATCTTATGTTGTATTTCATAGTAGGAGAAGATCAAAGTACATTGCCTTACAGCTACTTATTCTTGTGTTGTGACTAAGACCCTTCTGACTTCATGATGTCCTCTTCAAAGCAGTACAACTAGGGACAAAGATACACTAAGTCAAGAAGGACTACAATTGATTTATATCTACATAGCTTCAAGTTTTGAGGTAGGAGATTGCACAAGCAAGCAACGACGCCATAAAGATAGGCTATGCCTTGTGGAATACTTGATGCTTCAGCATGATGTAGTGGTATAGATCTACCCTATTAAGTCCAAAGGGCTCTTTTTAAAGGCTGTGTATCGAGATGGTCTCCGTCTTTACTCACCAATCTGTTTTGGAGCAACTTAACGATGAAATTAACGCTGTTGTTTCATCTGACTGTTCCCGCAACACAAAGTGAATATCAAGAAATGATTTTTTTGTGGTACTTGGAGCCTGTGGAGTATTCAAGTTTTCAAGTCTCCTCCCCACCCTCCCCACCCCCCCCCCAAAAAAAAGCTGTTGCTTGATTCACGCCATCCTGTTATCTCGTATTATTAGCCCTAGTAATAATTTTTTCAAATCAAGCCTCTTTGCAAATGTGACTTTTTACATGTTTTATTTAAACCCTCTTTGTAGTTGTTTTTGTTGTTGTTTCCAATTCTCTAGTTGGTCTGTAAGTAGCTGTGACGTAGAAAAAAATCTCTCTGACTGCTGTTCTCTTAGATCTTTCTCCCTAAAGGGATAGTGTCATGCATTGTTCGTTAAAATCTGGAAAGCAAAGAAGATCTGTTCACCGATGGCAAACGAAAATTAATGGCCAAATGTTTTCCGAAACGGCTCAAATTCTAGCTGAAGGAAACCATTCTTAAGTGTTTTTGGTTACGAGTAGCCAAAATTAAAATTAATGCCAACTTGAAAACGTCGGGCCGACGTTTTTAAGTTCCCCTTTGCATCTTAGATGAACTCCGTAGTAACTTATCTCATTTTTCTTTTAAAAGTTAATCGATTTTTAACTCACTTACATTTTTGCTCTCTCTTCATAAGAAGTCACAACGAGAAATACCTTTTTTTTCTTGCAGCCGTGCGTTGATTGCGTAGCAGGAGTTTTCGAGTGTTTAGAAGCTTCAGAATTGTTCAGCCTTGACGATCTAAAGAATTCTTGTATCAAGTGAGTCAGTCTTCACTTTTGCAATGAAGCGTGTGCTGCGAACATTTATGGAAAGGTCATTCGTCCAACATATAAGAAATTAATTGCAAATTAATTGTACTGCCAATAGATGAAATAATAATAATACTAATAATAATAACTGCTGCTTGAAACCTTAAACGCTAATAACAAATAAATGGCAACCCAAAGGAAAGTCATTTAATTTTGGAGCTTATCTCAGGGGCACCCAACGAGAATATAGTTCAAAACCACTTAAACATAGCATTGTTTAACCTATTTTAGTATTTAAACTGTACATATAGACATCTTTTTATCCGCTAAAAATTTTTCATCTGTTCGGATTTCCTAGCTGAAAGTCTAGTGGTCCGAAAATTTTAGGGATCAAAACTTACTTTTTCAAAAATTTTATCCAGAAAAAAGGCTCCCGAAAATTCTAGGTGACCTTTTTGAGGTAAAAATCCGTCACAAGTGGGCAATTATACCATTTTTTAGATGTTCGAAAATCCTAGGACAGGCAGGCAAGCCATAAATTTTACAACAAATGTTCCGAAAATTCTAGATCTCAAATCGTTTTCCGAACAGATATTTTCCGAAAATTGACGTTAGGTGCCCCTGTTATCTTATTGAAAAACTAGCCAATACACAATTTTGAAACACAGTTATGCCCAGGATTACGAGTACACTCTCCATTCTGGAAAACGTCGCAACGTTTCCATCAGTTTAAGCGTCGAATGCATATCTACAACAGCTAAGGGTGGTTGTAAATGTCTCGTGGAGGGAGACGCTCTATGACGTTTATCTCCTGTATTTCTGGACACAATTTGAACAGCAGGTTAATAGGTCACTTCGCGACGCTTATCAAAACCGTCGTCTGTCACAATACTTCCGCCGGACTTCCTCCTTCCTGCTTAAGACTTGCACCGCGTAAATCGCGCCATGGTTGTCCCAAGTTTGAAAGGGTCGATATCTTTTGTGTTCTTTTTTTCTTCAGATGGATAACGAAACATTTTGATCGTGTGCTTGGTACCAAAGGTTTCGCCACTCTTCCCAACAAGCTCCAAGAAGACATCCTGACCGAAATAAAAAAGAGTTTTGTGAGTAGCCTCAGTAATGATACGGCTTTAAACTGTCGCTTTGTGTGATGAGGGGTTTGTAAAAAGCGCGGAATAAAATGGAGGATTGGTCTTTGCACTTGACTGGACAATTTAACCCTTCAAACCGTAAGAGTGGCCAGCATGTCATTTCTCCTTACGATATCACGGCTTCGTCAACCGTGCAAGTCCGGTTACGTTAGGTCGTAAAAATTGGCATTTATTTGTCTCCCGGCCAAACTGGTAAGGGACATGGATCTTTTCTTTAGATGGCATTACAAACTGCGTGTTTTCCAGTTTTTATGGAAGTTTTCTTTTGTAAAGCAGTTTGTAGGGTCTACTCAAGAATAGACCACAGGGCTCGACATTGCGACTCACTGGTCGCCAATGCGACCAAAAATCAAGCGTTGGCGACTACATTTTTAGAGCTAGTCGCCAGTGGGCGACTAACCTTCACCTTTTTCCTTCATCATTTTAACCTCAAAGGCAAATGAACCGTAGTTTTGGATAAAATGCACGATTTATGCGCACAGAAATAACAAAACAAACCCACGACTCTTCTGGCTCTTCGATCTCCATGTTTCATAATCGAGCGCCATGTTTGATTCAGCAGCTGGTATTGCGGGCGCACTAAACAACACGTGCAATCATTGAAGCGTGAAGTTCACACGAGGTCTGACCCCTGGTCAGATCATGAATATTTCATCGAATTCTAGGTCAAAAGATGCCTTAAATTCATTGCATACTTTGCTGAATGCAAACAATGTAGAATCGTGCAAGAAATTGATCGATGATTTGAGCTTGTTGTGGGCCGTTCAGGCGGATAAAGCAGATTTTGCAAGCTGGCAAAGGACGACCTTGGAACCAGACTGATACCAGACATCGATCACAAACCAGCAGGTCATCCTGTGGCGTTAAAATCCACTGCAAACGGAGATTGTTTGTATAATTCCGTTTCGCTTTTTCTTTGTTGTGATGAAACACGAAGTAACTGGCTGCGTCTTCTAGTTGCAGAAGAACTGTACTCCAATGCCGAGTATTATGCAACGCATGAAATTTTCAAGAAAACTGCCAAATTTACCGAGATCCAGGAATCAAAACCGCAACTTGCAAGAGTTTTGCGCATTAGTTTTATAGTAACCTAAAAAAGAATGGAGCCTGGTACGACTACCAACAATGTGGCAGAGCAGGGCCTAGTACCGATACGTCTGTCGATCGAAATTGCAACGAAGCCTTGGCTTTTTAGCGCTGAAAATATGGAAAACTGGTGATTGTTTATGTTCAGGTTCGTCTATTTATGTAAGCTATAGACTCGACGTTACATGGAAACTTAACAAAAGCGAAGGAAGCACAGGAAACGTGAATGAAGCTGCTTTCACATTGATTATTTACCTCGTAATGCGTAATGATATGTTTTACGAGCCCTGGCTTCCTTTTAAGTTTTAGTATCTCAGTCTTAGAAGCGTAAACTTAGGACTATGAAGAAGATTTCATGTGTACATGATCATCAGAAAAATGAAGAAAAAAACAGTGAAAAAAATGGCGACTAAAAGTTAAGATCTGGCGACCAAAATTTTTGGATCAGTCGCCAATTGGCGCCTTACTAAAAATGTTAATTTCGAGCCCTGGACCAGTGCTTTCATTAGCTGACTTTTCGGTCAGGTATCAAAGTGACGCAAATTAGTCATTCTCTTATTCAGTACACATTTTCAAAATCGGACTTTTCACGTCCGGGGGTGGGGGGGGGGGGGCCAAAACCGCGCTACAAAGGAGACTGGGGATAGTAGAACTGTGCCGTCAAAACCAGAACGAAATTCTTCCAGGACTCGAATTTCCGTTTTTTTAAGACTGAGAAGTTGCTGGAATTGCTTCTGAGATCCGTTGTATTTTATTGGTTGCAATAATGCAAAAGACAAAATAACGAAAATTTCTAGCCCTAACCCAAACCCCAACCTCAAAAACCAACATTTGACTTGATTTGTGTTGATAAACTGTAAACTGAAATTAAAATTTCAGTTTACAGGGCTCAAGCGCTAGACCGACTAGACACGTAGATAAAGTTCCTTTCTTTTTAATGTGATTTATCCAACCTGTTTTCCAGGTCATTTCATGTTCGATTGAAGTCTTGAATCAGTGTGACAAGTTATCCTGCTGCACACCGCTGGTCAAGTGGACTGAGCCTGTTCATGCAGCTGTTTCTTCAATTCAGGAATCTTGTCTTCTCTTTATCTCTGACAGCTTCTTTTCCTTGGTGGACGAAGGAAGTTTTCATGAAATCCTGAAGGTATCAAAGGATCATTCTCGCTTTCTTTCGGGTGTAAATTACAGTATGTTTCCTTGAAATCGTTCCAGGGCAAGGATCTCATGGATATACACACCAACCATAACTCTAAAAAGTAGCCATTCTAAATCAGTTTCTATAACTAAATATTGCTATAGCAATAAGATAAACGAAAGTTTAGACCTAATCACTGAAATGGGCACTTAGACTTAATCTGTAAAATGAGAGTTTAACCTAGGGGACTTGTGGTGGGTATATCCATGAGATCTTTCCCTTCCAGGTCGTACAACACGTAATATATGTTTTGTAGTTACGCCAGATTTCGCCTTAAGATTTTGTGAACGCCTTCAAAACTTCCAGTCCGCTGACCAATGACCGAGCAGAGCTGCGCACGGTTCTTTACCTTAGATGACGCCACAAACTGGAGAACATGTAGCAGAGATGTTTATATTGGCGTCTCTCTAAAATATCTCAAAGTAACGCGCCCAATATATTTCTGTTTTAGGGTGTAGGTTGGTCGATTCCTGTCCTTGAGAAGATTATTTTTGCAGTGAAAAAGAACCTTTTAATTGAGAATTGCTGTGATCAATTAAAGGCCATTCTCAAGTTAAAAAGGCTCATGAAACTAAGGACCTTAGAGGAGAGCGACGATTACTATCCAGAGGTAAAACGAAGAATGAGAAAAACGGTCGAACACAAAATTACTGATGAAAGTACATGTAATGTTTTATATACGAGCTATGGACGAAAGCTTCGCACTTATCTGGACAATTTAAGCTCATGTGTTCCCGTGAAAGGACTCGATGTTGGGCTCATGTGTTCCCGTCCATTCACGGGAAGACATGAGCCCAACCAATTGACCTGCTCCCAACTGTGTGGCTTCATAGCTCAGTTGGTAAAGGATTGCACCGCAGAAGTCATGGGTTCGAATCCCATAGAAGCCACGTAAATTTTTTCGTTGTCTATAAGAGACAGTTGCTTGAATTGTCCTGATAAGTTTTGTTGTTGTTGTTGTTGTTGTTGTTGTTTTTTTTTTAGTTTTCAGTTCATTTAAACCCCGTTAATTTCTAATTCATGATATTTTTAGGGATTAAGTACATAAGCATTTTTGAAGGATTGATTTTTTTGGGTGGCGATCTTGGACGGGCGAGTAAGCTTATAAACAGATAGCCCTTCGACTGCTTGGCAGCTTCTTATTGTTGTATGCCAACCAAGGAAAGATCAGATCTAGCATGCAGGGCTTTTATTTGAAACGGCAAACAGCAAGTTCCTACTTTAATCATGAAAAGCCATGAAAGACTTGTCTTTCTGTTTTGAGAAGTAGCGCGATATCTGTCTTTAACCAGGGAAGAGTTGAGAGAACATCAAGAAAGTTTCTTCGATTTTTTGGCAAAACGAAATTTTCTGCTTGAATATGACCGTTTGCCATTAATGCAATGTTCACTCTTTTTTACTTAAACTACGTGATTGCCAAATGACCAAACTTGTCATATATCATTATTTTCAACCTTGCGTATTTCTCTCTTTTTGATCATTTGTTTAATAAGTGTGGCTAGCTGACAAAAAGATCTTTCCTGAAATCCAACAGTTTTATTGTACATGTACTGAGCCAAGTTTTGCGTTTTCCTTCAAGTTTAACCCAAAGCTAAATTAATCCCTCCCGTGAGCGTTTCATTGCTGTTGCGCGCACGTAATGTTGTGCGAAGTGAATTTTTCTATGCGCTCCAAGATGTTTGTGCATGTCTTGTGAGACCATAGTTCTATGCAATGGTGGCTTTATTTCAGGAAGTGAGTGATTTGGTTGGTACTTTACATAACGATTGCGTGAAGTTCATCAGAGGCAACCTTTTCAAGGTGACTCGCTCGCAAGGTTGGAAGTCTTTGAAGATAACAACCCAGAAAGATATAAAAGAAGGTAAATTTCTCTGCTTTTCTTTACAAGTTTATCTACGATGTAAATTGTACTTTCCTTTTGCAAGTACGTCGTCATGTTGATATCGCATTCTACCGCGGGATATTCTTCTTTTAAGCAAGGCTTGTGATTACTGAACTCTTTGGCTCAACGCGACGGTCAGAAAACTCGACAAAAAAGGTCTCGATGAACAGAGAGAACTTGGTACACGTTTTGCGGTTTGTGTGAGTTTTGCGCATCGGACAATACGGAAAGCCTACATGTTCGGAAATAAAGTGCTAATAATAATAATAATGTTAAACCAAATACTCACCCTCTTTGTGGGCTTTCCCTAGAGAAATTTAGAATCGCGTTTCCATGAAAACGGCAAACGTCGGATTTGCGTTTTGCCAAAAATGAAATAAAGAATCGATCCACTCACTCCCTAAAGGAATGTTTTGGTTTTAATTTATTCACGCTTTATAACAAGGAGAAACCTGTCCCGTTTGCCTTTTCACGTAAACAGGATACTAAATCTCTCTCAGCACACTTGGCATCTCGATGTCACCAAACTCATAGCGTTGGCTGAGCCACAGCGTATTTGGACCCCTACGGAATTGGGCCCGCTGTCCAGATCCGCTAGTGGACCCCCAGAAAATTAGCGTTCGTTTGATTAAGGTAATAAAATTCCTTTGTAAATTGTTTTTAGTTGGAAAAAACTTTTACTGAAACTCAAGTCTAACTTTGGTCAGTTTCTCCTTATTGAAAATCAATACGAGAGTTCATGACTGGAAACGTTTGTCCTTGTAATCAAGTAAACTTCAAACCATGCGTTTTCCAACCGAGTGGTTTTACTTCAAAAACTGTCACCTCCTTTGTGAAAGTGGCGCCCATTCAAATTATCAAATGGAAGGAAAAGATCTATAAAATGCTTTAACAACATCTAGGTTCCCCATTAACAACATCGAGATTCTCTCAAAAACTACGTCCCCAGTTAACCCTTTCACCGCCAAAAATGCAAATTGCCTCTCATAGATTTTACTCTGTCTAACGCCAGACGATTTTACTCGTCAATGGAGAAGCCCTCGGCTGTGAAAGGGTTAAACCGCTTCAACTGAAGCAGGGGCGTAGCGTGAGATTTTGAAGGCGTACGCACAAGAAGAGTGTTTCGAGCACCAAAGGCGCTGCAAAGTACGTTGGGGGGTTGGGGGCATGCTTCCCCAGAAATTTTTTTAATTTAGAGTCTCGGAAATGTCATTGCCGACTATTTTCGACGGACATTTCAATAAATAAATGCGAAGGAAAATGCAGTAGTTAGTTGTTTATTTTACCCATCTGCCGAGTTTTCTCTGCAGCA
>OX421447.1:49684468-49691968 GCA_949126865.1 Montipora capitata | reverse complement strand
AAAAATAAATTTCCAATTGTCAATATTAGGCTGATTTAGCAACATAACTGGAACATCGGTTGGCGACGGCGCGCGCAGAAAAATTTCCATCTGTATTTATTAGGTGGGATTAGAGTAGAATCCAGACTATTCCGCGCGTTCTCTCGTCGTCAACTGAGGTTGCCGTACCTAATATACCTCAAACCGAATGACATGAAGGAAGAATCTTTAAGGCCAGGTATGAAATTTGTTTCCCCTAACCTAGCCGGCTGCTGATACCTTACATCTGTTGTCGCCTACGTCTTTGGGTCTTTGTTTCACTGGGGACTCTTCAGTAACGGGTAAACTTTTATTTTCTTTCAAAACAAACCTTTATATTCAAACTGAAAGAGCAATCACTCTGTTCAATCGTAAAAGGGCAAAATACGGCGCGAGGTTTTTTAAGGCAGTTTTGATTGAAGAAAATTGACGTTTCTGTGCCAATTTAGTTGTCTTACGTTTGAGGTTCGCTTGAGGAGAATTTATTTATTTATTTATTTATTTATTTATTTCAAGCTTCACCCAAAGGTGGATGAAGTAAAAGCAATAAATGGTTTCAATATTTGACCTAAACAGGAGCCCATCTGGAGCGTGCAACTTCCATACAGCGTCTGTGAAACGGCGTTTTCACAAGTAGATTTATTTTTAGACTTAGCCCTTACCGCGAAATTGGTAAAAAAACAAAGGCAGTTCCGGTTCGGTGACCCTATGACGTCAGCTTAATTTCTTGTAATTGGTCATCGGGCTCCTGTGGGAGTCTCATTCGCGGGAAATTCAATCTAAAAATAAATCGGTCTGTGAAAACGCCATTACACGAACACAGTAGAGTTGTAGGCTCCGGGTCATGGGTTCCTGACCTAAACTGATTTCTTCTGTTTTCGGTAAATGTAGGAAGCAACACAAAAAACAGTTGGCTGTGGGTCGGCCAATTAAACGGTTTGACCGTCATGGGACCAGAATTTTAAATAATAATAGTGAGCTTCATCTCGAAAGTGAAGAAAGTACTTTAGGGGTGGGTTATCCAATCAGTTATATTTGTAATCGTTAGGTAACAAATTCGGCGCCTTTCACGAGCACAATTTTTTACATCAGCGTACCCGAGTTTAATTTGTGCGAGTGAAGAACGGCCGCGGGTGGGTGGCGAACCTATGCCAGACCAATAATGAGGGTCATAACATAACTGAAGAGACAGTGCTGCGTTTGTAATTTTATCTGAAAATGGTTAGCCTTTCAAGTTTTCTCTGATACGGTCTTAAAAACCGTAGACCCCATCTCAACCCTGGCTTATAGATTCGTGAACAGTAGGGCGCAGAGTTTGTAGTGTCTTATTCTTTGAAGGAAATCGTGGGTGGCCTGAAGTGATGTCTTTAAAGCCTTATGGTTTATGAGGCCACGTAGGCAGCAATGGCCATAAGTCAGGAAGGGGGGGGGTTCTTCGAGTACTGGAACGTTAGGACTAAGCCAAAATGAGAAGAATGGCAAGTGGGCGGGTTGGGTATTTCGGGATTAAAAAATATCTGTAAGTCTCACTCTCGGCTGGGGATTACTGGGGAAGGGGTAAAGCTTGGGGTACTACGAATTCTGGGAACGTTTAGAGAAACTAAAGAATCAATGAGCACGTATTTATTTCAAGATTTGTCCTTCTTTCAATAAGCTATTCTGGAGCGAATTAAAAGCGAAGTATCCAATGTATAATCCAGATAAATTAACCACGGATTACTGTCCGGTTCTAACTCAATTTTTTCGAAAGAGGTATAAAATGCAGTCTTTCAGTCTACAAACGAACAAGTATGGTATCGAGAACAAACACAGAAAATAAGACTTCAATTTAGAAGCATTCTCAACGCCAAGTACACGGCCAGGCCCGTCAGCAGACAATACACATGTGTCCGCGATTGCCCCGGTTCTTGGGTTTCTGTTCGTTCGTAGACTGGAAGGATAAAAAACAGCATCGTACACCAGTTGTAGGTCGAGGAAGAGACGGCAACCGCTGCCAGACACGAGTGGTGATGTCGTAAGACTCGACGGAGTTTAAACTGATCCCGTCCCAACCCCCGACGAGGTATATCTTGTTGTTGAATACGCATGCGCCGGCGTTGGATCGCGGGGTGTTCATAGGAGGGACCTGGGTCCACTCTAGTGTGTTGAAGTTGTAGCATTCGACGGATCGCAAAGTATCGTTTCCGTCGTAGCCACCCAGTACGTACATCTCGTCCTCTGCAACAACTGCGCTCGGAAATGAACGCCTATCACGCATGGGCTGGACTTCGGTTGAGCTCCAGGTGTCCCTAATAATCGAAAATAGAGTGAACAAAGAGACCAATGATTGCAATTTCACCCCAGGTGGTTGCGACGTGACAACTGACTTTCCATACGTTGTATTGCAACGTTTGCAATATCAGCCCGGCAATGAAAAACTTCTTTCGACCTCGTGTGAACATAGAGGGATAGACAGGTTAAAGGAAATGCTGCCCAATTGTGACACCGTTCCAATCTCGACCCCAGAGCTCTTCTCTTTTGCGCATGAATCAGGGAGAGAAGAGCTCTGCTGAACCCTGAAACAAGGTGTCTTCTCATTGGTTTTCATGAAGAACAATGAAAAGCGAGGAGTGAGTAGACGCCGTAACGTTCAAATAGCCAATTTTTGGCTATAAAAACCCTACGGCTCATGTTCACCTACATAGAGCTTCCCAGACCCTCGGGTCATGCGCAGACATAAGATCCGAGGCTCTGGTGACGAGAACGACACCGATCGACCAGGTTGACTCGCAACGGGAGAGCATTTGACGAAACGACAACTGCCCATTGTAACAGCGCCTTAACGTCCTCAACTTGCTATGATCATGATTTTCATTTTGTCTGTGAGCGAAAGTTCTAAAGGAAGGGCCGGTGTTTTTTTCTCTTGATAGAGCCTGCTTTTAGACGCACTTTTTTTACAGGTGAATAAAAACTCTTGTTCATAATTAAGACTTCTCTTCTACGCACTTTGAAAAACTTGGAGACTGAAAACAACTCGGATGACTTATGTCAGTTTTCCAAACCCAATTGTTTTTCTTTTTGCTGTTCGATACAACAGAATGCATAGTCTTCCGTAATGCTTTGCGATCACACTGATCATGGGTTCGCCTCCACAATCGACAACACTGTTCAAGCCCCTTTGGCAAAAGGCAACTTTTGCGTTCTCACCAACAAGAAAGTAGTGTTGCTGGGGATAAGATTGCATGTGTGGGATCTTTCCATGTAATGTGTTGGTGCGCAAAATGCAAGCAATCGTTTCTGAGATATCTCTTAATGCATATGTTACCTTGTAGTGTCGTAAACCTCCACTGTGTTCAGAATGCTCGATCCATCATGACCACCGATCACGTAAATGAATTTTCCGTGAACCACAGCGCAGATGCACCTTCTCCTGGTCGGCATCTGAGCCTTGGCGCGCCATCTTAAACAGAGCCAAAAAGAAATTGATCAGTTAGATGCATTGCCTCTGTTGCATGCTTACGTTGTCGTCAAAACCGCAAATTTGGTAATTTCACGTCGTCGTTATGCAGAGGACCCTAACCCTATAAGGACATAAGCGTGCTGCACGTGCAGCACGGTTTTTAGCAAGTAAGTTTTCGGTCCTATACAAAACGACGACGTGAAATCACCAGATTTGAGGTTTTGACGACAACGTAAGCATGCAAGAGAGAATCTTTCATTCTCTCTTTTCACTCTGAAACCGCTCGTACCAATTTATTTTTAGGATCATTTGTCCAAATTGTAGGACGTGAACGAAATGGAATAATCGCGAAAGACTTATGATAGAGCCAAGTTATATGATGAGGTGACATTTTCGTCGACCGTCGCCGTCGTAGATCTTAAGGTACCTACTATTTTACCCTATGAGTGACGGAAAAATTAAATTGTGTCTCTCAGTGAGGAGCGAGTTTCGTGATTGTTTACTCATATCGCCATCTCTGTTATCCCTATAATACCGCATTAGTCGTAAGATATGACTGTCATGACTATAGCCCATCAGTCTAAATATCTTTACCAAAGACAAAATAAAAGCTCGATCGATTGATTTTTGGGTTTGAGGGAAATTGTACCCGCTGCCAAAAAAGCAACACTGGATGGAGCAACCCATTGTTGAGCCCCCCCCCCCCCCCGGGGGGGATAGGGGAACAAGGGAATATGGCTAATTTGAATTGGGGAACAGGGGGACAATGACAAAATATCTTACAGAGAAAGGGAAGATAAACAATTCTAGGGATCAAAAAGCTAGAAACATCTTTGAAAGTGATTTTTGGGAGTCAGGATGGCTTAGTGGTTATCAACCGTGCCTTCCACCTCTGCGACCCGAGTTCAACTCTCGGCCTCGAGATCGTAAGTGGGCTGAGATTCAGTTGATCTCAGCCTGACTCCGAGGGTTTTTCTCCGGGTACTCCGGTTTTCCTCCCTCAGCAAAATAGACTCCCAGCCTATTCCAGCTGGCTGTCGTGCTGTGCTCCGAGGTCATACATGGGTCGTATTCAGGGGCTGAGCTCCTAACCGGTAGCACAGCTCTTTCGGTCCGACCTCGTCGAGCCGCGCCCTTAACAATTCAGTCTCCGACTGCGAGTAAGGGCTTTTAGTAGGTCAAGCATTATTATTGTTATTGTTATTGTTATTGTTATTGTTATTACTATTATTATTATTATTATTATTATTATTATTATTACTATTATAACAAGGGAACACAAGCAAATTGTTAAAGGGAACAAGGAACCCCCTGAGAGGGCCTTCCTTTCTTCACTCAGCCAAGATTGAAGCCCGTGGCGCCATCTTGTTGGGACCACTTTCGCCCAAAAGCTTCGTGAGTACAGTAAAGTAATAAGTAAAAACGAAACCTTCCGTTACGTTATGCGGAAAGACTTGCAGAAAGTGGTCTTTACGACATTGCCAAATTGCTTTCCTCTCACTTTGAACTTTCATGAACTCTAGGGTTTCAAGGTGGCAGCAACAAGATGGCCACCGCGCATTTTGTTCTGCTTCAATTCAAACAACAGATACTTGATCTCCCGGGGGACTCGCATATGAAAGGGGCAGGGATGCTCGTCGTCTCGCGTAGGGGTGTAAATTTCGGATCTTGGTCTCACTTAGGGTGTTCTGGGCAAAACGCCATCATGTAGCTCATATGTAGCCGTGAAGGTCTCGTTTAGGCCAAGCCCAGATTGGTCTTCTTTAGTGGTTTAATTCAAAATGTCCGACGACGAGCATCCCCGCCCCTTCATATGCGAAGTTCCCCCCCCCCCCCGCCCCCTGGCTTGATCCAGCTTTTTTTGGATTAGTGTTTGTACGAAACAAAATTGCCTGCGATAAAGTCATCTATGTTTGCTTCAGTTTGAAGTTTCATCTCTATGTGGAATGCAGTGTATATTTGTGCCGACCTGCACGTGTGATTCAGTATTTTACAGCAGGAGGTTTACCTTGCAGCCTGGAATCCATAAGCTTCCATGGTATTGAGTGTAATTTGGCCGTCATAGCCGCCAACCACATAAATATGACCATCCACCTCCACGGATCCGTGCTTGCTTCTTCGGGTCAACATGTTTGGCATATTATGCCACTCCTTCTGGCGGACGTCATAACGCTGAGCTAGGAACATAGCGCTATTCAGTATTTGTGTCTACTTAAACAACAGTTTCCTTCCCCCATCCCCTGCTTCTTCCCTCAACCACAGCCACACAAAGACTTCGTGACGCTTATCAAAATCGTCGTGCATACAATTACGCGCATTCTGGACATATTACCTGTCTCTGACAGACTCCACGAATAATGAGTCATCTTTATGCTGTAAAACATAAAAATCTAGCTATGGGCCCCTCCCCTCCGTTTGTCAGCTCTCCGATAGAAACGCAATATCCAAGATTGAGGATTTAATATAGATACAAGTATATGTTACCTATGTCTAAAGTTTCTGAGTTGACATTACAATAACCACCGGTGACGTAAAGCTGGCCTCCAAAACTGGTGATGCTATGATACCCACGATCCTTTGTAAACCTCGGCAGATCGGACCAAAGCTGGGTCACCACATTGAAACCAAAAACTGAAAGAGAAGTACTATTGGGTCAAACAGTTTTTAGCAAACGCACTAAATATAAAAGAGAACTTGATGACAATGCAATAAGGAAAAAGTGAAAAAATGTCATTTGGGAGTAAAACAAATAATCAACAATGAACTGTAGACGATCGGAACGGTGAAAATTGAAAGTACAAAAGAAATGAACCAATCAGCATGTAGGAAATACATGGTATCCACATCAAGCGCGGGAAAGGGCTCCTGAGCATGATTGGTTTGTCCAATCGTGGCACACCTCGCTACCCACTATCCAATAACGTTAGCGCCCTTAAACGCATGGGGACTACTTTGAGGATGTCGTACGTTAACACGTTTCCAGCCCTCCCCCCCCCCCCCCCCTCCCCCATCCCCGTTTTCTTGCACCCGTTTCGATTCCTGCGAATTTGGGTTTTTATAAGACTTTGCAGGCACGCTACTGAAATCAGGTACGTACTGTAAACCGATCCATGACAAAAAGGAATAAGAACATACGAAAAATTGCAATTTTGCGTAGCATTGGCACATTAAGCACATAATGGATTACGGGCATCTCATTGTATGAGAATTCGGCGCAATATTTACAAACAATTGAATGTACCAGAAGGAAGAACTACGTAAATGTCTGAAATTTTGTTACATTTGTAAGTGTGATAACCGTTGCATTAGGTGAGAATTAGATTGTGCCAAATGTTGCAGAGTCCTTTAAGATGCGTAAAAATTCAAAACGACCGCATGCACTATAACAAAACTCTTACTTATTATCAGTGATACGTATACTATAATGAAAACTGCTGTAAGAGACACCTCATAGTGGCCGAGTTAGAGGGTCGTACGTCAGTTGCGGCCCGCATTCTTCCCATTTAGATTTTAATTCCCATGTGCATAGCATGTTTGCAATAACTTAACTGGGAGAAATCTGGAACTGTAACTTACAATATGGTCCAACAGAAGCGAGATTAGTGAACCATTTATTATATCTCTAGGCCTATTAATCAACTTTCAAATTTAGCGGTCCGTGACAATATGGCCGCCGCTAAAATGGCCAATCGGAACGCGCCTACCATTTAAGACCGAACGTACCCTACCTAACCAGTGTAAGGTTTGATAACAAAGTGGCATGTGAATGTACAATTTGAGTCTTACCCGTGCTTTGATTATGAAAGTCTCCGTTCCCTCCCATAGCGATGAGAATCTCGTGAAAGCGTTCATAGTTGCGTGGCGTCGTTCTTGCGTTGTCAAGAAGCTGACGACGATCCGGCAACAAGTGATAATGCTGTGCCTCTTGAAGCAGCTCCTTACACCTTGGTGAAGAAATAATCAGTGCTTCGTGTTCCACCACATCAACGAGATAATACGGAGATACAAGGGGCAAACGAATGTACTCCATCAATTCTTCAAAG
>OX421447.1:49659468-49679468 GCA_949126865.1 Montipora capitata | reverse complement strand
CAGGCACGCAAAGCGCGCCAGCAGAGCACCATGGGCAAGCTTTTTTGGGAAATCTATCCCTGCAAGAAATTTTGGTTATGACATCACATACGTGTGTATGTCCATCTGTCCACCCGTACAGACCGTCGGGTTGGAGGTCGGGAGGCAGGACAGCCTCTGGGGACTGGAGTGTTTAGGCAATTTTCCCTGGCCAGAAATCCTGTTGGCAGCGTTGTATTTGGCAACCTGCGTTTTTCTCGCGGGAAATCATATAGTGACGAGCAATGGGATAAAGAGCAGAAAAGAGCGCAAGAGAAAAGGCGATGAAATTTGAGAAATTTAAGCAAAGAAATCCTCGAGAGAAACCGAGGAAGGACCTGTTGCCCTTAAAAACTCAAAGGAGGCTTGTAAAAATGGGTTTGACAGACGTGACTCCTGCTCTGTGACCATGTTGGTCTAGTAGCCTTGACAGTTTTGCTTTGACAAAGCAGTATCATAGCGTATTTGGCCATGGGAAAACTGGGTTGCATTATAACAAACATTTCTTTTGCGCAGAGAAAGATGCTGCTACTAACATGTTCCTTCCAATCTCTTTTGTTGTTTGTACCAATATATTTTTAACAGAGAGATAAATGACAGCAAAGAGATGTAACATTATTTTTTATTGTGTTTGCGGTGACTACTATTACTAGTCACTTTCTTCGTTGCAAATCAAATCGTTCTGCAAAAATTCTGATTGCCTGATCGGGCAAGTCTTTGAATTTATTTTACTTGCTCACGGATATATTTTGCTTGCCCCAGGCAGTCGGACAATCATTAGTGTTGAACACTGAAAACACTTATTTAGACCAGTTGTAGCTTTCTGGTAAGCTTGATGTTCTCCTTATGTGCCTCGCCACCTCACTTGTTTTGTGCAACTAGCTAAAAAAGGAAGAAGGCCTGACTGAACAGAGATTCTGACATATTTCAACAATCACATTTATAGGCTTTTTGTGTGAAATGGGTGTCCAGTTGTGAGCTGCTTTGTTTGACTGTAAAATTGGAGTTGAGTAAGCGAATTTACTACACTTTAGGTTGACTTTTTAATTAGTAAAGATTTTTGCTGTTGTTCTGAACTGAAGAGAGAGGGAGTAAAGATTGTCAGTCAAACGGAAAATATTGTGAATGTAATTTCAGTTTTAGTTGTTGATTAAAATAATTATTGTTATTTATTGTTTGCAAGGCTTGTTTGTTTACTGCTGTCAGCTCAGAGGTGTTTGATCTGTTTGATCACTGTAAACTGTACACACTAATAACGATTAATTTTGCGCTTTATGCAGAAACAATTATTTCCATAAACGCTATATTGCTTTCTTGGGTTAGAAACGGGAGCTCCGCTTTTAGGCTTGGCTAAATCTATAATTATACAGTGTGTTAGCCTTTGTTGTTTTTACAGTCTTCAATCATAGTCTTTTTTTTTTCTTTGCAATGAGTTTTTTTAATAATTTCAAAACAAATACTACACTACAAACACTACAAACACTACACTGCAACACTACTTACAATACTGTACTTGCAATGCACTTCGTTAGCTGCTAACAACACGACTAGGTGTCACAAGCTACTTACAAAATCATCTTACTAAGCTTAACGTAACACATTAATTTAATTAATATTTATTTACAGCTGCATTACTCTATAGGTTACATTTAAAAACTCTGCATGTCACTCTCATAATTATTTATAGATATCTTGGATCTTGATGACTTTTCGGGAATGAAGAAAAAGAAGAAAAAAAAAAAGAAACCATATGACATGGAAGGCCTTGAAGATGCACTCCTGGTTGGTTTTCAAATGTTAACACTCTAAAGGCCAGCTTACATGCCACAATTTGTCTGACTAACAAGATAAAGCTGTGGATTTTGTGTATTTTGACACCCTTGCTTCTGGTTCACTGATAAAACGAAAATCGTAATCTTATAAGTAACGTTTTTCTTAAGACTTTTAATGATAAAAATCAACGGTTTCAATTTTAACATTCACTTGATAAATGACCGAATTACAGTCGGAATGTCGTCTTTTACAGTTGATTTTTATCGTTAGAAGGAAATCATAATCATTCTAAAAATGTGGCTGGTGTGTGTTTCTTGTAATCTTACTATAGAATTGGATGTCAAAATGTATGTACTACATGTATTTGTGCCCTGATACTGTTAGTTTGGTGCCACCAGTAAGAGGGGTAAACAGGCCTTACAGCAAAGTGGGTAGAGCTTTCCTTAAAAACCTGTATATTGATGTTGTAGGATGCTTCTACGGACAACAAATCTGAGGAGACTGGAGTAGAGGAAGGAAAGAGAGAATCTGCTATAGAAGGTGTGGAGGATTTAGACTTGGACTTTACAAAGAAGAAAAAAAAGAGGATTAAGAAGGTCAGTGAATTACTGTATTATCCCGTGTATGAGTCAAACCCCCCTCCCCCCTATTTTTTATGGCAAAAAAGCAGTCGAACGTTGGTAAGAAACAGAGATGACTTTTGAGCTTTCCGACTTTGATAGCCAAGAATATCAATTTGCTATTTCAAAAGTGTGCTTGTGAGTATCTTCACTATTTATAGTTGAATAAATCCTTTTTCAAATCAGCTGGAATTGCTTACCCTGTACATTTCTAACCTCTTGACACCAAATTAAAAGTGCCAAATCAAAAGCCAACCTGTCCCACTGCAAAGGAAATAATCATGCTAATTCTGAATAAATTATTTAGCTGGAACTTTGGCCTATAATTATACTCAGTGTATAAGTCGAGGGCGATTTCTGGAGCTTATTTTGAGGTCATAAAAGGTCGACTCATACGCATGTACGTGTCTTTCAATAACAGATGAACCCATATGTACAGTTGTAGTGTTTGAAATCGAAATAAAACGACACGAAGTCAGTAATCCCAGCACAACAGCCTTTTTTAATCAACAACAACGTCTCACTGTGGTTTCCCGGATGTAGGCTAGTTCCCAGTACACTACAACAGTACATTCATTTCTTCAATGGTTTAGTCTTTCACCAGGTCAAAGGGCCAGATGCTAGTTTGTAATAATTTTCTGAATCAAATAAAATTAATGTATACATGTATTTGAAGTGTGGGTTTTAGACGAAAGAGAGAAGTGATCCTTGCAGGTATCTGGACAATTTAAGCAATTGTCTCTTAGGTAAGGCTAAGTCTGCTTACGAGCCAAGTGGCCCATTAGGCCAGAGCTTACCCTCGTTTCTGTAGCATGAAGTGACTAGTAGTATTTCTACTCCTCCCCTGGATGGGATGCCAGGCCATCACAGGGTTACCCCCGGCATTAAATTTGCCGGTACCCATTTATGCACCTGGGTGGAGAGAGGCACCGTGAGAGTAAAGTGTCTTGCCCAAGAACACAACACAATGTTCCCCGGCCATGGCCCAAACCTGGACCACTCGATCCAGAGTCAAGCACACTACCCATTAGGCCACTGCACCTCCCACTAATTGTCTCTTATAGACACCTGAAAAATTCAGGTGGCTCCAACAGGATTCAAACCTACATGTACATGTACATGACCTCTGCCATGCTGGTGCAATGCTCTACCAACTGAGCTATGAAGCCACTCAGTTGTCTCTATAAGAGACAAAATTTAGCTTTAATTAATTGTCCAGATAAGTGAGAGGATCACTTCATAATAATTTTCTGTTTGAATAAATTTTTTCATTGCTATTAGTAGTAGAGCGGTTTTCAATTGAGTGTCGAACATAATTAGATAATTACTTTGGTTTAGAGTGGTTTTCAATTGAGTGTCGAAAGTAATTAGTGAATTACTTTGGTTTATGATTACTTCACTCAGTGATTGGTTCAAAGCTCTCGCGCCACTTCCTCAACCAATCAGAAGTGAAACAAAAACCAATCGTGGCTTGCGCGTGCACATTTTCCCACACTTTGTGTCGGCTACGTGTAATTACTTCAAGTTTTGATTGGTTAACTGGATTGTCTCCGACCTTTTTGATTGGCCAAAGTAATTACTTTGGTTTTGGTTTTACGACACTCAATTGAAAACTGCTCTATGATTACTTCACTCAGTGATTGGTTCAAAATTCTCACGCTAAGTTTTCCAACCAATCAGAAGTGAAACCAAAACCAAAAGCAAAACCGCTCACGCGTACACATTTTCCCGCATTTTGTGTCGGCTACATGTAATTATTACTTCGAGTTTTCATTGTTTACTGGATTGTCTCCGTCCTTTTTGATTGGCCAAAGTAATTACTTTGGTTTTGGTTTTACGACACTCAATTGAAACTCGCTCTAAAAATACACCAGTTCTGAATGGTTTGTTTGTGAAATACATTTTGCAAACTGTTTTAAATGACACGAAAAAGGTGTGTTGCTGAGTTAATTCAAATGACATTTTAAGAAGACAGTATTAAATGCAACCATTCTTTTGACGGCAGGTTCCAATTGAAGAACCTGATATTGCTGATTCTGTCAAGGTGGCTGTAAATGGTGCAGAATCAGATGCAGAGGAGGGTAAGTTTCTCTGATGCTTGACAGTTATTTTAGTTGTTATTAATATTGGAATGTCATTGATGGGGTTAATACAATACAAAATTATATTAAGGTGATTCCTCAGTATTGCATTGCGCATCCCTACTGCGCACGATTTTTGCGTCATTAGCGCGCGCAAATTAGCGCGTGCACATACACAGTGAAAGAAATTTCCCTCAAGCTAAGCTCGATAGCGAAATAAATGCTCATTTTCTTTTAAACGAGCATGGTGACCTGTATTTTTTATTGCATAATAATAGTGTGCATATTGTGCCCCTTAATTTAAAAGAAAACTAAAAAAATTTATCGGAAGCAAAAAAAGATCTAGGCGAAAGCGTGCAGGAACCCGTTACTCTGTGATGCAAATTATGACCGCAAAAATAACGACTCTACGAACGCTTTACGTCCACGTCGTTTCAAATAGTGTTATGTTTCCACAAATTTTATATAATATTGTTCTATATGCTCGACATTTTCTACCTGTTAAGTTTTTTTCCGAGTATTACTTTTATAAACTACCTATCGAGCTACCGCAAAATGTAACGTGGACCGATGAATAATGCGCCTAAATAGCACGAGTACAAGCATAAATTGGGTAAGATTGGCCCATCATATCTCTTAAGCGAGAATGGTGACCTATCATTTTTATTGTTTTTTTCGAAACAGTGCTTGGTAGAGAACATTCAGGGAAAGTTTTAAAAAAATTCATCGGGAACTTTAATTTCTGAGGAATCACCTTAAATTGAGCTAACCTTGTAACTTATTAAATTCTCTCGGTCAAGACCTGACAAGTGTCAATTTCTAACCTCCATTTTTCAGACTATACACCCTTTGCATTAATGGAACCCAAATTTGAATAACAATACTTGATACATCCTTAGCCTCACATTCATGAGAAAAATCCTTTGTCTTGAAACATACATGTAAACACGAGGCTAAGGATGTATACAGTATTGTTACTCAAATTTAGGCGCCATTTATGCAAAGGTCTATTACAATGTGCTTACACAATTTGTGTTTGATTGTTTACTTAAAGGGGAATTGGATGGTAATGAAGACAACGGGCCAGCGTGGAGTGATAGGGACTATACTTACGATGAGGTATGAGTGACCTTTCACGCAAAAATGTACACTACAGTTTTGTGTTAAAAGGGTAAAAATCAATGGCTAATCAACGGGTAGACAACAGATTTTCTAGCACCTTCAAAGCCTTTCTCAACACTTCCAACGGGTGCACAAAAAATCCCAACACTTTGTGAAGATTGTTCCAATGCTTCTTTAGTTAGTCATGTACAGTAGACATCAAACATATGAGGCAATCCACAACTTGATGTAAGCCATAACAACAACAAAATGTAAGAATAGGTACACAGTGTGTACATGTGGTAAGCTACTGGGCAGAGGAGGAGGTTCTGGAAACAAGGGTGTCGAGCTTTTTTAATCCATAATAACTCCTGGGAGTGAGACTTAACAGACTGATTTTACTATGTCTGAAGCCAGGGGGCATCCTGGACCGCCTGAAGAGTGAATAGGTTAGGTTATCCCCTCCATTAAATTTAAAATCTAAATACTGGATGTGCAGAGAAAGAAGTTAAACACAATTCTTAAAATGCATATGGGTCATCTGAGTTATAGGAAAGAGGGTGAAAAACTGTCTAACACTTTTTTTTATTTTATGTACTTGTTTCTTGCATACAGTATGTTGTTTCAAAATCACCAATATTGACCTCTTCGGCAATAGCGACACTGTCTTGGATTTCGCTTTTGGCGCAATTCATGGGCTAGTTTTTGAGGCTCATATCTATTCATTTCGGTTACCATTAAATCCCATAGCTAAGAGAAAATCAAATTCATTACAATAGCCCTTTTCACTGTTAGTTTTTCTCATTTGGATTACAATAGAATCTAGCATGTATGTGAGGCAATTTCGGGCTATTTTGTAGTTTTAACCCGAAATTGCCTCGCATCCATGTTAGATTACATTGTAATGCAAATGAGAAAAACTAACCTTGAAAAGGGCTATTGTCTAACACGAAATTAAGGCCAGTGGCTGCCACGAAATCTGGAACCTGAATATTGCCGAGCCGTTCATTCCAGCAAGCTGCTGCTTCAGCATCGGTGTCATCGCTCTCTTAGTTCTCACCACCTTCATCTTCATTTTCATCTTCTATCACTAATTATCCCCTCCCCTTACAGGAAAACCATAAAACCTCCCTTTATCCTCAGAGTCCTCAATAAATGTGATCGAAGGGACAAGAAGCCAGACCTCGTGGAGTCTCTTATCAGCTGTCAAACTCTGCTCTCAAGACAGCTAATGATTGGTCAATTATCCTACCAAATCTCTGTAGCAACAAAAAAATACAGATTTATTAAGGGGAAGCAGATAGAGGCCTAAAATCAAGATAATAATAATAATAGTAATATTTACAGCTGGTTACGGCCAATTTAGGAAATTCGGGGCTCACCATGCTAGGCCGGTTACAGCCAGTTTAGGAGTCAGTGGGGAATGATGTGGGTACAAAAGGAACAAATGTTATCTTTATGAGATGAGGGTGGGTCAGGAATTTTGATTGGCCAGTTGACAGTTCACAGAAAGGACTTATTAATTTTGGCCAATCTTCTGCCAAGCACTAGAGGACTTTTTCCGTAATGATCGTCGCAGCTCTGATGAAGGTGAACAGAAGCCACCGAAAATTTAGCTGTCAAAATAACAGATCGGATTAAGAGCACTTTTGAAATAAGGAGATTTTACTCCTTGATTTACAACAAATAACCAATTAAAATTTGTGTGATGTCACAGCCTTGTTTACTTACTCTCATCTAAATGCAGCTATTGACCAATGAGAGTGCACATGCTACCCTAATTATTAACTTTTATAAAATTTTAAATTTTAAATATTGGAGGTTTCTTTTTGTGTGTAGCACAATAATATTAGATTCATTTTAGGCTAATTGTGTCAAGTTGCACCAATGCACAACATCAATTCTGGATAACGGTATCTCTGAACACATTGCTTCCCAACTCACTGTAGTGCATTCCGCTGAAAACCACTAACATTATTTAATTTTCTCTGCTCTTTGGTTCTTCTACACAGCTATTAAGAAGAGTTTTTGACATAATGCGTGCCAAGAATCCTGAAATGGTAACTGGAGAGAAGAAGAAATTTGTCATGAAACCCCCGCAAGTGGTCAGAATAGGCACAAAAAAGACGTCTTTTGCAAACTTCACCGACATTTGTAAAATGTATGTTATCTACAGTGAAAACACAGTCTACCAGGTGTATGCCTCTGACTGTACATTTGCTATTGTTAAAGTATGTTAGGTGGCTTACTACCGTTTTGTGGCTTTGAAAATCTCATAAACCAGACTTACAGATAGCACTTGCATAACGTACATGTACCTTTTTTAGTATTCTTCATATTGAAAGGGTGAGATTTAGGAAGGTCTGTCCAATTTTCATGTAAGTGTTTAATACAAATATTTTATTGTGTCGTCTTTTAATGTAAGGCGAATGACTTTATTTACTAAGCTTTTGTATTCCCAGAAAGCTGGAATACATGTACAAGAGACTTGTAGAAGTGACATTCCCTTTTTAACCAAGGGTTCCTTTTCATTCTTTTGCAGTTTACATAGGCAACCAAAACATCTTTTAGCATTTCTCTTGGCAGAGTTGGGAACAAGGTATGACTTTATGCTCTCACCTTTAGAAGTCACGAGCATGTTCATATCTATCTCCACCCCCCCCCCCCCCTGCCTTCCCTTCCTCAGGGATGTTTGACCTCTGTACATGTTCGTACCTCATTAAATGATTGGAGAAGAGTCTCGTCTCCTGCTAATTTTATCCTTGTTAAGTTTGAAAGCATTGTTTTAGAATGATGTGTTTATCAAACTTACTTTGCATTCCTTTGAAAGTTCCAATGTTTGCAGTTTATCTTTTGTTTTTATAGGTGATCACATGGTTTTGAATGCATTTTGGAATAAATTAGAACAAGTAAATTTTTTCAAAGACAAACAAAATTGCACCTATGTTTTGTCTTTCATATTTTTTAAGTTACTTTTTATTCCAACTACTGTATGTGTAGCATGAGAAAAATCATGTGATTACTTATTGATAATAAATATACTTGAAGAAAATTGAATTGGTTAGGCAAGCAACGCATGCATGTCCGCAAAAATTGTGCCATCTAAGTCTTGCATTTGATTGGCTATTGCTGAATTTCATTACTCGCTAACCAATCAGAATGCTAGGTTTCTTTTTCCACAGAATTACAGTACCACTCAAAGATAAGCGAACCATCAAACGCGTTGAGAACGTTTTGACAATGCGTTGAGAATGAAGAGCCAACGCATTTGAAATAAAACCAACGCGTTTGCAAACTAGTTTCTTTTCAACGTGTTTGGCCTTTGTTATTCATTTTTGCACCTCTTAATTGTGTTTTTAGACTTTTAGTCTCAAAATGAAATCATGAAATCATGAATTTTTTCTTGTATATTATTAGTATTAAAATTACTGATTTTTGCTTGTCTTATTGTTCAGTGGGTCTATTGATGGTAATAATCAGCTCATTATCAAGGGACGTTTCCAGCAAAAACAGATTGAAAATGTCCTTAGAAGATATATCAGTAAGTTGGTGGTTTGCTCCTTTAGTTTATCACTATTTTCTCTCAAATATTTAGGTTTTTGATTTATTAATTTTGTTTAGTCTATTTTTATGCCCATAGCCTTTTCAAAGACCTTTTGAAGGGGATTAAGGATTTGTTTTTGGAACATTGTTTGATGAACTTTTACTGATAGTGTATTCAGGTTGCTCAACATGTTCAAAACATGCAGCTGCTCATGTTATTGTCGGTTTACACAATCACAATCACATCTCCACCACACTTATAGAGGTGCACTTGTTACCTATAGAACAAATAATTATTTTTAAGATACATGTTTACTTACTTTTAAATCTTTAAAATCAATAATCTTGCTCCCAAATACTTGTGGGGAATATTTGATTATTACCATCAAAGCAGAAATCTGCGGTCATCCAGTGATGTCTCACACTTTATGATACCTGTTTTCTATCTCAAAACATATGGATTCAGAGTTCTTTTCTGTCGCTGTTCCTAGATTGTGGAATGAACTTCCAGCAGACATAAGATTGAGTTCAAATATCCACATTTCTTCAATCCAAATTGAAACAGTAAAAGTAGCTTAAACTTACTGGGGGGTATAAATAAATTTTTAATTGGTTTTTAGTACTGACTAGCTGCACGTCACAAATTATTGTAAAGGGCTTAGTGCTGGAATGAATAGGTGCTTATTATTATTATTATTATTATTAAATTATTATTATTATTATTATTATTATTATTATTATTATTATTATTTACAACTGTTCTGCTGGTGGTTCTGGTACAAACTACCTCAGCATTCCAGAACTCTTCTTAGGATCCTTGCTGATCCTAATAAAATGATCTACTGCATCGTATGAACCTGCCAAATACTTTTCCAGCATGGCTATGAAGCTCCCCAGTGCCCCTATGACCATCGGGGGGATTACAACTTTCTTTAAGTGCCAGAGGGTTTTGATCTCAATTGCTAAGTTGCGGTATTTGTTGATTTTTTCGTTCTCCTTCAGAGCGATTCTGCAATCACCCGGGCACGCTACGTCAATAATAATTATGGCATATCTTGTTGATCTTCTCAACAACTACAATGTCGGGTCTGTTGTTTGGCATCTTCTTGTCAGTCTGGATAGTGAAATCCCACAGAATCTTTACATTCGTGATTTCCACCACTGGTTCTGGGGAGTGCTCATACAGTGTACCACTTATCTCCACAGTCAACTCCATAGTGCTTGCAAAGGTCCCAATGGATACCTTTGGCCACTTTGTCATGACGGTGCTTGTATTCCATCTGGGCTAGCTTTGGACATTTGTACATGTATGACATTATGATTTACGGCCTCATCATTTTTCTTGATAGCATTTGTTCGCAGAGGCTGGCTCTATTATTATTATTATTATTATTATTATTATTATTATTATTATTATTATTATTATTATTATTACCATCGTTAATTTTGCTTTGTATGCTATCAACAGAGGAGTATGTGACGTGTCACACCTGTCGTTCACCAGACACCATTCTTCAGAAGGAAACTAGGATTTTTTTCATTCAGTGTGAAACATGTGGATCAAGAAGATCAGTAGCAAGCATCAAGTCAGGTTTTCAAGCTATTACACAGAAGAGAGCTCAGTTGAAGAGCAAACAACAATAGAGAAAACATTCTTTGTCATACTGTTTACATTATTTTGACATTAAGATTTTCTATATGAAAGAAAAGTGGCACAACTCCACAGGCTTGTGTTACTGGGATGAAGAAAAAGATCATAATACCTGGCATAAGTGCTCTTGAAATTGAGAGGAGACCAAGTGAACTATTGAAAATCACTGGCATCCGAGGAAAATGTGGTACCACTCCAATGAACAGGAACGTAGGAGCAGCCTGGTGAAAAAGTCCGTAACACACAAGCAGATCTGACTATGTACAAAGATAAATGGTTTTCTGTCAGTGAAAAACTTTTTCGTGGAGTGGTTTTCTTGGTTCAGAACTATATGTAGGACAGTGTCATATATTTTCTTGCCCAAGTTGTCAGTAGGAAAAGATTGTACAAAAATCATCACCTTAATGTGAGATTCTTTTGCCGTGATTGTCTTAATCATTAGAGAGATAAAGCATCGCGTTCACGGCAAATGTCGGACTAAAATTTGTGTTTTGCCAAAAATAAAAGAAGCTCGTTTGATATGAGCTCATTTTTTGCATGTTAGCAGTAGGTATCAAGTACGGTAACTTTTCAAAAGAGTGAGGTGAGTTAGAATAACATAATTTTCATGCTTTTATGACAAGCAGCAGCCCACTGTTTCACGTTTGCCGTTTCACGTAAACGCGATGCTTGATCTCTCTATTGCTAGTGTTCCTGAGTGGGAAAATTTCAAATTTTTCCGTAATAAGCTGCAAACAAAGAGGTGCAAATGTTGTTGATCAACTCATCTCCATATTGTTTGGTGTTGTAACATGATGCAAGTGGTACAGAGATGTTGAACCAAGTTTGAAACTAGTGAAATTTTTGACCCAACAACTCCTAACACAAGCTAATTAGAAGTGTGCATCAATGTTGGACCTGTTTGCGCTTTAATTTTCTTCCAATGTCATTGAGGCATATTGACCTGAAATGAATGGTAATATTTTGCATTTTACACCTCCTTTCCAAAGTAAAGTCCAATTCCCAACATTGTGGGATCCGGTTGAACACCATTGCATACGTCAAGCAATATGTCAAAGATTCATGGTCCAGTAACCTTGTTGGTCTTGCCTATATTTTTCATAGCCCGGTAACTTTCTACTTACAGTATAATAATTATTATTAATGGTGCTAGTCCAGACAGTAGTTTTTAGCAGCTTTCATTGTTAGTCTGATTTGAGTTCTCTACTTCTAAAGGAAGCATGACATGTGCAACAGGTCATTCCTGTGTTCTGGTTTGGTGATCAAATCGGCCTTGTATTGATCTTAGGGGGTGCTTACATGAGAAAACTCGCACCAGCACAAGTTTCACACCAGTGAGACTTCTTGATGTCATACCACTTTTACATGATGACTAGGTGAATCCGTATCGTGTTTACATGAAGAGACACCACATGTTGATCAAATACAGGCGTGAATCCAAATTGGAAAAGAGCATGTGCACTACCCGTTCCAGCCCACCAGGAGGCCGATTTCACACCAGAACAAGTGGTCATTCCTCGTTTATATGATACCATTGTCAGATTTCACACCAGGACGAAATTTTCACCCTGGTGTTGCAACTGGGGTGAACTCACGCCGATGTCAGTCGCCCCAGCATGACATTTTTTGGTGGTGTCATGTCAGCAAAATTAGAACAGAGCTACAGTCTGTAAGAGAGGGAACCAGAGTGAACTCGCACCCATGCAAAAGTCGCTTCAGTATCATGTAAACACCCCCTTACAGAATTAACTACAAAGTTTACGTTTCTCCAACCATCCCTCTGGTATACAATGCATAGCCACATACCATAAATGGCTGAGTGGGCACATGGGAACTTGGGTGAAAAGTTTGCATCTTTTTTTCGAATAGCTAGGGATGATCCACTCCACAATAAGTTAATGTTTTTCGTACATGTAGTGCAGTTTATTTGGAAGAAATTTAGTTACTTGTCCTTGGAAAGAAAGGTATCAAGCACTTCTGCCAGAATTACATGTAGAGTGCTCTAAACCTCATTTTTGTGTTTTGGATGTGTGTAGTTGCATTATTTTGCCAGCCCTCCATTCTGCTTGATTTCACTGTCCAAAAATCTTCTTTGAGTGGTTAAAAATTGCTTGCTACACTAACCATACTTTGAACAACTAGGCTCTGTAGAATCAGTGGCTTATTAATGTTTACCCCTTGGTGCCCCTTGGTGTCAAATTTGATAAAAATGCCTGTGTTCCTTTCGAGGGAGCTAACGGTTGACAACTGCCGTTGTATCCCCTAAACTGATCCATACATGCAATATGAAACTCCCGCAGCAACAAATCCAACCACACCCCATTTATCCTTTGGATATTACTGTCTCACAAGGGAAGGGAAGGAGATTATTGTTGAATTTGATCATTACATAAAAAATTACGATCTTAACAAATGTGGGTTGAAGAGTGGTTCCATTCCAAAATAAAATAATTATGTCTGGCTTAGTTTTAGTCATTCGTTGGCTAAGATATTGATGTCATCAAATTCCCTAAAAGTAACCTTTGTAACTGCAATGATGAAAGAAAATTGTCAAACTTCTTTTTTCTGATTTCAAGTGTCTTTCATAATAGTCTGTATGAGATATCTCTGACACAATGAACAAAATAATAACCTCTTACTGACCGAGCACCAGGGCCGTACTGGGGAATATTGGCCTCAGGTCATGGCGGTATGGAACTAGTGCAGCTTGGTCAGTACAAAAACTACTGAGGGCCATTATTCCCCATTACGGTTCTGAGCAAGTGAGGTAAGTTGGTTATTGCATGGCATAGTTTCCTTGAGCGATTGGTCACTTCTCCACTTGGTAAAAGTTTGTAATCCTTGTCTTCCATTAGAGAACTTTGAACAGTAACCTTTAACATTTAAAACTAAATTTTGCTTGCTATAATTATTGTACTGTTGTGATGAAAAATTCAAATCCCACTTTTTAAAAACCTTGTGTTTTCCTGGGAGAGAGAAAAAATATGGAAACAGACTGGTTCAATGGTAATGGTCAGGCCTCGGTTGTTCAAACACTAGCAAAACCAATTGACTTATCCAGTGGATAGCAATTTATCCAGTAGATAGCGCTATCCACCCTTCGAACAATCGGGACCTGGGGCCCGTTTCTCGAAAGTCCTGAAACTTTACGGGGCATTTTAGAGTGTCACAATTCCCTTTGTATCCGAAGAACGGAGAGGATTTAAGTGGTCAAACTTCACAGTCATTTTTCTTTTTGTTGGCTTTAAAACATGTTAAAAGTTCGGCTTTCCAATTCAAGCGGTTGCCAGTTTCACAAAAGGCTTTTCGGGCCCAAAAAGAATTCCTTAAAATAAACAACCTGAATAACTCAAAAGTGACACTATCAAAAGTTGACAATTCTTTAATTAATGAAAGCATTGTGAAGTGTGCTTGAGAGTTACATTTTCCTTTTTTCTGATCCAAGGTCAACTAGGAGAAAATTATATATACATAATATTATTTTGCCGGGATAGAGAAAACAATAAATACCTCAAAAATAAATAGGACAGCTGGGCTGTTTAAACAATAGAGGTCGTTTTTGGTGTTTCCATATCCTCATCTAAACACGAGGGGGAGTTGGGAGAATTCAAGACAATTCTGCAAACCGGAGTCGCAGTCAAGGGTTTGCATAACTGTCGAGAATTCTCCCAAATGCCCCGAGTGTTTAGATGAGGCTATGGAAACACGGAAAAAAGTCCTATCAACATTCGTGTAATGTCACAGCCATGTTTCCACACTCTCATCTAAACACAGCTATTGATCAATGAGCGTGTGCGTACTATCCTAATTATTTTATAAAAAAGAAGGCATGACAACCCATTGACTCCTAGGAGTGAGACTTGACAGATTTGCTTTGTCCAACGCCAGACAATTTCGATTCAGGAGTCAGTGAGTTAACCTCCACATCCACACAAAAGCTGTCTCCCTTTGTCCATTTACAGTCAACACAGTTCTGTGAAAATTTGTCCAAGGATAGACCACATGCACAGTTTTCTTAACACTACTATGTTTGTCTCACTTGTTTTTGACATTAATATTTTTAGTCACCTTTACAACCATGGTAGAACTATTTTACAGCTTATTTTCTGTGTGCCTAAATTAGGCAGCTTCTGCAGGTACTGAAGCAGAAATTAAGGGCGCGTTCTTTTGGGACTATTCCGGAATAGCAATACTCTGAATATAGACAGTAATCATGTTCTTTTGGGACCAACTCGGCAGATGTGTTCTTTGTGGAATTGGTATTCCATGTATTCTGTTATTTCTAAACTGGAATAAGAATAACTGGAATAGTCCCAAAAGAATGCACCCTGAGTAAAACAAAAGACAGAAAACAAACTAACTCCAAATAAAGACTAATTCCAAGTGACCAAAAACAAAATGCTTTCCGGTACCTGCAGAAAGACGTCCCCTAAATTAGGGGATAGATCTATTTCCTTCATTACATGTCTTCATGTTTTAAAATACTAAATACATCCCTTCCATACCGGTTTTTCACAAAAAGCAGCCTTGTTGGTAAACCACACTAATCTTTTTGGAACTGAATTATATTTTGACAAATAATTTAAGTCATTAGTTTTGTTTCAATAACTCAAAATGGCTGCCGGTCATGTTACGCAATTCTACAGTATTGTAATGTCCCTGAAAATGTACTTACAAGTTACATCCTATTAATTAACCCTGAAGATGAAAAATTTTGAACCATAATTTTCTGTCTTTAAAAGTCCCCATAACATTATTTTGAATACAAGGTGAAAAGCACTTAGTTTACTGTAATTCACCTATAATCCAAAGAAATAAAAAAATGCTTCATTTAAATTCATTTGAGCAAAAACTTCAATTGCCTTGAGGAAAACAAGCAAGGGCAAGGATTTAATTAAGGTAGCTTTCAATGTCTAGATAAAAGAAGGCCGTGGTTAAAAAACCTGTAAAAGCTAGTCAACCGACCAGACGAAATGTACAGAGACCCTCTTGAATTCAACTTAGCCTAACTTCTCTGAAACTTATCTGGATTGGAAAAAATGAGTGCTACCTGTAATCAACAACGGTTTGTTTCTGCTCAAGGAAGCAAAGAAGACAAGGCAACTATTGATTGGAGTCTGAGAGGTCAATTTTCTATGAAATTAATATATATCCATGCAGGGCTAATACAACTTTTTAACCTAAAAATGAAAGTATTTCCAGCACCCTTGTGCAACCAAGAAAGATTTTTGTATGAGATCCATTCGTTCGAAGTGCCTACTTTTGTACCAAAAGACACCTGCTTTTGCACATTTTCCATAGAATCCCTATGTTTACAGGCAAAACAGACAGCTACCACCAATATTAATCTTTGATATTTTTTAAAAGACTTTGTTCTGCAAGTGAATCAAAGAATTGAAATTTAAATTCTGAAACTTTCTGCTCCTCAACAATCAAAAAACTTTGTCCCCTCCATTAACCCATTGACCCCTGGGAGTGACACTTGACAGATTTTACTCTGTCTAACGCCAGACGATTTTACTCGTTAACTGGGGGCATCCTAGGACACCTGAGGTGTCACACAGTTAAGTGGATATCAAGGTTCTTAGGTATTTAAAGTATTTTAGACAATTAGGAACTATTCATTTTCTTTCATTAAATGATTTGCAATGCCTAATGCTCCGCCAATACCAAAGCGTACAAAATTGTCACCAATTAGTGGCCCAATGGCAAACAAGCCAGGTTCTTTGACAGACTCATATGTAAAAGGATTTATGTCAATAGGGTTCTCTTTGCTGTCAACTGGCTTCAAGCCCTTGACACCAAGTCGTTTTACTCCATGGAGGAAAGAGAGGTCTGGCTTTGCACCGACCAAGATAAAGACACTGGACACTTTTTGCTTGAACAGGGTACCATCTGACTTCTTCAAAACGCACTCCTTGTCTTTGCGAATCTCAACCAGGCTAGTCTTAGTGTAGGCTGTGTACATGCTATCTTTGCCGTAGGCAGTTGTCATCTCTCCCTTCAACATCTGCCCAACCTTATAATACTCTGGGTACACCACACCAGGGAGCTGGTTGTAAATGATTTTTGAATCATTTGCTTGCCTACGAACAGTGTGAATGACAGGGATCCCTTTGTTTCGTGCAGCCAGCACACAGTCAGCTGCTGACAATCCAGCTCCAACAACAAGACAGGGATCCATTGAAAGTGGTGGATCAGCGAGTTCATTTAAGTATCTTGCAATGGCATCCATTTTGTGGTACACAAAAGGAAGGTTTTCCCCAGAAATACCAAGGACCTTTGGTACCCTATTGCCAGTAGCAAGAACAACATTGTATGCATGTACAACGAACATTTCATGAATTCCCGCATAGGTGCGGACACCTCTGATCTCCCAGCAGCCATCTCTCTGAGAATCTGCTGCTTGACAACGACATTCAGTGCAATCTTCTTGAAGCAAACGCTTGACTGAAACTACCTTAGCATCATTCCAAAAATTTGATGTAATGTTAGTATTTGTGACGAAGTCCTTGTAGTACTGAGCAATATGACTGGTTGTGGCACGATCATAGTTGTATCCATCACTTTTAACACCATTGGTAACAAGATTGCATGGTTTCCTCACTGTTAAAGACCTGTGAGCCCTTAGCCAGTCTTGAAAGTTGCAACCTGGTAGTTCCAACCAGTTGTTAAGACTCAATGTTAGCTGCGAACCCTCCATATTGTGCCAGCATCCACCAGGAGGACCACTTCCCAACACCAAATGCTTCATCGCTCGGCTCCCATTATAGTGCCATTTCAGACAAGATGCCTGGTCCTTTCCAAGGTCAGCGTTGGGGCGTAACAACTGGTCAAACAGCAAGGCCACAGGGTTGAAAGACCGTCCTTCCAAGCCTTCACTAAGATACTCTAAATCCTGTAAATAGTTCAATGAAGACAAAATAGAATAAACAAATCACACTAGCCATTAACACTTGGCAGATGTTCCATCATTTAACCCTTTCAGCCCCGAGGGGAGGGGGGGGGGGGCATTGGCAAGTAAAATCATCTGGAATTAGACAGTCAGAGTAAACTCTGTAAGTTGCACTATTGGGACTGAACACGTTATTAAAAAGTGGGCTTGAGTACTGAGTGTGCCAACATGGGGCAATTCCAGAAATAATTTATTGTTTAATATCTCAGTTAGTAAGAGGTGCATTGATATATGGCACATGATCAGCCCAAAGGAAAACACCAATTCCCATCTGTTCACCATTGTTATTAAGTCCTGTTGGACAGGGTAACATCTGGATGGATGACCATCTGGGTGAACACTGTGCTGTACTCCCTGTGAAGTCAGTCTGGAGTGGATCCCATCCCCGCCCCCCCCCCCCCCCCACCCTCTTCCCCCACCTCTGTAGTCATAAATGTACATGGACTGACTTTCAGTCAATCTCAACATGAAAAAGGGTTTTTCTCTGGGTACTCAGGTTTTCCCCCCTCATCAAAACCACCTCCCAGCTAATTACAACTGGCTGTGGTACCGGCTCCATTTTGTCTGCTCAGGTCACCAATCAAAGCACGGGATTTGGTTCATCTTGCCCACACATGGAGCTAATCATTATAATAAGTACGCTTTCAGTCTGATCTTGTTGAGCTGTGCCGTTTGTAATGTATTGTTTAAGACTGCAAGAAAGGGTGATATTAGCAGTCTTACATTCGCAGGGTCATAAAAATTGTAATAATATTTACTTGTTACTGTAGGATAGTAAGTAGTCAAACAAGAAAGGGGAAAGTAGAAGAGCACCACAAGGGAAGAACTAGGGAGAAAGAAAAGACTATCTTTAATTAGTTTATGTTCTTTCCTGACCAGTCTCTTGAATGTTCAAGGAAAACAATAAACAATAATCAATAAACTTTCTTTTAAAAGAGCAGCAACCTCTAGATTTGACAAAGGTAGGAGGTTACCTCTGACACTCTTTGTCAAATCTCTCAGGTTGCAGTTGACGTCTTAACCAATTATGTTTATCTGTCTCCTTAAGAACTGAAAAGCAAGAAACAAGGAGCTTAGTGAACACTATTTGAATGCCACTATGAAGCTTGCACTCATATCAGGCAAATCTAGCCTGCAGACTTTTTGCCAACATCTCTAAATTCCAATTCAATCAGTTGCACAACCTCCCTGAAAACAACTTTCAAGTGAGTGCAGCTTCCTGGGTAAATACCAAAGTTATTTGATCATTATTTTATTGTTCCAGGTTCTGTGTGGTAATCTTCCTAATAGATGTAATATCCCTGTCTCCCTTAATAATGTGTCTACAAAGGCTACACCTGTAAGTCACGTTTAAGGCCCCAAATACAAATAATATTATTCCTGAGGGGTATGGAGAAGTGCTGTTTTTTACAACTTTAAGCATAAATAGATCAAATTAAAGCTTTGTATGTTAAAAACGTATGTAAAATTGACCATAAATTCACTTACACTATCCAATAATGACTTTCCGCGATCTTCACACAGTTTCTGGTCAAGAATAGCATTCGGATGTTGACGTGGGATGTAGTATGGCACATTTCCAGATAGTATAAATGACAAACTTAAAGCATTAGGACCATTTCCTAAAAATCAATGAATAAACGATAATAAGCCTGGATAAGAAACTGCAAAGTTACAGTAGACCAAATTGACAACATTTTCATCTCTCAATGACCAAAGCATCATTTTAAGTGAAGCTTATAATGATCCTCGCAGTTATGCATACAATTTTAGCAATTGCATAGAGAAGCCTGAAAATTTCAGGACTTCAATGGGGTTTGAACCTGTGACCCCTACGATGCCAGTGCGACGTTGAAGTGCAGAATTTTTCAGGCTTCTCTAAGCAATTGCTAAAATTGTGTTCATAACTGTGAGGATCATGGTTTCACTTAATTTCATATCTGCAGTTCAATATATGATTCATTTGATATGTTATTTGGTTCGTTAATATCATTTTATTTTAGTATCTCTCTCTTCAAACAAAAGAGAGCAAGGAGGGAAGCAAAGGAAAAGGAAAATGAAATGTTTAGATAAAGAGGAGAGATGATCAAGCAAAGGTAACTTTACAGTCTGAGTTCTGGCAGCGCAGACCCCGTTTTGCAAGATTAACATACTGTATCTTGAAAGGATGGTCTTGTGAGGAAAATGGGAAGCAAGGCTTTTTCATTCTTTACTTTTATCCTATTCCTGGTAATTATTCTTTCAGTGGCTCCGTTATC
>OX421447.1:49649468-49654468 GCA_949126865.1 Montipora capitata | reverse complement strand
CGCTTCAGATAAAGACACATCGTATACATAATTGATGCTCACTATAATATAACGGCACAAAGGAAAGCAAATGATTTCTTCAAGACCCGGATTTGCAACCCCTTGCTGCGGGAGGCTTTGGGGCGAAGGGAACAGCAATTTTTTTCAGAAAACGCTAATGTTGAACCAGTATCCTCGATATGAGTTTACATGTTTCCCAATTAGAATTTCTATTGGAAATAAAGGCTTAAAACTAACACATTAAAGCCAAATATTCGGACTAAAATTTCCTTATTTTTCATTTCGATCGAGTTTAAACTTTAAATAAAAACCATGATTAAGCCCGGTGTTTACAAATAATTTGACGCCCGTTTCAACAACTTATCAATTCTGTTGGATCAAGCACGCAATATTTTCCGTATACACTTAGGGATGATTTCTCTAGATTACACAACCCGTATTCACAAAGATACAAGAATGTTTTACGAGAAAAATCTCAATTAAGTTCAGCTGTTTTTCTACAGAACGCCGTACGTACCGTCATCAATATAAGCTTATAGAGAGCCACGTAAAAATATTGCATAATGCAATTTGACAATTTCAAAGTTTCACTTTAAGACTAGTTCTATAGCACAATCAAGTTACCTACTTAACAAACAAAATTGTCCTCAAATCCTACCTCGTCGTTATTACGACATATGCCACAATGACCCGTGCAACGCTCCGCTTAAAATAATTTCGCGCCGACAGCCAAATCGTTAAGGACACCAGAAATCCTAATTGTCACGTTTTGCAATGTACTGTCGCATTCACATCAATCACGTGCTGGGTTTTCACTTTTTTCCTAAATCACTATCTGCCCAACAACTCTCCGACGAGGTTCTTTAAACTTTTGTTTTCTCTGAAGAAGTCATTTCACAGAACTATGTGAAGCGCTTCATGTAGAACTAAGTTTCATGACCTTTTAAGCCCCTCCGGTTTTTCCAAGAATCTTAATGCACCTTCTTTGTTCCATTTCTTTGCTGCATCTCTTAGGTGCAAGACAAAAATAGCCGTAAAAAACAAAAGGTAAACATCGATACCTTCGCATTGCAATTTTAACATTCGGAAAATAATCTTTCCGAACAATCCTACTGTAGTCACGTGTAGTCATTTCGCGCGCCAGGACAATGGTGTCTCCCAGATTTTTATACTAATCAACTCTAATGGAGAAAAGATACTTAGCAGTGTAAATTTGGTCGTGGGAAGACAAGTTAAACCCAATTAAGATCGTACAAGAAGTCGTACAAGAACAGAATCCAACTATTAAAAGGACGCGAAGGTGCCAACTATTGTTATTGCGCATGCATTCTGCGCATCTCGAGATACTCGGATTTCCAATGGGTGGTGCTTATTAATACAGGGATATTTTTGCGCGGTTCAAAACTATGCGGAGAAAGCCGAACTTAGCAAGTGCTCTTGGTATCCAAAAAGAAAGTTGGAGGTAACCACGCATTTTTTCAGAGATAATTAAGCTTCAATATGGAAAAAAACACCTTACATTGCTTTGTATTTTAAAGCATTTTACAAATACTGTTGATTTAATTATCTTCGAAAAATGCGTGGTTACCCCCAATTTTTTTGGATTTCAATAACACTTGTTTAAGATCTGCTTTTCCCGAATATTCAGTAAGCCGTAAGCAGTAAGTGGCACACGAGGCGATAGCCGAGTGTGCCACTGATGTTCTTACCACATTTTGACGTCTTCTGTGATCTATTACTGAACAGACCCACGGCAACATGGAATCTATTTGTTTTATATAATAAAGAATTAAACTTTATTCGCATAAAAGCTGATGGTGACGTCAATCGTGCGTCTGTCCTCTAATAGATCATAGGCAAGAACCAATCAAAATCCTTGAATAACTTGGGTTATTATATAATAACTTATATATCGTCCAAACTGGTCAAACATTTGTTATTTTCACTGAATATGTCTCAGTTATTGCCCATAAAGCTGATAAAGCAGCCCATTTGGATTTACTCTCGCTCGCTCGCTCGCTCGCTCTCTCTCTCTCTCTGGTCAACATGGACGGAAGAAAGCTCCATCCCAGCAGGACATCTGCCCGGAAAACCTCGTTTTGTTGGCATGGCCACAGTAAAAATTTAAACCATTCTTACAACAAAAAGAGTTTTCAGTTTAACATTGATAACGACGATTATTCCAAGCACCCTCTTTTCCTCATTGTTATTATTACTATCATCATCGAAATCATCATCATCATCAATGCAGACGTCTTTATCCGTCATTTAACAGTTCTATGCCAGACCCCACTATAATCTACATAAATCTTCAGTACCCTGCGCGACACTTAGCCGCAAATTCAGTTAGAACCGAAAACGTACGACGAGCGATCCCGTCATTTATTGCGGCGGAAATTTTGACGTTCGGTTGGTGTTAGTTTATGAAATATACGTTAATTTCAACGAACTACTAATATCTGAAAGCATTTCTTATTTCATGCCCCATTTGCCTTTGTCCTCCGCTTCCAAAGTCTGGGTGGCAGGAGACAGCGTTACAAGTCTTACAGTGATAAAACGTGGAAAGAGCTATTTTACTTGCAGTACTACAAGTCATATTTTGTCTTGAACATAGGGGGTGATAGGACGTAGAAGGACGCAATGAAACTGGAAGACACCCTCTCAAATTAATCCTTCGATTATGATCAAGTTCTATAAAGCTCTGCTTGGCAAGGCCTCCAAATATCGATACATTTAGCGGAGACTGGAAATGGCAACCCTTCATTCACAATCCTTAAAATGCGGTAAAATTTTAATTGGTGAAGACCTCCGAGTTACGATCTTAGCAATGAGAATATACAAATTAAACTAGGAACCGAATGAAAAAGTCACCTCTCGGAAACTGATCAAGCGCAACAAAAAGATGACCTTATAGTTTTATTCTACTTTGAAAAGGATTTGACTCCCTCTTACTCCCTTCGAATTCATGACTTAACCACGGGTAATCAGGAAACTCGCAACCCAAGAATCGAAAGTGGAAGACATTTGTCTCCCAAACGCGCCCTGAGCATGCACCTGAGAACCTGTCGACACTGCAGCTCAACTGATAACATTGAAAACGAACTAAATTTTCGAAAATTTCTTTCAACATGCAATAGATATAACACAATTTGAAAAAAAAAAACAAGAACAGATATCCCACCATAAGGGAAACAATGATCGACATGCATGAAAGAAATAACGTCGATATACGGGATTTATTTGCAGAAAATTGTACCATTTTTCGTATGGAGAGCTGTTATACTGAAGAAAAGCTAATAGATATTTTCTGATAGCGATATTGTTATTATTATTAGTCTTTTGTACATTTCCATTTGTAAATGGGAATGCAAATAAATAACTGTTATTGTTGTCGTTGATTTCACAAATATGTTTCGGCTTTAAGACCTTGAAGAGAATATGGGGTGCCACACGGTTTTAAATTGAAATCCTTAGGAGCAATAAAAATGCCGTTAAAGTCTCGATTAAGTGCTGGAAAGCAATTGAAATCCAGGTATTGTACTTATATTACAATCTCTTTAGGGTTGAAGGCAAACTGATCATGCAATGTCATTTGGTCAAATCAGTTGCGAAGTGCCCGGGATCGGTTGAGCTTGTAGCTTCTCCAAGAAATCAATCTTGCTACCCTCAGCAACCAAAACTTGATTCAGTTGCAAATAGTTGCATAAACACCATTGTGAATGGACAAGATTTTTCAGAGAGCATTGCAGTTATCAGGCAACATTTTAGGGACACGTACAATAACATCATCATAACGTTGTCATAAGTTAAGTGCTGACCTTAGCTTTTGCTCGAGGTTTAGCCGGTTCAAACGGCAAGGCAAGTAACTTGAGTTTGAGACCAAAACAGCCGAATTTAGCCGCTGCAGACGACTGATATGTTATTCCCTGAATTATCATCAACCGAACAATATGTCATTTGCACCGAGCAAATATCGCTGAAGCGTTTCAATTTCAATACCGAATGAAAACAAAGGAACGAATCAATTAAAGACATGCTAACTGATTAGGTCGTCTTGCGGCAGAAAAAAAAGGAGGATTTTGAAAATAAGCCGATGAAAGGAAAGGGAGCAAAACTGATTTTACGCAGAGGCCCTTGCACATGGATCAATAACGTATTGCATGCCTCCGACCTTAATGAAAAGTTTTGGAAGACCAGATAAGCCGGATATGTTTGTTTTCAGTTAATTTAAAATATGGTTGGTAAAAAACCAAAATTCATTGGCTAATATTATTTAGTGACCTTTAATTTTTTGCACCAACTGCAAAATCTTATTTCTGGTGAAAAATGAACAATGCCGCGGGATATGGAGATATCTCTCGTTATTGATCTGACACCCTCTAAAACTTAAAGCAGGAGCTACGGTTTCTGCCTTTACGACAGCCTGACTACGGAATATTTACAGCAGTGGGTGTTTCAAAGCTGTCTCGGTAAACTTATTCATCTTTTGTTCTGTTGAAATTAGACTTCTGTGGTAGTTCCACTCCATCAGTTGCTACCTCGATTGAGGAGTTTTTTCAGTGCTGCTGCTTTCAAGGTGATATTAAATTGTTTCTTGAAATACAATGGGTAAAGAAAGTGTAATATCAGTAACACATGAGTGCAGTTGAAGCCTTGTTTTCCTCTTATGAGCACGTTTATGCTGATATGGTATTTAGTCATCTTCAGAGTGTGTGATGACGCTGCAATTCTTTTGCTTTAAAAACCTTTTACAGTAATTGTCGCCAGCTATGATTTTAAAACGTTTTTAACGCTTACAGTGGGAGTGTTCAATGATTAGTCAGTAGGAGATCATCATGCATCAGTTCATCTGATCACAAATTCGACATGACATGCAACAGGCATTACACCTCCACTCGTTGCAGATTTTAAAATTCTGACTTTTCTCCCGGCTTTTCTCTTGCAAAATAACGCCTTTAGATTCCAACCTCTTGAATGGGTTAAAGCCAAGAGGAAGAGAT
>OX421447.1:49639468-49644468 GCA_949126865.1 Montipora capitata | reverse complement strand
ACAACAGAGAGAAAAAATCCGTCGCACTCTGCTCTTGCAGAAGTTGAGAAGTTCAGACTTTTCAGTTGATAAGAAGAAAGCCTATGTATCATTCACAAGCAAAGTGAATGTTTCCTTGTTTGTAGCAGGTTTAGTTAATTAATTAATTAAGAGGACCGTTTAATTCTCCACTCTTCACCACAGTTTAGCCCTTCGATAAATCATAACTCCTCTCAGCTGCCATCTTTTCGCAAGAGTTAGGGCAGTGTAAAGAAATGGAAGGATATAACCTTTTTTCGTATACGGCTTAACGCAGGAGCTAATGACTTGCCCAGTGAACGCCATAAACAAAAACAAACATCGCAATTAACATGTTGGGAGCAAATACCACCGATGATATAGTTTTTTGTTCGCCACTAGGCGATAGTTAACAACAATTGCCCGAAGTGGAGGTGGCTAGCGCTGCATATTTACCGAGCCGCGAAGCGGCGAGATTAATATCCACCAGGCTAGCTACCGACACTGAGGAGAATAGCTAAAAAGAGCAAGGCTGATATAACGGTGAAGGAGTATATTGAAAAAAGGTATTGAAAAGGCAGTGTCTTTCGAAATATTGCCTTTTTAAATATATTCCTTCACCGTTATATCAGCCTTGCTCTTTCAAGCTTTTTATAATATTTGAATCGCTGATAAGGTCCTTCACCAGGATCCGGTGCTTCTGTTTTGTTGCGCTGTTCGTTGCTTAGAAAGTTGTACTGAGGTGAATAGTTATTTTGGTGTATACTTCAACAGTGAGATTTTATAGCACAAAAAAGATGATTTTAGCTCATTTATTGCTGCAACGATTACAATATTTTCGGGCGAAAATCACGTCGGAAATAGTTAACAACTATTCACCGAAGTGGAGGTGGCTAGCGGTGGACATTTACCGAGCCGCTTCGCGGCGAGGTAAATATCCAACGCTAGCCACCGACACTGAAGTGAATAGTTGTTTTAGTATATACTAAAATAATATACAGCACAAAAAATTAATTTGGATGTTTTCTTCACTTGTCACGGATGCAAATCGGGACGCCACTTTTTCCCGAGTTGCTCGGAGGTAAATAGCACAGGATATTCGGAGTTTGACGAGTCAATCAGCGCTCGCGTTCAACGCTATCCACTGTTTTAGTATATAATAAAAAGGATATTCGGAGTTTGAGTACCCAATCAGAGCGCGCCTTCAACGTTATCTTAGTGAAAATTACGCACAGGCACCCTAGCCTAGACTGAAAAGGAGGAAAGACCTGGGTTCCCTGGGATCGGGAAACTAGAGTTCCAGACCTCCCATTTAGGCGTTCAAGATGGCGGTGTACCATGGTGAGTTTGTGAAAAATCATTCGAGTTCGAGCCCGTTTTTAAGATAGATACAAGTCCTTCTAAGTTTACTTTCTAGCAAAAAAATATTGTATCTGTCCTTCTTAGTAGACAATTATTGGTGGATGATAATTTATAAATAACGTAACTCTAGGAAAGAAGTGTATATTCAAGAAGAACTCTGAAAATCCTCCCTCCCGAAATGTTACCTCTGGTTGGATTAACGTCATTTTCTATTGACAAGTCTAGATTTGAGATGTTGGAAGGTTGAAGTATACTGTATTTAACTTGGTATGCCGTAAAGTTCGTATGCAAATTGCATTTATTGTTACCAGAGGCGACTGGCAGCTCTCATTAATTATTCACAGGCACGAAAACATGCCAAAGCAAACTTAGCAAAAGACTGAACTATTTTAAAATCGAATTTAAATTTAAATGCACACCCCACGACCTGTCAAGCCGAAATCAAGCTGAAATATATTCATGATTCACAAGATGGCGACTCAGTTCCCAGGATCTTTCATCGTCTCTCTTTAAAAAGGGGACTGGAAACGAAGCGGTTTATTTTCATCTGGATGTGTCTCTGGATGTTTGTTCGACCTGACATTTGACATTTCTGGGGTTTTCCTCCAGTCGGCAAAATCTGGCATCGAGAAAATTTTTCCAGGCTTCGTCATGCTCCCAGTAGTGGTAGATGAGGTGAAACGGTTTTATTCAGAGCTAAATTTAAAAGAGCCCGTGGTTCGGAATCCTTTCAAAAGTTGCGTGCGAATTCCTTGGCGAAAGAAATTCGAGGTAAGCTGGTTTTGTAATAATTAATATTGCCATGCTATAAACGCTTTTCATTTTGCGTTTACTGAGAGCTATATAGGCATATGGATTGTAGAAATTACGCTCTAAACGAACGACGCATGGTTTACGTAAGTTTGCAATGCGTTTTTTTGTTCTTTGGTGAGCTACTGTAGGACGTGTTCTCCTTCCACATTGCATACATGTTGGCGTCGGTTTTCGATTGTTTCATCTGGTCAATGTAATGTTTGACTGTATGCCCTCCCGGCCACCATATTTCGTACACTTTTAGCACATGCAGTGCCCTTGAAAATATTCTCAGGCCAGTATGGTATTTTTCTATATTAATTTTTATACAATCGATTCAACAAAAGTTACCTAATAGTGTGTTACACTTGTAAGGATTGGCTTGAATACCGTATTTTAGATAAGTTTAAATTTAGTAATCCTTAATTAAATGATGGTTCGCTGCAAACTATCAACAATATTGTTGAAGTGTTGTCAGTAATGCATTACTCTTCGCTTAGAGTTCATTTGTAGTTTGCATAAATAGTTTCCAGTAACATTCGAATTCTTAATAGGCTCACCAAGCCACATTAGGATGAACAATATTTGGGAGACTTTTTGTTCTAAAAATAGTCCATGTAGTTGTTGTAATTTTATTCTTGGTACTTTGATACTAAATCATCTTCCCCCCATAATGCATTGGTCCATACACTTTTCATAGGATAGCAAAATATCTGACATTAGTATAAATACATAGGTGATTATACAAAATCCACGCTCTCATTGGCTGGCTATCTCGGATTATCAGCCGATAATCACCTCAACCGACAAAATGGCTGCCAGTAGGCGTTTTGCCACTGTAAGTGAAGATGATTTTCACGTTGAAATGGTTTTTTTTTTCTCTTTTTTGAAATAATCACCTGTGTATTTATACTAAAACAATAATTATTATTCACCTCAGGCTCAGTGATTATCGGTGAATATTCACCGACAATCACTTCGAGATAGCGAGCCAATGAGAGCACGTGATTTTGTATAGTCACCTGTGTATTTATACTAATGTAATATATATCATAAACCTACTTTGTACTTGTTTATGAGTATACTTTTAGTATTGCAGAGAAACACACAAAAACTTTAATCTGCACTAGTAGTGTGACAACTTATCCACTAAACTTTCTTTGTGTGGTGGTTTGGATTTGCCGTTGTGAAAACATAACAATCAAATTGATTTTCTTCATATCTACACAAGCAAGGAAAAGTTATCACATAAAAGGGTGATCTTTTTATAGAATACTTTAACCATAACAAAATTATTATTCATGTCATTGTGCATTATGAATCTTTAACAATATTATGGTAATTTGTACTGTTGTTTATATTCTTGAACTGTCATTTTTTTTTATTCTATAACTAATTTAATACCTTTAAATTTCTCCTGGTCAAATCAGGTTCAGTTGCCACTATTTTCCATCAATATTATTGTATTTATTATACATTCATTACTTAAACAGCCAACATCATTTAGGTTTCAAATTTTTGGAATTAATTTAAAAAAAATTATATTTGTATCTTTTCAATTTTAAGCCGTATTATAATGTATGAATAAAAATTTTACTCTGCTGTTCCTCACGAAGCAAATTTTACTTTCTTTGTGTGTTTTCTTCAATCGTGCTACATGTAGTGTCTTTTGTTGTGCAGATCATTTTTGGCTTGATGTTTCTCCTTCCAATCCGTCTGGCACTTGGTTTTTTTCTGTTCCTGTGTGCTGCTATTCTCTGTAATATCATCACTGTGCGATGGAATCCACGCGATCAACTAAGGACACCTCTGTCACCATGGAGAAGGTAGGTGACCAACCTGAATATTCCTTTAACTTTATTTTGTTTCAATCATGTAGAGTTTTTCAGTGAAAGAATATGTTCTGAAAGAAGAGATTCAGAGAAGACAGTTGTAAATAATTACCGGTAAATCTATAGAAAACTGATGAGGTTTTTAATAATCTGTCTGAACATCGATCTATATCTCTGAACTTCAGACAAAACGGGAACTAACCAAAAGAAAAAAATACATACCTATATATATATATATATATATATCATATGTAAATAAAAGTCGCACATGTCATTGTGCTTGCTATGTCCTTTTATAAATTTAAAATGCCCACAAGTGTGCGCTCAGTATTCATGTGTCACACAAGAGTCATGCAATGTCTTCTTAACACCTCTCTCTCTGTCGAAGACAGTGGAATTTACTGTAAGACCTTGGTAAGGATCTTGCTACATGCAGATAATGTACATGCATGTATGTGCTGTAATGTATGTGTTATAAATTGGTGAAAATTATGTTACTTTCAGTTTTCTTTTGAGTTCTCTTTTAGCATTTTTGATCACAACATATCTTTGGTATTTTGCAAACTTTAGGCACTCTTAATTGGGCGGAGTTTCTCTGCAGTTTCAAAAAATTGACTCAATGTGGTTGCTGTTCCAAGAGTTACTTTACATATAATTATTTATTGCATAATTCCTGGATGTCTGTGTTTGCTTACAATGTAGTATTTATAATGAGATTTTACTGCCCCATCAGTAAAATATGGTTAATGGAACGTGACCGTACTAAAAGGGCCATGCATGTCACAATATATAGTTATCTTCTTGTTCTTTGTAGTCGGTCGTTCAAGGTCATAAAATCAATGGTTTTGTTGTAAATAAAAATTAATGAGGACATAAAGACTTTGTTCCTAGATCTCAGATTATAATGTATACCTCATTCATTACTGCCATGCATGTCACAATATATTACTGCTTCATTACTGCTAAAGAGCATGTGTAATGCCTACCTGGTACATAGTAGAACCTGTGCAACTGGCT
>OX421447.1:49626968-49631968 GCA_949126865.1 Montipora capitata | reverse complement strand
TGGATGAGTTCATCCTAAGCAAATTTTTATCATTGTACTTACAATAGTATTGCTGTATTAAGACGTTACTATCATAAAAGCTGAGAGAATTTTCACAATTAATTTTTTTTTCAGGAACATGTACAAATGGCAAATGTTTGATATCTTTTAAGTCTGGTGAGTTATGCACTCTCTTGTGGAAAATTTGTCTTCTTGGTTTCACTTTAAATTTATTCAGTTATGATAGTGCACTTTGAGCATACCTTTTTATTTAAGTAAATACAGTACTTCACTATTCCTGATTGGAACAAGGTGTAATAAATAGTTTTATCTATTTCCATAACTTTTCTATTTTAAAGCCATAATAAGTAAATTGTTTACAACATGAGTGGCAGTGTCGTATCACTATTTACAAACTTGAGGCGAAGCCGATACTTTGTGAATAGTGACACAACACTGACACAAATGTTGTAAACAACTTGTGAAATGAATGCTTTGTAGTAGTCATCGCCAATGTGTTAGAAAAGCATGCAATGCAGCAAACCAAGGGAAATCAAATAATAATGTTTTGGGAATTATGGAATGTTTGTACAAAATGTATTAAAAGGTTGTCGTCGGGTATTTCCTTAAATTGTAGTTGTTAGTGATGCTCTTGCCCCACCTGGAATCAACTGAATGAACCTCTGAATTCAAACAAGAAGAAAGGTGTACTGGGAATGATCATATTTGGTCAAGTATTGTAGATGATCAAACATTCGATGAAGTACTAGCAAGCCGCAATATTCCCAACTGTACTTTAAGTTCAAGACAAACTTGTTTGGCGTATTGAAGTGTAGGAATTAATTATAGATAGTTTGCAAAGTAAGGACTGCACTGTTGTTTGTGTGGATTGAAGCAAAGAAGGATAAGGTGCAAAGGGAGGAAAAGTTCAGCTGACATTTATCATGATTTACAGAACCATGCACATGACCTGAATGGTGCATTTCTGTTGGTTTTCATACTTATGAATTGTTAATGAATTTTACAACAGTATTTAAATTACTGTTTTAATACTGTTTCATGGCAAGACTTTTATTGTAATCTTGTAACACTTTGTTTCCTTTTAGGAGCATTTATACCAGGGTGCTCTGTTCAGCCAGTTCTCCTACGATTTCCAAATGACTTGGTAAGTTATGTGTCTTCTATGAATGGGTCTTTTGATAAAATTTCTTTCTATAGTTTAAACAGTTTTAAAAGCACAGATACTAGTATGCACATTTTCAGGAAATGGTCAAATCCTATAGAACATGTATGTTGCAGTTTTTACGGGTTAAACCCTATAGTTCTATATCTCACACGTCAAATACCTCTGTAAAACAAAATAGAGAAAGTGTAATGAATTTTAGAAGACAAGAGCTGCCAACTGCCAATTTCTGGTAGTATCTTCAAGACAGAGACTCTTCAACCTTTGAAAAGTATTAGCTAATCTTTGTCAAATTTTAATACATTCTGTTATATTATGCCAAAATGTCGATGTCTCTGATTAGTTTTGGTGCATGTACAAGGTGTTTGGTATTTAGACCATACATTGTATATGTACATGTGTACCATTTTCTATTCCTTCTGGTGCAAAGGGGTTGTCTTCAGTAAAAGAATACCAAAACTTTGTGACACTACACTTACATATTGTGGGGTGTGTTCGATTGACCCTATTCTGGAAATTATAAGAATATGGCAAGTGATCATTTAAAACAGTATGTCTGGCTTTTTGAAGCAACAAGGATAATGAAGAGTACATGTACATGACTGTATTTGTAAAATAGTATTTTAGCAGGTGTTTGACAATTTTAACCCATTGACTCTTGGGGGTTGCCCATTGACAAGTAAAATCGTCTGGTGTTAGACAGTAAAATATTAAAGTCTGGCCGGTCCAGGCCGGTTTTCCTATTCCGTAGTACGGTCAATTAAATGCAAATAATGCAAACCCCTTTCAATCAATGGTTTTCACTGCTTTCAATCTCATAACTAAAGATACTGAGGCAGTACTAGTGCGGCCCAGTGGCTAGGGTGTTTGCCGTGTTCAGGACTTGTGCTCACAGCTCATTGAATTTCATCCTGGTAGTCTTAAGCTGGGGTTCAACTTTTCTGCTGCATTTTGTAAATAGCCAACTTTTTTTCTACAAAGCTACAGAGGGTATCAGTTTAAAACACATGCCCCTCAACAACATTTTTTCATATCCAAAAATAATTTTACTTTCGAAATATGAAAGAGAGTCATTGAGGGGCGTGTGTAACTGACGACCGCTGTAAACAATTACCCTCATGTTTGACTTTTTTTCCATCAGGATATTTATTCTTGGACTTGGGATGGTCCTGGATCGTAAGTACTGATGATGATGATGATGAGTCAGAATGATTGTTCATATTCATTTAAAGTAGTTAAAATGGATGTGCCTTGTTTATAGTGAAAGAGTTTTTAGTGCTCAAGCTTCACAGGCTCTCCACTTTAATAATCTGAGAGTTATGTACAATCAAGCTATGTCATGCATGACCAGTATGGACAAGAGTGAAATAAACATTCGAATTCCTCTTGGGAGCTTCCGAGATTTGAATGGAATCTTGAGGATTTTTCTAAAAGTTGCTACTAAAAATGCATAATAAAAAAAAAAGTTCATACAATGTAGCTACCTATTTTTGACCTATCAAAGAAAAATATCCATGGGAATTCTGAATCTCAAGAGCAAAGTTCAAAACTGGCACGCAGATTTGAAAACTCGGTTCAAATTTCAAAATAACTGGTCACGCTTCATACAGCTTGACTGTAATACTAAAAACAAATAAAGCAAACATGATGTAAAATTCCAACAGCAGGCAGGTGTCAACCAGTTGGTGGGGTTAAATATTACTCTGGACCAATGAAAGGAAATCCAGCTAGCGTCATAGATGGTTTTGAGCCTGATGTAATTGCATGCAAATTTAACACTCTAAGGCCTGGACTATGATGCTTTCTGTTAATTACAAAGCATCAGAGTTCCATGCAATAAATATTATTTATTGAAGATGGATTTTATCTTCCTTTTCAGGTTATTATTAACTATTTTACTTTTGTGTCAGCCGAGTAATGTTGCTGAAATTGAGGTGAGTTACTTGGCCCGTAGAATTATTAGTGAAATAAACCATTAGAACTGTGGGTTGTAGATGAAAGTGCAAGGATCACTTCTCTCAATTTCAACATTTATACTACAATACTGAGATGGTGAGACCTGCATCAAAGAATAAAGAGTATTTTACACTAGCTTTGCTTTAGCATTTAAAAACTGAGCAACTACGGTGGAATCCTTTTAATTTGACCACTTTCAGAACATAGAAATTTGGTTGTATTAACGTGGTGATCATACATGTAATACCGAGAGAGGGTCAAATTACAACAGTGCAAAGCTGCAACCTCTTTAAACCATGCTTTTGCTTCCCCTGTAAATTAAAATCTTGTAAGTTACATGTAATTGACAACAAAACTGAGTAAAAGCAAAGACAATTTTCATTTCTTTGTTAACAAACAAAAGGACTACATGTATCTATAATACTGAAATTTATTGAATAGCTGTTGTCAATTTGGTAGCTTGCAATGCTTTACACAGTTCAATATTAGAAAATTCAGAATATTACAAAATTTAGTTCAAATGGGTTCAAAAAAGTCTGTGAGCTTCTGTTGGCTTTGTCTTTGCTTTAGCCAATCACTTTTCATGCTAGCAGTAACTTTTGTGAGTTCATTTGCAGTTTTTATATTAATTGGTGGCAATAACAGGATAATTTTATAAAGAAAATAACTTCTAAGGACTCCAAAAGGTAGTCGGGTTAACAGGATCTTTAGATGAAAAAATGGGTGGTTTTTTTTTGGACCAGAAGACTTCTTGCAACTAGGTAGTTGTGTTAATTGGGTGGTCATATGGTGGGCTCCTGCTTAAAGGGAAAATTAATTTTATCTTTTAATCTTCTTTTCTTTTCTTACAGTTCTTACCAGTTTGGAATCCTACAAAAGAGGTATTAAAATGAGTAGCACGGTTTTAGAGGAATTGACAAGTTAATTGTGGGAGTCAAATTCTTAATCCCAACTTTGAAATATATGGCTAACAAGTGAAAGTGTTTTGTATTTCAGGAGAAAGAGAATCCAAAACTTTACGCTGAACATGTTCGACAGTATATGGCAAGGTTGGTTGGAATCCAGGTGTCAACCTCATTTTTTCTCCAGAGATAATCAAGTCTGGCCTCATTATTCCACTTGTCTCAAATCACAGGACAAACTTTGTTTGTTTTTGACAATGTGGTGTTATCCCAAGTGTTAATTTGCTTTGAGGAGGTGTTCCAAGGGTTGTAGGCCATTGTTTAGTGCTGATTTCTAAAGCTCTTTTTTATTTTCTTATTTTTTCATTTAATTTAATTGTGATTACCTTGATATTTATTGGTGATTTACCTGCCTTAGCATTTTAATCATTGGTGAGACTAAAAGCACTTTTATCTGTGAGAATTTTTTGAAGGACCAGAACTGAAAAAAATGTTGGTTTTACATGTTAATGATTTGACCTTGCATCAGTGGAGGGTGTCATGGCCTTATATAATTGCAAATTTGGATTAATCAGCAGCCATATAGCCACTAAGTAGTTTGCAGAATTCACCAAGTACCCTTCAGAGGGAAAATTGATGTTTTTTCCCAGCAAGCCAGTAAGATGGTGTATTGTGGCTGCATTGCATGTATTTCACAAAATTTGTTGCCTATCTAGGTGTCTGAATGTGCCAGTCACAGGTCACTCCTTTGAAGACGCACTTTTGATGACCAAAGCTGCTGAGCTTGGCCTCCCACCAGACACTGGAGTCATTGAGTTTTGTAATACTGCTGGCAAACTAGGGTATGCCACCAGAGAACAATTAAGAATTCAGCCAGTGTACATAATAATATTGTTTCATACATCACAACATGAATGCCCTGTTGAATCAAAGCTCGGGCAGCGTGGTTTAATGTAATTGGTTAACAAACTTAAGTGAAC
>OX421447.1:49604468-49616968 GCA_949126865.1 Montipora capitata | reverse complement strand
TATAATTCCGTGTCCAAGTACACTAAAGAAAAAATCCCACTAAGATTTTCATTTAGTGTACTTGGACACGGAATTATAACCACAGCGCCCCTCCCCATTCTCCGCGCGGCCTATGCCTCTCGCGCCAACAATACCGCCAGCTACGGCAGGCTACTCAATATCCTTCTCTATATCCAGGACCCAGCTGCTAAGCCTTTATTCCAAATATTTTGTGGCTGAATTGCATTTTCGAATTTGTTTTTTTTTTTTCAAACAGTGGGAACTGGCGAAGTAAGTACAATGTCGATACTGCTCACTGAACGGCGGTGAACGAAGATAAATGTTCTTTGTGTGTTTCAAGTTCGATTTTCCTCTAGCAATTAACTGAGAGAACAAGTCACGTGGATGGTCATCTCTCAAATTATTGAATATACCAGTTTTTTCTGCGAGTACAATTAATGAATCTTCCATTATTTAATTACGGAATTTAAGCCCCGTTCAAACGGTCATGATAGTTGATGATAGTTGATGATAGTTTCAACTATCATTCACTATCATTGACTATCATGTTTGCGATCAAACGGTTCATGATAGTTGACGAAATCGCGCAATGTGCTGGCGCAGCTAACTGGTACCTAGTCTATCTATTAGGTTCCATATCAAACTACTACTCCACTTCTCGTTGTCTGGTTTTTCAGCTTTTTTAGCTTTTCTCACTTTCTCGCTTTCAGCGTCACTGTCGTCCGAATATTCGTCCAAATTATTGTTTTGTTGTTCCTCACAGGACGATGGCAAACTTGCGGTAGCCATATTGCATTGAGCCCGCCTTGGTTACCCCCGCTGACCGAAAAACTATCATGCACTATCATCCGCTCGGTCAAACGGCAGGGTTCGTACAGGTCATGGAAAACCTGGAAAGTCATGGAATTGAAGTATTTCAGTTTCCAGGCCTGGAAAGTCATGGAATTTAATTGTCGGTCATGGAAAGTCATGGAAAATTATAGTTACGTGTGGTACGTAAATTATTGCAGAAGTGGAAGCAAGGACAAAATAAATTTCAGGCGAGTTATGTCTGAAAATACTCCAAATACAAGGACGATTTTGACAATTTTCGAAACTGGCAGCTAAAGTTTAGGTAATGGAAAACTGGAAAAAGTCATGGAAAAGGTCATGGAAAGTCATGGAATTTGAAAAACTCTTAAGAGTACGAACCCTGAACGGAAAAAACTATCATGAACTATCATGTCGAATTTGAACATGTCCAAACTGCATGATAGTTGATGATAGTTGATGATAGTAAATGATAGTTCGTGTTCAAACGTGCGTGATAGTTGAAACTATCATCAACTATCATCAACTATCATGACCGTTTGAACGGGCCTTTAGAGCAACAAGATTTATTGATGTCGCATTTTTCTTAATGCTACCGGGTTTGTGAAACGGCAGCGATAATTCTAATTTAGTAAATTTTCAGCTCCGATTATTGCATTTCTAGCTTTTTGATTGGATAAAAAACTCCGACTATGAGCCAATAGTCGAAGTTTTACGTCATATGGAAAATAGTGCGCCAAGATGCTCTTTCCGGACGCTTTGTAAAATTGTGGAAATAAAAATCGGCGGCAAAACCCGGTTTGAGAATTTACTAAAACAATTATTCCATTCGCCCTTGTTGGATATGAAGTGATTATAACCAACTCGCGCTACGGGCTCGTTGGTTATTTTATCACTTCATATCCAACTCGGGCTCATGGAATTATTGTTATATATCGGTCAGTGTAAAACGCAGACTGCAGACCAGGGGTAAAATGCAGACTGAGGTTATAACGTAAGTGTTAAAAAAAGCCCAAACCCCTTAGAAATGCTAACCTTAGGCCTTAAACAATATTTAGGCTTAACTGTTAGCATTTCTAATGGTTTAGGGCTTTTTCAACAGTTAAATTATAACCTCAGTCTGCATTTTACCGCCGGTCTGCAGTCTGCGTTTTACACTGACCGGGCTAAATATGCAGTAATTATTTTACGTGCAATCAGAAATATAATATTTATAGTGATTACAAAATCGGATAAATAAACAATTTGATGAAACCTAATTTAGGGTTAGACTGAGTTTTGGGCTAATTGCAAAGTAATTTATAACGTATCGAAAACGAGTGAGTCGGATCACTTCATCGGTGTATCGGGATACCAGGAAACAGATGAAAGCACACAAGGCACGCCGAGTGCTTTTGTTGACTCGACAACAATGTCTCTTGTCCATTATACCACATGGTACCAAAAAGTATATATTCAGTATTTGTTGGTATGAATTATGAGCGACTATTTGTTAGTCGAAAAATTTTACACTAAAATCTTTTGATAGGGTATTTGATATTTATAAGATGGTCGACGCTTCCGTTGTTGTGCACAATCTTAATGCATTTGTAAAATAAGTACTAATAAAATAAAAGTGAGTTGATTTGTGAAAGGTTGGTTGATTATCTTGTATTTTGCTTTTAACTTGTCTTCACACAACGGCATTTACATTGCTAAGTATCTTTTCTCCAATTCACTGCTTGCACAAATCCCATAATACACTTCTTTTACCCCCAACAAATCTGCATAGGCATTGTTTTCGACTTCTCTTGGGACATTTTCATGTCCCAGGATAAATTGCAAACAATGGTTATGCAAAGGGTAATAGAGGTGTATTATGGGATTGTGCAAGTAGTGAATAGAGATGATTAGAGGGCTTTCATTTATTAGCGCGTAGGGGTGGGTAGCCTGCGTCACAGACGTAAACAAACCCCGGTTAGTACTTACTTACCGAGGTTTATTTTCGTCTGCGACGCAGGCTAAGGGGTGGGCAAAATTATATGGAACGGTCCCTTCATACGTTACCCAACCCTTCTTTACAGCATTGGCAACAATTACATATCCCCCCTACTTTATCCAGGATTATGTTTCAACCCCCCATCTCACCTTCACACGTGACGACCACCCAACTTATATTAGCCAATATCAAAAATGCAATAATACTCTTTGTCCCTCCAAAATTTTGTCGTAATCCGCATTGTTTCCAGTTTCTCTTGGGACCATTGTAATTCCCACGAGAAAATAAAAACAATGAAGTTCATGTAAAATTTTGGAGGGACAAACAAAGAGTATTATGGTATTAAAACTGGGTTTGTCACCAGGTGGATCCATTGGCAAATAAAAAATATAAATATATGTTACTCTGGTGTTTGAAATATAAATTATGTACAATAAAAACGTTGGCAAGATTTCCGCGCAGGTCCCTACTTCATTATGCATACACTCCTTTGTTTCAAGAAAACAATAGCGATAACAATAGGCGTCCTTTGGGACTGTGGCGCTTTGTTCTTTCTTTTTAGAGGTTTTTTTTCTAAGTCCATATATGGACTTAGAAAAAGTCGGTCGAACTTCTGTCTGAAATACGGAAAATCGAACAGTTTTTCCTGCAATTTCGGCACTTTTCCTGCAATTTTACCCATTTTTCAGTTTAAGAATAAGCGTAACAAGTGGAGTTTCAAGCAATCGTTGTAATAGGGTTCAGATTCGCAAACATAACAAACAAAGCAAATAAAAGTACTGTCATAAGAAATTTAATGGCTACCTGCTCTTTTCATCGTGAAATTGTTCTTCCTGTCCGCTTAAAAATTCGCCGAGACACTGCAAAGTGTATATTTTCTTCCTTTCCTGTATTTAGCATCACGAATGGTGCATTTAGAGGGATTTTGCGATTTATCGCTCTTTGTAGAGATCGGCAATATGCTCAATGATACTTCCAAGTAAATAGCTTTGGTAGAGATCCATGGATGTTCCCGTACGAGGCATACTTCGTTTCACTCCCCATCATGTCTTTTCAATGCCCTGCTGTGGGCTCGTTTGTCTGGGTCGACGAAGTTTAGGCGATGGTTAACTGCGGTGAGATGATGTTAGCCCTTGTCTTGTAGGCAGTTGTAAACTTTCCGGCCACAGGTGGCTAGGGCTAATATTTTTTCAAGGAAAGTTTACGGTCAGAAAATTAATATGTGTTCTGGCGGATTGAAGGCTATCCATTGCAGTTTTTTCTTGAGCATCGCGAAACAGATCCATCTCCCGATGCGGCACTTTGTCTTTGCCAACTGACTGCGTTTTCACACAGGTTTTGGACACGGAAGACGAAAGTAAATTGTTTTCTTTGCACCACTCTATGCACAACTCTGGAAAGGCTATAAAGCAGGGACAATTTCCAAATGATCAAATCTCCCATTGCTGTGACCCTTTTACTTCGGTAGCCATCTTGATTACTACGAAGACACAAGTTTGCTTCAAAAGAAGGGAAATATGAAACGATTTTAATTGCAATGAACTCGTGCATGAAAGTTCCCCATGAAAGATGCACCAATCAGACTTTAAGCGTGGTATACTCTTCCACGCAGTGAACTTATAAGTGTGCCGCACGCACGGGGCATGAAGGAAAAGCAGGTCACAGTTCACAGCAATACTGGAAAACCTAAAACTATCACATGGACTAACCTTAAGCCTAAACAGTGCCTTTAGTCGTAATTAGGGTTACGGTTAGCATTATTAAAGGATGGGTTGTTTCAAGAGTAGTAAAACAGGGATCTCTTAACGGTAACCTACAAGTGTAAGTTCGATTGTAGGTGCTCGGCGCGGCACGTGTATATAACTAGTGGTAACCACAGGTTAGAAAGTGCGGGCCTGAATGCACTTGAAGAGCTTTTAAGATATTGGGAATGGACAGAAAAGATAGTAATAAGAGCATGTGTATTTCGAAATTGGATGTTTCTAGATATTTTGCCTGAAGTTGTCATAGCTGTTTTACATGTAGTCCATGTAGTTGAGATGTATTTGAGTGGCTGTTGAATAAGTGACCAAATTTTTTGGTAGAACACAATAATATTTATTGAAAAGTACAAATATGAAGATAAGTTTTAATGTAGTAAAGTTTTTAAGTACTGCAAACATGAACGGGTTCTAATCTACTAGTAACATAAGTGTTATTGTAATAAACGTTTTGGAGAATTGAAAATGTCAATGGTTTTCAAAAAGTCCAACATACGCTTAGTGAAAAAAAGACTTAATAACTGCAACGTTAACGGGTTTTAAACTATATAACCACAAGTTTTCCTAAAGGTTTCTAGAACTCGAAATGCCAGTGGGTTTTAAAACCGCCAACATTTACACAAGTTTCAATGAAATAAAAGTTTCCAGGAATGTCAATGGCTTCTAATGGATTATTAACATATGTATTACTGTGCTAAGTTTTGAGAACTGCAAAATAATGTCAATATGTTCTTAAAAGTCCAACATTAACATTAGTTTTTTTCATTGGTGACACTGAGTGCACAAAACCAGGTGGAGTATCTGCAAAAATAAACACACAAAAAAAGACAACTGAAGTAAATTAAATTGGAAGATTTGGAAAATTAGTTTACATATTCTTGTGAAGTGGGAAAAATAACAATTAGAGTACAAACCTTTTCGCTTTGATGCCATGGATCTGTGAATGTGAGAGCACTGGAAAACAAAAAGAAAAAATTACAAAATTTCTCCTAATTACAAGTTGTTTTTAGCAATTGATATAATATGGTTTTGAGAAAGTTATCTTTACATAATTATGGTTATAATTAACTTATGAAATGTTTACAATGTGTTTAAATGCAAAAAGTTGTTTGTTTAGTGTATCATGAGAGAAAGGAGTGAAATTTGAGTTAGTTACATGTGATAATCTGCCTAATATACTCACTTTTAGGATTACTTTGAACAAGGCAGTGTGAATTACAATGTTAATCTTGGCAAAACTGTGCCGTCGTTTGATTCGACTCGTGGGCTAAGACAACCAGGTGACCAAACTGGGTCAAGACGCCAAAAAATCATTTTGCCTGTTATGCTTTGAGATAAATGAGACATCTGCGGCAGAAGACTTGGAAGACTTCGCCATGTTTTCCGTACAGAGAGTGTTCTATACTTCAGCTCCGTGATCGTGAATCGAAACATGTCAAACGGCGCCTTCAAAAAGTGAAAGTGGTTTACCAGAAGATTTAACCGCCCACAACAATATATAATATAACTAACCTTACAAAATAACCCGCAGCAAATCCAATTACGCTCGAAGTCCTCGAAGCTCGCCTCCACATCGTCAGCAAAACGTCCTTCGATCCATGTGACAGAAGCTTCTATCCCATGTGACAAACTGTTATAATTGACACATTTTTCGCATTCTGATCGTTCTTAGTTGCAGAACAAAATTTCGATTTCCGGTTTCAGCGTCCCTGTTATAAACGTGGCGCGCACGCGTAATACGCAATCCGCTGGTCACTGTCAAGATTAGGGTTGCGGGCCTCTCTTGGGCCCGCAATTACGTATCATTGTTATGTAAATAGTCAGCCAGAATTCAAAATAAATATCATTTTCAAGGTGTGAATTAGCAACTTGACACGTTAGCTCAGTGGCAAAGAACAGGGACAAGTAATCCAGAGGTTTACAGTGGGTCGGAGTTCAAGGCAAGCTGTGAGTGACATATCATGGGATAAAATGGCAGAAAAAGCCGAGCGGGATGTGGAAATAAGAACAAGACGAAGAGATAGAAAGGGGAAAGCTGGGACAAAAACGAGTAACGGTGTGGGCGATGAAGGGAAAGAAGAGAGAGAGGAAGGGAGAGAAAAAATGAGATCCGTTTTTATTCATCCCGTAAGTACAAATTACCCATGTATATATTCGGTTCTCTTGGGTATACGTATTGTTCTACAAAACAATAGCGCGAATGAGTAATTAATTTATTCTGCATGCATAATGAAGTAGGGACCTGAACGGAAATCATTCCAAAACGTTTTCCGACGTTTCGGTTGTATTCAACAACCTTCATCAGGGAAAGTGAAAGATAAAATTTACACGAAAGCTAAGATATAAACTAAAACGCTAATTAAAATTCTAAAGTTAGTGTCATTTTTTTTTTTTTTTCTGCAATAGTCAAATGCAAATACTCCTTGGGGAGTAGTGCTCCATCGTCTCGGTTGAGGGGGTCTTTAGCACAGTTTATTTCCCAAGCCTCAAGAATTTTCCTTTGTGGCCAGTTATTGTTAGTTCTAAGAATAGTGGCCTCATTCCACGCGATGTCATGATTCGTTTTTATAACGTGGTCCGCAAGTGCTGATTTTTATTTTTGTAGCCGTGCGACGGCCTTTTGATGCTCGCCTTTTCTAGTTGTAAATTTTCTTTGCGTTTCTCCGACATAATTCTTGCTACATACTGCGCAGGGAATGTCATACACGAGATCTCGAATTTCTTCTTTGCCCATTTCGTCTTTCGGCTTTGGAAATATCTGGCCAATTGTATTGTAGGGTTTAAAAGTCACTTTGATACCCTGATTGCCCAAAACTCTCTTTATGGGTTCGGAGGTCCCGCTCAAGTATGGTATTGTGCAGTATTTCTCTTCCGACTCTGCACCAGTTAATGGGTAGTTTAATGGTGGTTTAGGTTTGCTGGCATTCAAGATAAAGCGTTTGGGGTATCCATTTGATTGTAATGTGGACATTATTCTTTGTTTTTCCTTGTTTCGGTCGGATTTTGTTGAGGGAATTCTCTCGGCCCGATCCATTAATGATTTGACCACAGCTCGCTTGTGCATACTGGGATGGTGCGATAAATATGACAGATAGCGATCAGTGTGGGTAGGTTTCCGGTAGACGGTGGTGATTAATTTTCCGTCTTCCTGGTGATGAACCATGGTGTCAAGAAAGGCAATTTTACTCTCGTTCTCACGTTCAATTGTGAAAGTAATGCAAGGTTCAACTGAATTCAAATGTTCCAGAGAGGTCTGTGTACTTCCAGATTTTGCGGTTGTAATCACGTCGTCCACAAATCTCTTCCAAAACAAAGGTGGATTGGTTAGTGAAGCTAGCGCTCTTTCTTCAAGGTCTTCCATGACCATGTTAGCCATTATAGCCATTATAGCCATTATAGCCATTATAGCGGAGAGTAATGCGAGAGTATTACTGACATCAAACTTCAGGATGACGACGTACTTGTTTCTTTCGACGTCGTTTCGTTGTTTACATCGATTCCGGTGGACGTGGCTATTAGTGTTGCTCACAACCGCCTGGTCAACGACGAAAATTTACAAGACAGGACAGCCATACCTATTACTGACATTGTCAAATTACTTGACTTTTGCCTTTCAACCACCAATTTTCAGTATGACCACAAGCACTACAAGCAAATTCATGGGACAGCTATGGGCTCCCCCGTTTCCGCTATAATGGCTAACATGGTCATGGAAGACCTTGAAGAAAGAGCGCTAGCTTCACTAACCAATCCACCTTTGTTTTGGAAGAGATTTGTGGACGACGTGATTACAACCGCAAAATCTGGAAGTACACAGACCTCTCTGGAACATTTGAATTCAGTTGAACCTTGCATTACTTTCACAATTGAACGTGAGAACGAGAGTAAAATTGCCTTTCTTGACACCATGGTTCATCACCAGGAAGACGGAAAATTAATCACCACCGTCTACCGGAAACCTACCCACACTGATCGCTATCTGTCATATTTATCGCACCATCCCAGTATGCACAAGCGAGCTGTGGTCAAATCATTAATGGATCGGGCCGAGAGAATTCCCTCAACAAAATCCGATCGAAACAGGGAAAAACAAAGAATAATGTCCACATTACAATCAAATGGATACCCCAAACGCTTTATCTTGAATGCCAGCAAACCTAAACCACCATTAAACTACCCATTAACTGGTGCAGAGTCGGAAGAGAAATACTGCACAATACCATACTTGAGCGGGACCTCCGAACCCATAAAGAGAGTTTTGGGCAATCAGGGTATCAAAGTGACTTTTAAACCCTACAATACAATTGGCCAGATATTTCCAAAGCCGAAAGACGAAATGGGCAAAGAAGAAATTCGAGATCTCGTGTATGACATTCCCTGCGCAGTATGTAGCAAGAATTATGTCGGAGAAACGCAAAGAAAATTTACAACTAGAAAAGGCGAGCATCAAAAGGCCGTCGCACGGCTACAAAAAGAAAAATCAGCACTTGCGGACCACGTTATAAAAACGAATCATGACATCGCGTGGAATGAGGCCACTATTCTTAGAACTAACAATAACTGGCCACAAAGGAAAATTCTTGAGGCTTGGGAAATAAACTGTGCTAAAGACCCCCTCAACCGAGACGATGGAGCACTACTCCCCAAGGAGTATTTGCATTTGACTATTGCAGAAAAAAAAAAAAAAAAATGACACTAACTTTAGAATTTTAATTAGCGTTTTAGTTTATATCTTAGCTTTCGTGTAAATTTTATCTTTCACTTTCCCTGATGAAGGTTGTTGAATACAACCGAAACGTCGGAAAACGTTTTTATTGTACATAATTTATATTTCAAACACCAGAGTAACATATATTTATATTTTTTATTTGCCAGAGTATTATGGTATTTTTGATACTGGCTAATATGAAAGCAGACCATCCCGGCCAGTTCATCCAGTGCATTCATAATAGCGACCTTCAGATTGGAGTACGAGAACGACTACCAGTACGAGTTTTCTGTGCTGAGTAAGCGCATTACATTTAAAAGGAAAATTTTGGGAAAAGCGCGTGCTCGTTCTCGTTGTCGTCTTTGTTCTCCAATCTGAAGGTCGCTAATGTTGTATTAGAATGTTTATATTCAACGTTTTCGACTCAACAATCATTTTCATCCTTAGAAACAACAATTCAGCTAGCATACCATCACAAAAAGCACAATATATTGTATATGTCACTTTTAAAACCAGCCATCACGTGGTGTGTATTTATAAAGGAATGCTCAGTTGCACTCGTAATAACTAGTATTGAGCAGAAGCATGTGATGGGCTAAATTAGTGTCAAAATAAACTTTGTACCTTCGCTTCATTCAGCTTTGAAGTGAGCGGAGTGAAGTGGAAAAGGCAAACCGAAAAACCTTGATCTTAAGGTCTCTATTGCCCGAAAAATTAAAGGTCTCTATAAAGTTTCACACAACCTCCCTTAAAAGGCTTCTCAATATGTGACAACCCCCCTCTTAATACTTTTCCAAAATAACGTAGCCCCCTGCAATTTTGCAGTATTTTTATATTATATATTTTGTATTTTTCACGATTAGAGTAAAGCTCATAACTGCACAGTGCATTGATGAAAAGTTTTAACACGCGACCTTCCGCAGTTCAAATTTACCTTAGAGCCCTCACGTTAAGATCTGATACTATTTGTCTATGCCTAACATGCCAACGCGGTGCAGAGAAAAGAACCAACAAACTCAACCCATATATGACGTCGAATCTAAGAATCGAACCCGGGCCATATTGACGGGAGGCGAGTGCGCTCATACCCTGGGTTCCAGGGGAATTTCTTTTTTTCAAGGTCGGAGAGAACGCTCAGCGATTCCAAATCAACGTTCGAGAACGAAAAACGAATGCATTTTTTTTCGTCCTCGACCGTTGATTTGGAATCGTTAAGCGTTCTTTCCCTTGCATACGGCTGGCGCGCCTGAATTTGAATTGACCAATCAGGATTCAACAGGCGGAAAAAACTTTACTGTCCTGACTTCAATGAAAGTTAACAGGAATAGGATTGAAATAAGGCCATTAATCTCCCTGGAGATTGCATTAAAGATTCGGGAAAAGGGACTTACAATTTCCAAAACCATATCAGACTGAAAAGTGAAAAAATATGAAACATTTTGAGTCTCCAAGCTTGCAATTTGGCGTCAAATGGGTCACCGGCTTCCGGCATGGCAACTCGCTCGTAGTTCGTAGAGTGTCGCCATGTAGGGTAATAGTTGTGTTATTTTGAACAAAAGATGCTGTTCCTCGTCAAATTCAACCCGGAATTTGCATGTTAACTACTGGAAAAGGCTACTATCGTGTCATTTCGGTCGAACAGCTAACCTTTGACTGCCGCTGGTACTGCGGGCGCAGCCGCCGTATGCAAGTTCCGACCATGAAAAAAAAATCCTCTGGCACCCAGCCGGGTAGTGCGCTCACCGCCCCTAGAAATGTCCGGCTCCTTGCAGAACTTGCACATTGATCAGAACAAATAACATCACCAAGTACAAACCAAACCTTTTACAAACAAGCATTGCTGGAAGAAAAATACATCAATTTATGAATCCATTTCTTGCTAGATTTCCAGAGTCCCAATCGAACGCACCCTTAGTTTTGTTGTTATCCTGGGTATCCTGTGGAAGAATGATGATGTAAACTGACCATATTGAGCAAGAAGGTCAATATTTACAAAATGACCTCTTCTGGTGGGATGAGTGTTTGTATTGATATCCGGGCCGAATTTCTCAGTTGCTATCGGAAGCTTGAAGGTTGATATTTGAGGCTATTTTTGCTGTGCTCTTTAACGAAATGTCGGAATTTCCGAAAAGAAAAGTTCTTTTGAGAGCCCAATCGTTCATTCAACCCGAGGTGCACAACCCATTCACGTATGAACTCAAGCTAACTGGTTTGGATAAGCTGAAGGTGAGTACGTGAACTGTTAAGAGTGTTCGTTGATTGTTTTGGCTTTAAAACACCATGTCATAAGTATAAATCAACAAGAAGAATTCGCGACGAGACGAGGTCATTGATGTAGAACTTATGAAAGTAACTTGTGCTTAAGTTTGATCTTACTCAATATTGGCCAATTTAATTTTTAGTTTGAAGTCACGTAGTTAGGCTTATTGCTGGCAACGTGCCCGTGTTGTCGAAATTAGTATCGTGGAAAAACAGCATTCTACAATTCCAAAGGAACCGTATTGATAGATGGTTTGCAACCAATCTCTGGAGACATATATAACAATGTTGCAATTATGTACATTATTGTTGGTGGACGAACAAAAGGAGTTCTAACGAGAGCCCTAACTGTTTTCGTCCACCAACGTGCATGGCGGCAATGACATAATGTGAGCTGAGAAGGATTAATTTATAAACTTAAACCCCATCTGCTCATTTGTTTCCACTGAACGCGCATCAAAAGCAATTTCGATTTGTCTCATTTACTCAATTTGGTCCTTTTAACACCCGGGGGGGGGGGGGGGGGGGAGTACTCCCAGAAAAATTGGGTAGGGGTGTGCGGCCCGCTTCCCAAAACCCTTACCCTATTTATGACCAAAATCTGTGATTTTCCCTACCCTATTTATGACCTGACCAAAAATTCGTGGTTTTTGGTTTTGATTGAAATTTTTTCAGTTTTGTGGATTTTGATTATTTTTTGTGCTGTATTAAACAGTTTTGCAGTATGCACCCTAATACCCTGCTCTTTATTCCAAATTGCTTGAAAAAACCAGGTGATTACATATATTTTAATAGACATGAAGAATATCGATAAAGCCCTGTAATTATTAAGCAGAATCAATTTAACACACGCTTATCACATGGGGTAATCATGCAAAAATAAAATTTTGACATCAAAAGGTAGCACTTGATTGGCTATTTGCGTCTTTCTTTGATCATTGACCAATTATTAGTACGTCTGGTTTAATATTATTGTTTCATCTTT
>OX421447.1:49546968-49599468 GCA_949126865.1 Montipora capitata | reverse complement strand
TAAAAACTTATCTTTTCCCAGGGAAAATTGAAGCAGATTGGCATGACAATCTGACAAGAAATAATTAACTCGTCAAAAAAATCTGACAGCGGTCCAGTGTCAACAGCTCAATCCAATCCCGTTGCAGCAACAGGAAATTCTGAACGCGTCAGTTACAGAAGAATGTGAGTCCCTATATCTCGCTCTATCACCATTCTTCCCTAGGCTCGCTTGAATTACTAAAGCAGGCTTTTCGACTGACTCAAAAGGGACTTCCAGCAGTCTGGTATATGTGATAAAATATTTTTTTATCTCAAGTTCATAATCCCTTTGCTACATGTATTCTAATGGCTACATGTAATTGTATTATTTATCACTCTGTTATGGATTTGAAACAACAGTTACTGTGGAAGGAAATTTGTGGGGCAAGGAAGGCATGTGCATGGGGCAATCAATACTTTGAGGGGAGGCTGGGTGGATATTGAGGTGAGGAGAAAGGGATATAAATTTCTGGTATTCTTATGGAATGTTTTTTCTGATGCTTAGAATTCTTTACCTTTTCAGGGACTTGTACAAATCGAAAGTGCCTGATCACATTCAAACCAGGTTGGTTAAATTTAATTAATGTTAATTTTAACATATCAGGTTTAACTTTGCATGTCTTTCTGAGGGTTGGACTCTCACAGTATTGACTGGTGGCCTCCTACCGGCCATGAGGTGTTGAGGTGTACGTCACAGCCTTCCTCAGCTGTGTGGTATAGACAGGTGGTGGGCGACCACGATGGCAGCTCTTAATGCCTGCCTTCACTTAAGATGGCACTCCATCAAAGCACAGCTGCAGTAAACCAGTTTATCTATTATATATAGTATGTACTTTAATATATGATTATCATAATCAAGTCGGCCATGACCCTGGTTTGCAATACCAGAACAATAATATTATTTATTCTGGCATTACAGTACTGACTGAGTCGTGGAGGTATTTTCCATAATAACAATCGCTTTAATAGTACAGCCGTAAACAACCAAGTTTAATACATGCATATAAACCCAGCCAGCGATTGTGACTTCTCAACATCCTATCAGTCCGTTTGATTTAATTTTATTAAACCTTACATTATTAATTATCATACAATGTCAATTCTTAAGTCCTTATAAGCTACCTTGTATATTATTATGAGAGGATACTAATTATGCCAAAAAAGAGTCTGCGTACTGGCCCTGTTGGATGCACCACTTGTGAATACCTACCCACATAATGATTTTTTAATCTGAACAGCTATATGTATCTGGTTTTATTGGTATTTTGATAATAGGTGCTTTTTATGCTGGCTGCCCAGTACAACCAGTTGCCATAAAATACCCAAACAGAATGGTAAGTGGCATTAAATTACAGCAAAATTTAAAGTATTAATAATAATAATAATAATAATAATAATAATAATAATAATAATAATAATAATAATAATAATAATAATTGTTAAATATATAAAAACTTACAGTATGTATAACATCTAGGTGCAAGTCTAGATACAAAATAGTCAGGCCACTATATCTGTTTAGTTAAGTTACTAAATAGACAATTTCATCAAGCCTTGTCAATTAAGCTGGTTGTTAGGTCCTAGGGCTAGTAACAGCTGCATAAAAATATTATATTAAATTGAAAATTATTACCGTTACAACCAGCGCAATACATCAATTATCAAAATTTCTTTTATAATTTTGATTCCAGGACACTGTGACATGGACTTGGTCTGGACCAAGTGCGTAAGTTATATCGTAGTTTGAGTCAGACATAGAAAAGATTAGGTTGGTGGTTCAACCAAGGTTCTTTAGACTCATGGGTGGTTCACATCACCTTTCCAAGTTGAAAACTATTTTTATATTTCTGTTTTCCATATAATTAATAGATATGCATGCCTAAAATAAGTATTTGGTTGGTTTTATTTACAGGCTCACTCTCTTTTGGCTAACATTATGCCAGTTCAACAACAATATGGAAATAGAGGTACAGAACTTTAAGGTGCCAAGAAAAAAATTTAAGTACAGTAAAGGGTTATAGTACTGGTTGCTATGATCACTGTGAGGGGTGTTCTTTTCCATGGGAAGTCTTTGTAAAGATTGCCTGACTAGTTATTTGCCTGTGACCTTAAATTATCATTCGACTTTGAAGAAAAATTGGGTCAAAGCCCTGGAAAAAGATTTTCAAGAAAAAAAGAAAGGAAAGAAATGAAAGAGTGAAAGGAGAGCTAAAAATTGTAGGAACAAAGGAGAGGATTGAGTTAGGTATACGCAAGTCTGTTTTCACTTAAGGTAATTCAGTCTAGAAAGTCTGTTACAAACTTGTAAGTTGTCTAGTGATTTACATGTGTTGTGTCAAGCAACTATATTTGTGCATGGCACCATGTACTTGGGGAAAATGTGAAATCATGAGGAAAAGATCGATCCTTTATATAGATAAAGCTCAGTTTGCTGTCTGCTTGCAGTAGGGTATGCTGGTTCAACACTGGTTTTTTTTTTCTATTTCAGTTGTTGCCAGTATACAAGCCTGACACTGAGGTAAAGCACTTTGTATTTCTCACATGATATTTTTAAAAATGTAGAGTTGTCCAAAACACTGTCTTTAAACGGAAGGAAAATGTTTCAAAGTAGGAATGATTTGGTCCACAGTTTTTCTTATACCAACAATTATCTGAAAACAGGAGGAAGTTAAGTTTTGAAAGAATGATTCAAAATTTATGTACCTGTATTTTTATTAATAAATTGTTTAGATATTTTATTGCTGGCACATTTTAACAACACTCTAAATCTGAGATTAGCCTCCCCCATCTGTCACTATAATCCTGAAGCCATGGTCAATCACAGCATGAAAGAGACCAGCAAGTACTGTCGATTAGGCAGCAGGGATTGTGTTGAGACACTCAGAAGATTCAGTTAGGCCAATACCGGTGGTAAGCTTCTTTAGTTTATGAGTTGATTGTCAGGGAACAGGCTTATAACAAGGTGACATACATTGTTGCATCTGAAAGCTATTTGTCCAGCTACCCCGGACAATGCAAAACAAATTTAAATGAAAATACCACATTCTCATATCCCACTTGGTTTATTTGTGGCTCTCAGATCACACTTTAGTGTATTGCAAACAAGTTCAGAAGTTATTGTGACGATCACACAGGCTATGAGTATAGTCTGACTGTAGAAATAATCTGTGATTTGTTCCAGGAAATCCATGATGGAAAGCTGTTTGCAAGGAATGTTCGGGAGAAAGTTGCAAAGTAATTTCACACGGTGACCATACTTGCTAACAAAATTGTCTTTTTATATTTATTGCTCTTTATTCTAAATTACATGAGAAAAATCATGTTATTGCAACTGTACTTATAAATAATATAGATGGAAGAGTTTTAGGATAGCTTATCATAGTTTATACCATAATGAGGAACAAGAGTATCATCCATGACTTGCATTTTGATTGCCCATCTGCGGCCATTTTCAATCATTGATTATTGACCATTGAGAATGCTGGGTTTGTTATCTCATTTCTGTACTAGCTGCTATTTGAAATTGCATTTTTCTTAGCCAATCAGAATGGAGTATAGCTGTGTATAGTGTTAGCAGCCTGGTAAATACTTGCATTTTGCATCTAAATTTCAGAACTGTCATTCTGCACTTAAACAGCATTAAAGTTCAAAAGAGTATGACTGAGTGTATACAAAATCATGTAACCTGCATTTTGCTAACCTGCGTATGTGGCTAGTAGGCAGTCGTTGGACAATGTCCATGACTTAGTGCACTTACGACCAACATTTCCTTTTATGACTCAAAAGTCCAATTCTAGAATGGCAGACACGGCCGCATCTACCACAGATATAGTCAGATGCTGCTGGTGCTGATGCTGTTTTCTTCACTGCTGCTTTTCTCTTTGCTCTTCTTTCATCGGCTCCAGCTTTCAGCCTTGTCTCTCCTACCTGGAGTGCCCGACTGCACACAGACCTCCATTTGCCTTGATCTGCAGCATGTATCTCCCAGTTGCCTGTTGGCAGACCAGTGGCAAGCATGTCTCTCTTACAGACATCCTTGAAGCGCTGCTTAGGTCTGCCAACAGGCCTCGACCCAGATTCTGGCTCACCATACAGCATGTCCTTGGGGATTCCCCCATGGTGCATGTGGCCTAGCCACCTCAGTCTGCACTGTCTGAGGAGGGTGAACATTGAGGGGATATCAGCTCTTTCAAGTACCTCATTGTTTGAGATCTTATCCATCCACGAGACGGAAAGGATGCGACAAAGACATCTCATGTGGAAGGTGTTCAAGCGGTTCTCCTGCCCAGCATAGGTTGTCTAAGACCCGCTGCCGTAAAGTAAGGTGCTCACGGTGCAGGTACGATAGACAGCAATTTTATTCTGGATAGTTATAGTTTCTTTTTCTCCCACACTCGAGCAGAAAGCTTTGCCATGTTGGTGGCAGCCTTACCGATTCTCTTTCCGAGCTCCACATCAAGACAGGTGTTGTTGGAGGTGGTAGAGCAGAGATAAACTGTGGCACGACTTTCAAGGTGTAGTCTTTCATTGTTTGAGCCGGCGTGGCTTCATTGCCTTGGCACATGACTTTTGTCTTCTTTAGGCTAATGGTAAGTCTGAACGCCTCGCATGCACCAGAGAACTGGTTGAGAAGGCTCTGGAGCTTTTATGCCCTGTGAGCAACAAGGGCAGTGTCGTCAGTGAAAAGGAAGTCGCGTACATGTAGGACTACTTTGCAAACTTTGGTCTTTCCTCAGAGGCGTGCAGGGTTGAAAAGGTTCCCATCAGAACAAGTCCATAGCAGGATGCCTTCTTCAGTGGACTTGAATGCATGTTTCAGGAGAACAGAAAAGATGATGTTGAAGAGAGTTGGGGCCAATACACAGCCTTGTTTCACGCCACTGTTTATGTCGAATGCCCCAGACATGCTTCCGTCATATTGCACAGTACCCTGTGACCCATGACCCTGTTGAATTGTCTGGTGTTAGACAGAGTAAAACCTGTTGGCATAAGACTGTTAAGTCTCACTCCCAGGGGTCAATGGGTTAAATATGCAGATATATCAATGGTTACTCTGTTGTGTTTTGGCTGTGATTGCAAGTGGCTACAAAGCGGTGAAGCCGTGACCTCAAAACTGCTTGTTAGCATGCCACTTGTATCTATGCCGGGTAGAATTCTGTTGGCTATCAACCTCATGAATTTAAAATGCTCTTCCAACCATTCAAAATTGGCCTGGCTTGATGCCAGTTCAAAACTATGATCAGCTGAAAAAGGTCATTAAAAGTCAATGGAGATGTTGTAGGAGCAGGCTGCCATTCTGTGTATATGTTGCAGGTCATTTTGTTCCTTAGGTTAATTTGCAACTAAACTAGGTCATTTGTTTCAACGTAGGTCAACTTGTTTCAACCTAGGTTAAATTGGGGCAGGTACAAAACACAGGTCACAAGTCACAGGTCATTGTTTTTAATACCAGCACAAAACTTTTGTTTAGGCCTAAGGTTAGGTGTAATGAATGTTTAGGATACTTTCTGTATTGGTAAAACAATGACCTGTGACCTGTGCTTTGTACCTGCCCCAAATTGATCTAGGTTGAAACAAGTTGACCTTGGTTGAAACATAATGACGTAGCTTGGTTGCAAATGAACCTATTAATCACTCACTGAAAAACTACATGTATGTCGATCCCCATTAATGAACAAAATAACCTGCAACATATACTTGTAACTAAGAAAGACTAAATTAAATATAATTACAAATTCTTGTTTGTGGTAGAATTTTGGAAGTTCCTGTTACAGAACACACTTACGAAGATACAAGGCTGATGGTGCAAGCATCCAAACAGAACCTACCATCAAGTGTTGGTTTGGTGGAATATGAAAAAATAAGCTCAAAATTAAGGTTCGAATGGCATCCAGTCAGTCTCAAAAAATAATATAATGTAATGTAATGTGTAATGTAGTATAAGGAGGCAATGTGGCCCAGTGGTTTGGGCACTTGCCTTGAGATCCGTATATCCCAGGTTCAAGATACACTCTGACCACTCATTGAATTTGTTCCTGGTAGTCCCTGGCTCAACTTCCCAGCTGCACAAGTTTGTTTTTAGCCAACTGGTTTGCCTCCAGCCAGTTGGGATTACAGTTGTTGTTGTTCTGTTCTGTTGTTTTGTTAATTGTGTTTCATTGGCCCTGAAAAGCCTTTATGGGGAGCGGTCAATTAAGTATGTATTTGTATTGTATTGTGCACAAGTTACTGTAAGAGCAGATTTCAATTCATGTGGGTCAAATTTTTGCAATACTTTGCTTTAGGCTTTCCTTTCCTCTATCTTAACACCAGCCAAAAATATTGCATGTATGAACATGTCACTTAAACAGGAACAAAAGGAAAGACGTAATAGGATTTGAATCAATGACCTCTGGGATAACAGTACAGTGCCTTACCAACAGCTGTAGGCTTGAATATATTAGCCTACTGGGAGCTGGCCATTTTCCGAGTTTGAAATCAAGTGTTTCCAAAGAGGATTTGGCAATCAGAAGGGAAAGAACAATTAAATTGACAATAATATTATTGGGACTCTTTTCCCCTAATTTCCACCTTTGCCTTATTGTTTTGCATTGGTAACATGGGCTTTTCTTATCACATTTTTGAGCCCTGCTGTTTCAGTACATGTAAGTCTCAAAGAAGGCACTGAGTTGAATGCCAGAGAGACGTGACACATTAAATGGTAAAATTTGAGACTCGCCCAGACACCAAGACCCTTGTTTGCGAATCAGAGTCCGAGACAAAAACATGCAAGACTTCACTGAAAATAAAATTAATGCAATATAACCGAGACTTCAAGACTCTTTGCAAAGCCTGTCAAGATTTTGAGATCAGACGAAAAGTTTGCGAGTGCCAAGATTTTGGAGGTACCATTTGCCACCCCTAGAATACATTCATGACTGACAAAAATTAATGGGCAGGGGAGTCTGCTGTTGTGCTTTACCATAATGATTGTGTTCCTGACACATATTACGCATGTCCTCTGAAATATTATTATTATTATTATTATTATTATTATTATTATATTCCACAGCATTAAACTTGACAGTATGAAAGAGCTGTTGAACAGATTTGCTGAGATAGATGCTGACAAGGATGGACTGGTCAATGTACAGGAGTTCGCAAATTACCTTAACCTTCCTCTCACCCGTGCCGTCAAACGTGTGTTCTCTCTTTATGACAGGGTGAGCAGTGAGCACCCAGGCATATCTCAGTCTGTATTTTTCAAGGGTGGGGAGAATGAGACAACTTTAGTTGATCCATCAGGTCACCACTCGAAAAACTTTGGTGCACAACCCTGCTACAAGACCTATTGGTGGTCAACCTGACCCGATCAACCCTCACTGAAAAAGGCAAATTTAACCCCTCCCCACCTGAGAGTGAGAGGACTTGTAGATTTTACTCTGGCTAACAGCAGATGATGTTACTGCTGATTGGGGCTGCTGTAGGTGTCAATGAGTTACAGTCGAGCTATGTCACGCACGACCAATATCCATGAGACTGAAATGAACATCGGAATTTCTCTTTGGAGCTTCCAGGATTTGAATAGAATCTTGAAGATTTTTCCGAAAGTTGGCAAAAAAAATGCAGAATGACTGAACAATAATTCATCAAATGCTTGAAATAGTTTTCACTTTTCAAACACCGTTTATTTTGCAGTAAAAACAAAATAGTTAAACTATTTTCTATACCAAGGAAATATCCATGGAAAATTCGGAATCTCGAGCTAGAGTAGAGTTCAAAACTGGCATGCAGATTTGAACACTGAGTTCAAATTTCAAAACTAATGGTCACACGTGACATAATTGTACAGTCCTGTGGGACCCAGATATGTCCAGCAGTAAGACACGTAATATTAGAAACTTGGTGGTTTTTTTAACTGTCACAAAGTGTCCACTTAATGCTCTTCTCCCTAACTTCAAAGTCAAGATGGTGATCAAGTGAACAAGCAGCAACACAGAGACAGAAGCCCTAAAAGATATTTCTAGTGCGAGAAAAAGGGACTGGGGATTAAAGAAAAGAATAACAGATAACATTTTGTGACATATTGTTACGGACACATTGCCATAAGGGGCTTTTTATTGCACAAATTATCAGAGAGCTGGGTTGCGTCCACAGTTGATTGATAAATCATTTTATCATTTTGCATGTACCTAAAGCACCCCGATCTCCTTTTATAGTGTGTCTTCATGTTTAACAGGACTGCATTGGACAACAATTTAATTGGGCATGCCTCCAATTACGTGTTTTTTGGGATATTTGTGGTTGGACTGCATTCTGAGTGGGAGACATCAAGGAATACCCATACTTTGATTCTCAGGGAGTCAGTCTGGCATAGAGGTCATCTTCTGCACCTCCTAGCTCCTGTGATTAACCCATTGACACCTGAGCTGTGCCCCCATTGATGGGTAAAATCGTCTGGCATTAGACAGAGTAGAATCTATTAAGCCTCACTCCTAGGAGTCAATGAGTTAAATGGGGATTGAGTTGATGTTAAGTGTTGGCTTCGACCAAGAGAAATGGTGTGTCGACTGCAGCCTTCAGTGCTCCAAAACAATTGACTGGGAAATGGCTTACAAACTCCCTTTCTGCAGCACTAAATCTACCAAATTAATTATTTTTCAGTTTAAACTACTTCATAGGCGTTTAGCGACAAATGATTTTCTAAATAAAATAGGTATTAGAGAAAACGATATTTGTACCTTTTGTAGAACGGAAAAGGAGTCTCTTTTTCATTTATTTTGGTCGTGTAGCGAAACGTCTTGTTTTTGGCGGGGCTTTACAAAATGGTTGGCCGAAAATCAAATAAAACTAAAATCCAACATTTTCACTCCCAATATAATAATTGGCCTGAGATCGGACACCCTATCTAACATAAAGCAATACTTTTACTTCCTTGTTGCCAGATATTACATGTGGTCCTGCAAAACAAAGGAAGTACTGCCAAAAATAGAAAGATTTCCTAGTTTTCTATCTTCTTTAGTACCTTTTAAATCTTAAACCTCAACAAAATAAATAAATTAAATTAAATTAAAACATGTTTAATATAAACGATTTAAAAGGAAGCCATGCATGCATGGAATCGATTAATAATTTAGCTGAGAAATCGTAGTAATGACTTTTTTCTTTTTTGTTTATATATAGCTTACTGAATACATGTATGTTATGTAATGTATTGTATTATTGTATTCCGGTGTAAGTAAATGTTGTTATTTAAGAAATAATTAAAAAGAAAAAAAAGTTTTAAAAGTAATCATATTGTTAGGTAGAGTAAGTATTGCAATTGTATTATTATAAGTAGCACCGTGCATTGTATTGTAAGTAGTGCATAGGCAATTCAATTGTTAAATAGTTTTGATGGTAATATAATGGATTTTAGTACTTGTAAATTGTGTAAGTAGATGTACCAGTGTTGTAAGTAGTGTAAATAAATAAATTAAAAAAATAAAAATAAAAAAGTGTTGGCTTCGAGTTGAAACCCAACTTAGGTGTTTTTCCACGTTCTCTGGTTTTCCTCCCAGACAGACTCCCAGCTTAATTCCCTTCAACTGTGATGTTATTGTGATATTGTTGGTTTCTTGTAAGGTGGAGGATCATGACTGCCCGGTGACTATAAGCATCTGTGGGACTGACAGGAATCCAATTGCACCCATAATCAAACACTCACACTAGTCTTAAAGTTTATTTGTTTTCTGTGCATTTTCAGGATAATTCTGGTTTCCTTGATTTCCGTGAGTACTTGATAGGCTTGGCATTAGTCTCCCAACCAGGTAAAATTGAAGAAGTGATGGAAGCGGCCTTTCAGGTGAGTGATGGCACCCAGGCACTGAAAGAAGTATTTGTAAAAGCCAAGTCACTTAGACTCAAAGACGCAGTATAAAAGGGGTTGCTTCACACTCTGCTTTTGTTCACATTCATTCAAGCACGACTGATTAATTATCCAAGATGATGATAAACAAACAGCAACACAGAGGACAGAAAGCCCTAAAAGATATTTCTACCGTGCGAAAAAGGGACTGGGGATTAAAAAAACAACAACAACAGATAACATTTTTATGGCATATCACACACATTTCCATAAGGGGTTTTTAAAATTTTACAAATTACATTTATCACAGAGCTCGGTTGCGTCCACAGTTGATTGATAAATCATTTGTATGTGCCTAAGGCACCACGCCTTTTTATAGTGCATCTACATGAATTGTTTAAAGGGGCATAATTTATGCTTCTCCCTGTTTCTATATAGTCATGGACACTCATACTGGAACCTTTCCTTCCACAAGCCTGTTGTCAGTAAACTTTCCTTCTGGGGATGACTAGATGCCTCACGGCAACCCAACAACTCTTTTTGAATGCCGTCTTCAGCTTCTACAAAAATTGCTTTCAGGTTATTTTCTTCACCATACACCCTGTGTAGGCACCACTACCCTAGAAAAATGCCTGCTGGCATGGGGTTATAAAAGAATATTCCTTTTCGGATTGATGTCAAGAAAACACAACCCAGATTTGCAGTTTCTGAACATTTTGCTTTTATAAGTACATCTCGTCTCATTGACCTTCAAAGGCCTTTGACATGGATGGCGATGGCAGAGTGGATGAAACTGAGCTGCGTCACATCCTCCAGAGTGCTCACCCATCCATAACAGACCTGGATGTCAATTGTTTGTTTAATCAAGTAGATGTAAAGCGCAAAGGATCTGTGACATTCAGTAAGTATGGGACAGCTTTCATTGCTTTTTGCAAAGGTCTCTCTGGATGACAAGAAGAGAATTACTTGAGAACAATCTTGGGACTGCTTCAGTGATGAAAAAGTGATAATTCAAAGCCAAGGGAAATCATGTCGATAACTCATTTTTTTCCATCATTTTTAAATGTAATAATTATTGTCACATGCCACACGCACACACTTACATGCAAAAAAATGTACGTCATGTACTCAATAACCTCAGTTTTTCTAAAGGCCTCTACAAGACCCTGCAAACTGACTGGTATGTCATTGCTCAGAAATAGCTCTCTTCATTTTGTCCAGCTTGAGTCATATGCAGGGCTGTTCTGGCATTTGCTTAATTAATTAAGGGTGCATGTCTGTGTTGTATGGTTGGCCAATTATCATGTTGGTGTCACCTCGACCAATCAGAAGCAAAGTCTTAATTGCTTGCATGAGCATTACCTTACTCAGTGCCAGTACAAGGTTTTGTCTGAACTAATTTTGAAGGTTTCCACAACAAACAACGGATTTTATTTGCTGATTTAAGTTTGTTGAGGACAAGACCTTTGGTTCATTAAAAGAAAAGGTCATTAATTTCCTTTCTTTCTTTCCTTTCAGACGAGTTTCATGAATTTGCAGTGTCCCACCCAGAATATGCAGCCCTGTTTATAAATCGTGAGGAAAATCAAACAGACTCCGCAAGTGCAAGCAGCAAACCAGATCAGGGACACTTGCCCCATGAAGTTGAAGCTTAAAACACAAGACCTTTGGGCATTTACAGATTCAGGAAGGAGAAGGGGAAACTGACTTGTCATCTGGGGTGTGAACCACTATTAAAATGAACATACATGTAGATTTTGTTGTCAACTGTACAAACAAGGCAAATGATGTTCAAGGCCACAGGCCGAAATACTAAACATTGTTAGGGATGGTGTTTTGTTAGGAGTGTGAACCATCATCATCATCAATTATGTTATTAACTGTGAAAACAAGGTAAGGTTCCCCATGATGGGAGATGACTACCCAATGGACCATACCATACTGTTGATAACACAGATTACACTATCAGTCAACTTAAATCTAGGGATCACAATCATGCATTGCACATTGGCAGTGGATCGAAGTCCAAGCAAACTCTTTGTTTTGTAACTTTCTGGTTTTGGAATGTCATTTCATTGTGGCTGTTTTTAAGGGTGTGCATATTTTATTTAAATGGTATTTAATAGGGCCAGTGCATTTCAAAGATGAAGAAGTTGCTACTCTTGCAAGGGGTGTCTCAATCCATTCTCAATATCTGCAATCAATGAATATGATTCAATCAATATTCTAAGCAGACCTGCTGTAAGGCCTACAGGTCTTTAAGGGGAAAAAGCCTGGCCAGCTGTTACTAAAAATTTTAATATCCCATGTTTCTGTATCAATATTATCTCCAGGTCATTTAAAATCTCATAATTATTTTTGTTGAATGACAGGGTGCAGGGTTGGCACATTGTTGAGAGGACCTCCCTCCTACCAATGTGGCCCAGGTTCGATTCCCGCACCTGGGGCCCGTTTCTTGAAAGTCCCGAAATCTTTTTGGGCCTAAAAAGCCATCTGTGAAAATTGCCAACCCCTTAACATGTTTTCAAGGTAACAAAAAGAAAAATAACTGTGAAGTTTGACAAATTAAATGCTCTCCGTTCTTGAGTTACAAAGGGAATTGTGACACCCGAAAATGGCCCGTAAAGTTCCGGGACTTTTGAGAAACGGCCCCCTGATGCCATAAGTGGGTTGAGTTTGAGTTAGTTCTCTACTCTGCTCCGAAGATTTTTCTCCGGGTTCTTCAAAACCAGCACACAGCTGGCAGATCCCAGTGGGCTGTAAGCTGTGCTCCAAGGTCATACATGGCAACCAGAGGCTCCATAGTATGCTTTTGGTTCGATGTTGTTGAGCTGTGTTGTTGCTGTACTTACGACGGCGATTAGCAAGACAGTTACTAATAATAATAATAATAATAATATTATTATTATTATTAAAATGAGTTAATGGCATGTGTGCTTTCACATGCCAGTTTGGAATGTGAAATAATTTCAAAATGACAGTATTAAGGGGATAAAAATGGATAACACATTTGTTTTTCCCTCAAATTGTAGTTTCAATAAACCCAACATAAATCAAGGGAACCGAATGAATGACTGGTATACAGAAAGTCACATTGTTTCTTATAAAAATAGTTTTATTTCCATCACTTTGTAATTTACAGGTAATTGACACAAAAATAAAACCATCTTTGAAAGACCTAGTTGACCTTTTTCATTCTTATTTCCACAGTAAGGTAAAAATCCTAACTTTTAACATAGACTTCAGCACAGTTAAAAGGCCCGCAGCCTTTCAGGCCCTTTCAACACACAAGGCTTCAGTCCACAAAGCACCGAAGCGTAACCACCATGAATGGTAACAAACACAAGACAAAGAATGCATCTGCTTTAGGAACGAGCTAGCTATTCCTGCTCTGCCAGCTCTCTTATTTTAGAGGTCACTGCACTTGCCTGTTGCTTATCTTCTACCAAGGTAACATACTGCTGATGTCATTATGCCCTGTCAGTGTGCAAACAATTCATGCATATGCTAATTGCCTGACCTTGCAACAGTTCAACATTTTAACATCCTTACTCTATTATCTTGTTGTGGTAGAATCTGTCATCTCTTCACTGAATATATTATAATGAATCTTTGTTTCCATCAAATTGCTCTAGTGGTTTTTTTCCTTAACGCATGAAATTGTATCTAGAACACTGCAAATTGCCTTAACAGTTGAAAGAACTTAGTAAAGCAAGCCACCCTCCTAATTATGCTTCATCTTTAAACCTTTATATCTCTAAAAAACTAATGTGGTGACCCTCATTTCTTACTGCTGGACAGTGATAAGCTGGCTAAGCTAAAAGATTCTTCAAAGTTAAAAACAATTCTTGGAAATAGCCACCTTAAATTGTCCAATTGTGATGCTTATTTTGCCAAAAATTTCAACAGGTTTGCCTGCTGATCATTCTCCAGCAATAAAAAAATGGAGTTTTTAAGAAATTCGTTTTTAGAGACATACAAGCACTAAATGACAATGTAGGGATTACCCTGTTGCCATGGCAACAAGTTGCATCCCAATGTTGGGAACATCTTGTTAACGATAACATAGCTGTTCGATGATACAGTGTTGTCCTTGTAAACAGAATATTCTTCTCACACACTGAAACGGTTTGAATGTAGGGGACCTGTTTAACCCATTGACAACTTAAATGCCCAAGGATGAGTCAAATCTCACTCCAAGAGGCCAGTGGGTTAATTAAGCGGTTTAAATTTCTATTTTTGTAAACCAAACCTTGTCGTGATAGATGTGTAACACAAGAAGCCTTAGCAAACAAAAATCACTTTAATCATACACTGTAACCTACCTATAGCTTAAAGGGGCAGTGTCATGGATTGTTGGTAAAAATCTGGAAAGCAAAGGAGACCTGTTTGTCGATGGCAAACGAAAATTAATGGCCATAGTTTCTTAAAACAGCTATTTTAGGTTACGCGTACGCAAGATTAAAATGAATGCACACTTGAAAACGTTGGGCCGAGTTTTCAACGTCACCTCTTGCATCTTAGATGAACTCCGTAATAACTGAGTGTGGCTCATTTTTCTTTTGAAAGTTAATCTATTTTTATCTCACTGCGGTGATCAAGAAGCTCTTTAAGAATGAAATCGTCACTGAAAATTGATTTAGTAATTTTGTGGTCGAAATAAGAGGGATAATTCCCATGATACTGCCCCTTTAAGACCGGCCACTCAATGGCCGACATTCTTCAAAGAAAGTGGCAAAAGGTTTGGGCTCCCTGTGTTGGTTTTTGTCACTCAAGCCATCAATACCCTGATAGCTAAGATAGATTATCTTCTATAAAATTAATTTGCCTTATAACTTCATTTAAAATCACCTCTTACTTACATGTAACATGAAAGAGCTTAACCAGTTAAACTTCACAATGTTGTTAGTTTCTGAAGTTCTTTTCAGGTAAATGCTGATAGTATGTAAGTGATCATACAGAAGGGAGATTGCTACATTGTACTTCTTGATTGCAAAGATGTTGAAAAAAAAAAAAGACAACAAAAATAACTATGTTGGGTGAATAATTTTATGCAAATTGCTTCTTTGGCTGCTGGTGCTAACTCTAGCAGCAAATGCCAACATAAGACATGGAAACCTGAAAGGTTTGCAATTCTACAATGAATTATTCTCTTTGGATCACATTTACAATCCCCTACATGTCACACACACACACACCTTGCACTCTCTAAGCGAGATTTTAAACCATGAAAATTACATCATACCTAAGAATAAATTATTGTTTAAGTTATTTACAAATCTTACCCTGGCTAGCAAATCAATATTTACCAAAAAAAAGCTAAATGCCAACAATGAAGCAACCCCAGGCCCAGCTTCTTTCAAGAAATCTCAATTCTGGTCAACTGTTTAAATTGTTTGCCAGACAGGAACAATGTCACTCTATATAATGTTGAGACACTGTTCAAACAGCATTGAATGTAAGTTTTGTTTAAGCCTTCCACTCCCAAGAGCAACACTTAATAGATTTTACCTGTCTAATTATAATGTCAGATAATTGTTAATGAGGGGGTGATTGAGGGGTAATTCATTAAATTGTTTCAATAGATCTTACCAACTACAAAGTGACTTATCCAGTGTCCAGTGGATAGACATCTATCTTTAAATGGCTGTGGCCTGGTTTGTTACTAGCAAACAAAATTGTCATGAAGTGCTTATTGGCCCTTTCTTGAAAGATGAAAACGTTTCAGAGATACAGGTACTCTGGGTGCTATGATTTACTAGTTATTTTTTGAGGTGCAATAAAAACAGTGAAGATGATCGATATTTCAAGTGATTAATTTTATGTTGACCAACCACAAACTACTGAAAACCAGATACTGTAATGTGGCTGGACAACAAGCAATAATTATTATTATCTGGGAAAAATTATGCATTCACAATGTGATCAAGGAACTAACACCAATTAATATCTCAAACCGTGCTAAATAAGAATACTTGCAGCAAAATACCATAGAAAAATGTCTTTCAAAGTAATGTACATTGTAACATTTTCCTTATTATTTTGTGACTGTAATTAATAATGCTTAAAACTACCATCACAGAGACTCTAAATCTATCCTTATCGGGTAAAATAAGGAACCCTTCAAATATATTCCTGAAATATCTGCCTTTCTTTTCTCTCTGGTGCCAGTTTTGATTGTGCAAATCTGCAACATACATAGTACCCTTGAACTTTTGACTTCAGCCTATTTTTTTTATACAGAATTGCAAAGTAGTACCAGGAAGAGAACCAAACACATGCCCAACAGTGTATTACACACAAGAGAAGCAATAGGTGTGCTAGTTCTTGCAAAAAGACTTTCTCACATTATAAAAGCTTTTGAATGGGACTTAAGTGCCATGTTCCAAGCTAGCATTGAAATTTTTATGCAATCACAAACAACAATAGCTTAATACTAAGTCTTTACATATTTTCATAAGAAGTTTTCTCATTTGGTGGCATGCCATGAAGCAATCAAGTGCTTTACCAAGGTTGTTGTTATTGTTTTTTTTTTTTTGGAACCAAGCATTTATTCTTCATACTGCATATGAAGCCCACAAACTGTGGAGAAGAGGGTGTTGCTCCAAATAGTTCCACACTACACTTTTCTGACAATGCTTCCTTAAAAGTTGCCAAAGCCACAGCAATATCATGCTCCCTAATTTATAGCAGAAAAGCACAGCTCTTCTGTTGAAACAGACTCAAAAACATACCATCAAAGATCCAACCTAGGTTTTGTCCTTCGTTTTCGACATGATCCCTGTCACACGCTTTTGAGCTGTAGCAGCGGCAGCTACAGCATGCTCTGCAGCAGCCAATGCATCCACAGCTTTATCACGGGATGCTGCAGCTCTGGAAAGAGCAATGTGCGACTTTTGATCTGCTTTATCTGCTGCATCTTGAGCCCCCTCGCAAACTACCAGCAATCTCGGCTTGAATCGAGTCACAAGAGAAACCAAGGGACCCTTTTTTCTCACATCTGTAACTAATTCATCATGTCTCCACTCCCCCTCAAGCTTTGTTCCATCTGGATAAGTTGCCACACCCAAACCATGACGCATGTTTTCACTCCACTCACCAACATAGCTAAACCCATCGTTGTCCTCAATGATGCCATACCCGTGACGTTTGTCATTTTTCCATTCCCCCTTGTATGTCTCTATCAAGCGATTATCAGCCCTTTCAATTTGTCCATTAGAATCAACGGTTTCGGGAGTGTAAGAATGTGCCGACCCACTCCCTGCTGTACTGTTCAGTGATCCATTTTCACTCGGAGGTCTGGGAGATTGTGACTGGTTTTCAGAACCTTGAGAGGGTGTCTTGCGGTGACGTGTATTTGATCTAATGTTCTGACTACTACTAGTTGGTACCACACCATTAGATTTAAGGTTATCCACAGTAGACTGTCTAGAAATACAACGCTTGTAATGCCTTGTGGTGCTGCTTTCTCGTTTAACTTCTCCACTTCGAATGCCATAACCAGCGCGCATCCCCGTCTTCCATTGTCCGTAGTAATACCCTGAAATTTTGGTTGACAAGATTTGATTAAAAGTACTGTTTATAAACAATTTCAATATCAGCAGCATATGGAACCTGACAGACCTGACTGACTTAAGCATAACTAGGTTATGAAAACAGGGTTTAAAGAGACGATCAAGCAGTAACTGGGAGGTTGACGTGTTCTAAGAGAAAGCAAACAATAAAAAAAACCTTTTTTTTTTACTCTCTCAAAATCAGTGGGACTAACCCAATGAGATTGAGGTACATTGGGCAGCACTAACTAATTGAGAGGCTTTATTTCCAAGTTAGAATCTTAAAACCCACAAGTTTACACTAACTGCATTAACTGGCTCTTATACACAAGTGGCCAGCATACAGATTTGTACAAGGGCACAGCGTCCAAAATCCAAGCAATATTATATTTAGGGGAACTTGGGAAGGTACAAAGCCCTTCTGTCTCCTTTTCTCCATACCTATTTGATTTTGATTACCTGTCATTTATAGCAAACCTCTTGAAAAGACCCAATGGAGAGCCAGTCTACAAGCTATTACATTACCTGCATCTGTTCAGTCCTTCCACCGATAATTACTCTGGTGAAATATTTAATTCACTAGATGGGATAAGAGATCACTTTCCAGGACTCTTGAATTGACTTGAATTAACATGTGGTGATAATATACATTAATACAAAAATTCAATTCTGACCAATGCATTGCATCGTAAGACTAGAGCAAAGACCCCCACCACCACCCCCAGAGTAAAATACCCTTCAAACAAGCATGTAATGTCCTTGCCTTCAACTCAAGACACATTTAAAATTATCGTAATTCTCTACAACATGACCTCACACTGACAAATATCTACAGCTTGTGAAAGTTCAATTTTCATTTAATTTAGTAACTTGAATTTCAATGCTATGAAAATTTAATTGCAGTTCAGGCAATTTTCTGAGCATCCATCCACCTGATAATTAAAGGCAACAATTTCAAGAATTTTTATAGTAGGAAAAGCTTCAAAAGAAAGTTTAACTCTTATCTTGCCTCCTGCAGACAGGAAGTCTGAAGGGAGTTCCCAGGTAAGGTGTCAATCTCCTGCCCCTATTTTAGCCCAAACCTCTTGTCTGCACCGCAACACTGTTAAATAGGCACCTTATGTATAAAGTAAACCTCCTATGAGGTCTTTGAAAAAGACAATAGAGATCTAAAGATGTCTTAACTCTAAAAAAACTCAAAAGTGTCTGAAACAAGAAAAGGTTGAATACCATAGATATCTGTATCAAGTGATAAGAAAGGTCACCTAACAATTCAGACACTAGTCTTTTCCAAATACAAAAGGAAGAGATTTACCCACCCCTTCAGGGTACACAAATGAGAAATTAATTACTGTGATGAATGTTGTCTCCATCATAAGCAACTCCACAAAAGAGAATAAATAAACAAGATCCAGAAATGAAACCTTATTAGTTGTAAAGTATACTGGAATACAACAAGTAGACAATAGGATTGATGTGTGGGACAAGACTAGACCTTAGTTTAATTATTTGATGTAATGAACAAAGAAAACATGTGTTACTCATTCCTCTTACAAGAGAAGTTCATGGCCAATGGCAAATGATGTCTCAAAACATGTTATTTGTTTGGCAAGCACATCAATTCTAGTTACCACCTTGAATATTGTTGGCAAAAAAGTCTGAGTATAGACTTAATTGCAAAATCACAAAAAAAATAAGATGTGGCCTAGTTAGTTGATCTTGAACTGTTTTATACTGGAATGTTCTCTTTGACAGGATGCCATGAAGTCTTATTAAATCACAAACTTAACTCGAAAGACTGTTTTGTTGAGCTTGATACAGGCTATAATAACACTTGTAAATAACTATTATTAATCCATCAAACATAAGCAATGAGATAAGCATTACCAGTGTGCTTCCATTCTTCTATTTACATCTTCCATTTTACTTATTTAAATCGCAGTGTAACATAATTTTCCTTTCAATCTACATGTAGCTCTCTGTTTTTGAGATCAAGCATTAAACAGCAGACTGACAAATGAAAAAAATGCACTTGAAGTTAGCAGTCTTCTGTGGCAACTTTCAGTTAGACAAACACTTTTGAACGAATTTCATTTTATAACTGTAGCACTACACATTATTTTATTGAAAGCTTTCCAAAAATTGTTTCTTTTTATCACCCTACCACATTCACCTCTTACACGGTACATGAATGCATGAAATCATCAACAGTAAATAAAAGCATTTAATAAATGCTTTCATTGACACAAAATTTATTACATATAAATGCATCAATGAAATGTGACATAATTTAGCAACACATGTTGTGACCACAAAAGACTGCACTCCTCTGTTGCACAATGCACAGATAAAGGCCACATTAATTTTTTGGCTCTGCAGGTGATGATGGACCTGTTGTGAATGAAATTAGGAAAAATGCTTGCTAACGCATTTAACAGCACACCTTAAAGTTCTAAGCGGTTGCTATAGTATCAAGTGAGGTAAGGAGTCCAAACAGTACAAAGCTGATTTTTTTGTTTGCAAAATCACATGCATTAAGTTCACTGTGTAATCAATGGCAGAGGTCCTTTAAACAACATGAATGAATGATCAAGAAGGCTTTTCCCATTAAGGCAGTGGAGTGCACAGCTCTTTTTGGCTAACATTATCTCTTGTTAAAGACGTGCCGTTGACCAATGACTGCAATGGAAGCTTGCAGCTTTCAGAAGTTCAAACTCAATCAAGCTACAATTAACAAGATGTCACTCTTTACTTTACTCAATGTTGCAAAAAATAGATTTATAGAACCTTACACGAAAACATATGCGCGATTTTCCAAAGGAAATGTGCAATAAGTTCTGCGAATGGAATTAAAACGCAAATGAGGAAAAAATCAGGCACAACCTTGGCAACCACAACATCAATTATTAACAAGCTCTTTTCACCTCCGAGATAAAACGAAGAAGCTTGTAAAAAAGAAAATTGTATCACGCGCGAACAAATTTCGAAGCTTTGAAATCAAATCCCTTGATTATTAACAAAGAACACATGTCCTGGGATGTCAACAAAGAACACATGGCTTTCTCGCTGTTGGACAAAGCTGCTTTCTGGATCCATCTGTGGGAGAAGAAAGCTCCCGAAAAAGTCACAAAGTGACCATTATAATGCAAAAATAAGAGATTCTTGATTTGAAATATGACATACCCTTATTCAAAGACCACATACCGAACATGACAACACAATCTAATGGTTTATCTCACCAACCTACATTATAGGCCCGCCTAAACATTCCCGGTTCGAGAAGTTTTGACGTTTGCTAGAACGTACGAAATTGAAAATACCTGCTCGTAAAGCAACCATTTAAAGACGAAAACGTCCAAAGAGAACATCAACAGTCGTTTAGAGTGTTGACAGGCAGCCATTTTAGCAGAGACTACGATCACGGAGTTAAGATTGTCTCTTGTGATCTGTTAATCAATCGCTTTCTTTTCAATGTTTGCCTATCTGGCTCGAACCTACAGTGTTAGGGTCGTCGTTGACAAACGAATTCTTTTACAACCTGATTTGTGATGGATATAATTGCAAAACCGTATCACAAGATTTGGGCGATTTCCAAAAATTACGCGGAACAGACAAGTTGACGAGCAGATCGGTTAGCACAGAATTAAACAGTTGTCAAATGCAGATATTTGAAATTCTGTTGAACATCTCGAGCACAAGATGTTTGCAGACAGAATGACTTTGTCAAGATGTGCGTTTCGCATATAATAAGCCTTCCTATGGCATACAAAAAAAGTGTGAAAATGTTCTGATCTTTGTACACACGACAGAGTTGAGTTGAGCAAATACGTAAACAACCAGCTCACACCAGTAAGTTTTGTCAACTGTGCTGAGCTCAAGTCTAAGGTTTAATGTTTCGTCTCCAATAAAATAACAGCCAATGACATTTACAGATGTAATACTGTCTCAATATGCCCTGTTTTACCCTAGATCGACAAGAATAACTAATTCTTTTTGTTTGACCCATACTTACGAAGTGTTGATTGCGAGGAAGACCGCATTTAACTGCGTGAAGAATAAAATCAAATACAATGTATTCCGAAAATTACCAGCCAAAAATCACGACAGAGGTAACGTTCATCTTTCGCAAAATAAGCACAATCAGCCGGCATAATTCGCTCTTCAATACTATTCCGAAAAAGTACATGAGAACTGTTCAATTGGTTCTTTTCCTGTTAGCTTGTGTAACCTTCATCAAAATCCGGAAAAAAGGAAATACAAATTTGAAAATGATAAAATCCGTTTAGCGTTCTATAATAAGAACACAAATGCCAAAAATTAAGTGACTTTAGTAAAGCACATTGCTCGGGGCTGAGAGCAAGGGAAAACAACTCGTATGTCCCTCAAATAGAACCACACAGAAATGTATCTTGTCGAGCAAGAAGCATCAACATTCAGCTGCGCGTACTCAAATCTGCAGGCAGATAAAGTAAAAAATCTGTTTTCTCCGCCACTTATCGCTAGTTTACTTGGACAAAAACTCACCTCCATCTGCATAGATCTCAATCCCGTAACCTTCCTGAAGCCCAGAGGTCCAACTTCCCTCGTAACGAGCCCCGCTTTGGGATTTCTGTATTCCATATCGCGCTTTGAAGCCTTCCTCCCACTCACCTTGATACGTCCATTTTCCCCTATACTCAACCCCGAGTCCGTGTCTGCGGCCACCGAGCCATTCACCTTCGAAGCGATGACCATTTGGCCAAACATAAACTCCGCTGAGTTCGAAACCGTTGTTCCAAGAACCTTCATAGCGAGCTTGTCCCTTTGGTCCCGTACAGATCCCATATCCGTGCGCTTTACTGTTCTTCCATTCTCCGCAGTAAGTTCCACCATCCTCAAAGTCAAAGCGACCACCGCTCATAATCAACCGCGGTAAGCATAGCTCGGTAGCAAGTAAAGTTTAAAGTCGTAAATTTACCGAGTCACAGATACAGTACTGCTTCGTTCGCATGCTTCACTTGACTGACTCACCATAGCCCAGTGTGATCATTCTCCTGGCCTCACGACACCGAGTGCGCATGCCCTGCACAAAAGCTGGCAAATCTTGGCAAATCTGGCAAGATCGGTCGGCAGAGACGTGTGTGAAAAACAGGAATCTTGAATCTGGAATCCGGAATCGCGAGAGAACCGGAATCCGGATCCACAGTATTCTGAATGCATAAAATGAGAAAACAAAAAAAACTCGAAAAACCAAACAAAAGAGGCTTAAAAAATATTTTCTATGAAAAAAGAAAACAAACTATAAGGATGACAGAGCAAATTAGTCGTTGCTCTTTTTTTTGTTCTGATGAACAGTAGCCATGCGCTCCCGCAGCTACTATTTATGGATAAATACCGTCCGATTACCTATTTTGTTTGTTCATTCATAAGCCAGTGAGCCCCTCTTGAAATGAAAAGAAGCATAAATGAAACTGTGTTTAAGACTGATTCCGAGTGCAAGTACATGCAACAGAAAACAGAACGTTTTATGCTTTTTTTTCATACAGAGGAGCTCCCTCACGTGTAAGTGTAGATTGTAACAAGTAAAGTAGAAAACATTAGATCAGTAATTTGTAATTGCTAACTACATTGTCCAAGCCCCTGCTTTCTGGTAATGAGAACTAAGAATTTTTTCTTACTATGGTCACAGCGGTTTACGTCAGTGCATTTTTGTGGATGACTAGGGACTTCCCTGTTCCATTTCCGATTCCGGAATGATTCTTTTCCATAAGCGCGAACAAAGCAGACTGTGTCATTTCGCGTTATATTACGGGCTAACATTGTATTTCAATCTAAACGCTCACACAGAGAGAAATTAAGTTTCATTAATTTTTTTTTGCGAAAGGAAAACAGGGTGAGGGAGTAATGAAAAGACTATATGTCAAGGACAATTTTTAAAACTGAGAAGAGAATGTGTGAAGATTTTTGATGAAATGTGTACAATTTTATTGTCTTTGTGGCACGGCGATTTTACACACGGGTTATTTTTAGATTGATTTTCCCGCGAAACCAGACCTTTCCAGGCTAATCACAATTCTTGCATGAGAAATTATTACAAATGGGATTGAGAGTCTTCAATCGTGCAAGCTAAATCTTATTTACAGTGTAAGAACTCGTCTAATTATAACAATAGCTTGATCTGTGAAATTCCCGACATAGACCTTGGCTCCTGGTAACGTGGACTCTTGTACTTACGTGGGCTTCAACGGGCCTTGTTGCCAGGATCTCGGCGACATCGGTTCAGTTTTTCTTCAGCACTGCCGCTTTTGAAATCTTATCATGATTTGTGGTGACAATATCTTTCGGGTACAATTTTTATTGTTTAAATCAACCTTCATCATGCTTTACGACATAAAATTCTTTTCAGCAGCTTGTATTTACTCTAAGAATTCATTTATTAAAGTGGGCACTCACCTGCGAATAAAACTAGACGAATCAGAAATAAAGGTACCCGACCTGATATCGTCGGCACGAGAAGGCATTTAGGTAACGTTTTTGATACATTTGATGGTGGGCCACAAACACAAAAAGCGGTGGCGGAGATCAAAATTAGTCAGGAACTGTTGCCTAATTTTGCCCCAGTTTAAAGATATGAGGCCTAGCCTAAATAACAGGTGTGTCTTTAAACTTTCGCTTAATTGTATTGGCCCTGCACGGTGTTCTGTCATGATCAAATGGATTCGCCATTTCACTGAAAATTCATTAGTCCCGCTGTTTTGCGAAATCTCAAATTTAGAAGCATTTGATTATACGATACCGCAAATTAACAATTTTAAAATTAAGAAGCTTAACAATAAACTGAAGAAAGCAAAGCTAAAATTAAAAAGTCAACGAAAAACTATTAGCCTAAGACGTAAACCACATTATTTCTAAAATTTAAATAATTCATCATACTCTCGTTGACATTTTCTTAATTTATTGCTGTCTCAGAACTCGTTTGATTGTTTAATATATGGCGTCCTTATTCTTAAGAGCAAGCAAAAGCTGATCAGATGGATACCCGTAGAAATAAACAAAAATAGCTGTAAAAACTGATTTTTAAATAATATATTTATCTCTGAATGCTATAAATATCTTTATTATCATCCCACGCTCTATTTATTCACGATTTTGGCACGAGAAGTGTCCCTACTGTGCTCTCATAAACGATAACGTTTTGTGGTTTTTTTCTTTAGAGGCGTCACTGGTCCTTTATAAACGAGAATTTTAAGGATATTCCTGGTCGTTAAGGACTGTATTAACGATCCTACGTCAGTCAATGGCTAATAGCGCGGAAAAGGATGCGGTAGAATCAGTGGATAAAATCACTCACGGTAAACATAAGATGACTCAAAAGATGTGGACACTAAAAATAATATGTTTGTCTTGAAATGCGTAAGTGTCTTTTGGACACGTCTTTGTTTTTGTGGGTAGTGAAAGTGTACAGTACGCACTACGTCATCGGTTTGCAAGTCCATGGTGGCAAGTAGGCGCATAAATCGCGAAAATCTAATGGAAGCGCGCTTGAATTTCAGCATATGCCCCCCCAAATCGGCAAGACTTCCTTTCTCTGGACAAAAAAGAATAGCATGAAGAATACAGTATGAGATGTCACTCTGATAAATAATAAAGCAGCCTTTATTTCCAAAACAATGGAATTACCTGGTGATAAATAAACTCGTCTCGAAGTATGAATTTTTGACTTTGCCAAAAACAATGGTTAACCTCACGGGTTGGACGATTGTGATCTTTGTGTTGAATTCGCACATTTCTTGTCGAACTTTATAAAACTTGAAGAAAAGAAAAACTAACACAAAAACCGGTGTCTTGCCATCTTTTTGTTCGGGTTGTTAGTAACACGCAAGGTAACTTGATCACATGCGGTCGCTGAAATCAATGTCACTTTCGATTTTGCCATTTACTTGTGCAGCCAAAAGTACAACAGAAAAATGGGCGAAGCAAAAATCTCCCAATTTGTTTTTTCTGATGGCAACTTTCACGTACGCGGCACAAAATGGCGAAATGGTGATAGCGCTCGCTTCCCACCAATGTAGTCCGGGTTCAATTCCCAGGTTCGGCGTCATATGTGGGTTGAGTTTGTTGGTTTTCTACTCCACCCCGAGAAGTTTTTCTTCAGGTACTTCTGTTTTCCCTCTCCTCAAAAGCAAACATTCGATTTGCGTTAATTTTGTTGATTTCAGTTTACAGTGTCCCCAATTAGTGCTCTAGCGCTAGAAGACTAGACACTTAAATGAAGTTCATTTTCTTTCATTCGTACCTTGTACTATTTGTTTGTCACAAGTTCCGGCTGCTATGGGGCCAAGGAACCGTCAAAAAATTGGTTTTAACGGTAATTACTAGAAAGAGTGCTCATCCTCTGTTGGCAATTATCACGTGGGATTAGCTGCCGCCTTTCCTCGAACTATCGACCAAAGAGGTAAAACCAGGAGGCGTTTTGGAATTTAAAATTGATCTTTTGAAAAGACGATCTTTATCTGCAACAAGGTTTTGTGAAAGCTGCCTCTTTACATTTCTTAGAAAATTAAACTCCACACCAGTCGCGCCAAAAATGAAGTCACTTAAACTCTTCTTTGATATTCAATTCGCGATCGGTTAGGTGCACTCTAAAAACCTACGTGAGCTGTAATAGATTCAAGATTAGCTGGAGACAAGGGATCTTGGTTAAGCAATCATGGCAGGAGAGAAAAATGTGGAGGAGGGTCGAGACGAAAGTTTCGTCCACGTGATTGCTCGATGGAAGATGATGATGGTGATGAACTTTCCAGAATTCAACTAACTCTTGGCTTCATATTTTCATCTCAGAACAGTCTAGCAAGCATGAAGTCAGCCTGAGGCTAAGGGATAGCAAGAGTCCATTAGCCAAGAGTAAGAATATAGTATCAGGTTTCCCTCATCAGTGTCAGAAAAGTTTCTATTTTTAAACCAAGTTTTGCCGAAAATAAACAATAGACCAAATCTTCTATCTCAACGTTGTACCCAATTCAAACCTCCCGGGGTTAAGATTCTCTGTGTATTGTATAGCATTCACATTTAAATGACATGAAATAGCTGGAACAAAACATTTTATTCCCAAAAAGTTTGAATTGGGTACAACATTGATTTAGCCGATTTAATTCGTCTATTGTTTATTTCCCCGCAAAACTTGGTTTAAAAATATACACTTTTCTGACGCTGATGGGAACAAAGCAAATTTGGGTAAATTTTGCTCTTGGGTAATGGACTCTTGGAAATAGCCAATCACGTGCACAGTTGGCGCGAATGATACGCATGCATGGATGGGTACATACATGTTACTTGCTAGCTGCATGGGAGGTCCGTATAGCGAAAAACTGTGACCAAAGCCTTGAAAATGCTACCCGAGGCCGCAGGCCGAGGGCAGCTTTTTCAAGACCGAGGTCACAGTTTTTCGCTGTACGGACCGACCCTTAGCTGATAAATAACTTATTATTTTTTTCCTCTCTCTCTCCCTTCCTCTCTGAAATCACTTTTTTAAATTGTTGACTCGCACCGCAGTTGATAGCGAACGCAGTATTAAAGCGACTTACAAAACGTTAACTGAACATTTCAAAGAGCAATATTTTTATTTGAATATATATTTTATTTCCAAACCTCTTGTCTAATAAAAAGTAGCTTCTGTATGCAAACGGAAATTTAAGGTCATCACACAAGCGCAAGCAACCAAGGCTAGGATTCCGCCTGCCGTGAGCGGGCCGGATGAGAAAATTCCGCCCACTCCCGGAACCAACCAGATCGCAGGATTTGTTGAATTCCGCCCGCTCACGCACTGAGAAAACGTTGGTTTTGCCTATACTGACGACCTACCGCCTCGAAATCATTTGCCATCTTAGTGAAATTCAAAAGTGTGGATTGTGACCCGGACGTGCGTTTCTGAAACTGACCCGAAACTTTTCGACCATCAATTTTGCCAGACACGATACTCCCTATGCCTTGAACAAGAAAACGTTTTTTAGGCAAGAAACATAATGAATGACAACTTTTCCTCTCCTTTAAAATATCAATTAAAAACTTTATAGTAAAACGCGGATGGTATGTCCTTTCGGGCACTTGAACAAAAACGCAACAGCCTAAAGTTATCGGCCACAGCTCATGTATGTTATCGCTAAGAGTTCAGCGCTTTGCTCCTGATCATTCATATATCATTTGGCCTTAATTAAAGTTTTCGCGCCGAACATCGAGAGTGCGTGCGCCATGTCATCAAAGGTCTCTCCTTCGACCACGCGCCTTCCTAACTGGGGCTCTATAACACATGAGAAAGCTGTTCTTTTCAGTTCTACCATGCCCGATAGTGGCGTTCAAGAGAATCCCATGTCTCTCTATGCACAGTTCTTGTTTTGTTATACACGAATCGGTTTCCCAGGAAATCTTTAGAATTACCAGAGTGTTGTTCGCGAAGCGACTCAGAAAGAAACTTTGGATAATTACAAGCCGGAATTCTTACAAGCTCACTCCATTGCTCCATCGTTTCGTGCAATGGCTAAATGACGATGTCTGTGCTTCAAACCAAGCTATCTCTACCTGTTTCTCTCAACCGGGCGGGAAAATGGGGAGAGCGTTGCAAGAAATTATGCGCAGTAAAGATGCACAATGCAATATGTCTGCCTCCTCTTCAAAGCCAGTCTAATTGCTAAGTTTTTCTTATGAAAATTAGTTTCATTCACATGTAAAGTAGAACTAATTACCGTCACAAAAACTTCACACTTAAACTCGCCTTGAAGAGGAGGCAGACGTGAACTCGGAAATGGCCTATTCGATTTAACCTTGTTGGGCGCGTGAGCACGTGAAACCGACAGTGTCTGTGACGTTCGTTTTTCGCGACCTTTGTGTGGTTGCCACCGCTAAGGGCCAGTAAATTATAAAAGCAAATTCGATCGGAAGTAAAACTAAGCCTTTCTTATGGACAGTAATTAGTTGCAAAAGCGGATAATCAAGTTGTCCTGAAGTGTTTTGGCTCGGAAATGACGAATCGCTTTCTAATTCGACCGGAGGTGAAAAGAAAACAACGCAAAGCTTCCTCAAGTATTCTCCCTGTCGACTTGGCTGCGGGTTATGCATGTTACCACAGCAACTTAGCAGAGCAAAGGAAACTAGAGCAAAAGCTGCACGTCATTGATTTAGAGACCAGTCAAATGAACAAAAATAATCGACAACAGAGAGAAGTGCTCGAAAAAGAAATAAAGCAAAACGAGAACTACTATTTTTGGGGATGCCATCGTGTGTTCTCTGCCGCGACTTTAATAACTGAATCTGATTCTTACAAGAAACAGTTATACACTGGACCTCGACCAACGAAAGCCAAGCTTCCTCGAAAGACACTTCAGAGGCTGAATCAGCTGATTCAAAAATTACAAGCCGAGGACGACTTAGAAACTCTTTCGAAATTTCAACAATGCGCGCGCTTTGCGAAGAGAGAAACTCATCCATTGCTGAGGTCAAGTTCGTCTCTTGGTGCTGCGAATAGTGAACTGGATTTATCACAGACACATCGCTTTGCTATGGATGAAGAAAGCGCACTCAGTATTGGCAGATCCATTGAACGTTCTTCGGGTAAAGTTAAAAGGGTCCGCTCAGCGCCATCAAGGGTGGCCTCCGACAAAATTGTTTTGGCAAACTACAAAAAAGGTCGAAAGGACAGTCCATTTCCACGACAACGCACAAGATTGTCCGATGTCACTTCTAGATACCCGTTCTTTAAGGATAAGGAGACAAGTAACAGTGATTTCTGTACTGGTGACATGGACGGGCCTCCGACGAAATTAGCTTGGGCAGAGGAAGAACGTGTTATCATCGACGATGAGGTAAAGGATGCGGATATTGGTGACAGTGATTTGGCATGGCAGCAACAATCGCAATTGATCATGGAAAAGTCAAGTGATATCGAAAAATGGGTTGCCAACGTAGCTGAGTATCACTCCTCGCAAAGCATCATCACGGATACATTTGACAGTGATTTGGTAAGGTATCAGTCAAATTTAAGTGCAAAACCGTGCGAAGAATATCATCAATCTGACGAAACTACAACTACTGAAGAAAAGACAGCTACGGACTCTAAATTGTGGTCAACTGGTGTCATATTCTCCCCTGAACTGGAGGGAAAGACAACGGATGATACCAACTTGAATGTGGACCAACCACAGGTGGACAATGTCGGATACAAGTTCACACCAACTGCACACACGGAGAGCAAACCGAAAAGGAAGTCTTTCGTACCTGTTCATCAAATTAAATCAGAGAGCAAGGATTCAAAAAGCCTGCCGGAGCAAAAGGCTCAAAAGGAGGAATCTTTGCCATCAACAATATGTTCGACTAAGGCAGCTTACGATGCAGCAACACAACTCTCACAATCGAGGCTCAGTGAACGTGAACTCGTTAATACAAAACATGTGATACAGAGTGAAGAAAACAGGAACGATAACAAGTACAATGAAATAGTTAATAACTTTGGAAAGCGGGAAACGGAATGCAACAGGAAACGTTTTGTCCCCAAAGCTCAACCAATGAAAAGTAGTGTAGTAAGTATCACCTTTCCAAAGAGTGATCTCCAAGGCTTGTCCAGTCGACGTAAAACTCTCAACCCCAGAACATACTACAAACATTCCAAGGCTCATTGCGATAACTTTAAACAGGAGCAAGAAATTCAAAGAGAACAAAGAAATTCACTAAATACAACCGCTGGGAACAGCGAAGCTAAAAGGGACTCGTTGGACCTTGAAGGCTTGTCAAGCCAACGAAAGTCTCTCGCCCCGCAAAGATCACACAACAAGTTATCAAAGGTACAGAATGATGCCTGTCAAAATGAGAACGAGGTTCAAAGAGACAAAAGAAAGTCAGTTAAAACATCCACTGGAACCAGTGAGGCTAAAAGGGGTTCGCTTGGTCATGATGAAAATCCATCGAATGAGCAAAAAAAGCGGAAAGTTTCCATTTTTAAGCGCAAGTGTTTGTCTGACGTTTTGTACAGCGCGCAAACGCAAATAGAGAGTCGACTGAGGAATCGTGTACAGGGATTTTTAACTGTACGAGGCGACGTAGAAAAGATTGAGGAAATAGATTGATTTTAGTCAAATTGTCACTTGAGATGGCGCCAATGTTAGCTTGGGAGAAACCGTCGGTTAGAGAATACAAGTCTTGTGTATCGTCAACTAGGAAATGATTTTTTTTAATGAATTGTTTAAATGATTAAGGAAGGAGTTCATCCATGCAGTGCAAAACATATCCTGAGTATAAATTTTATGTAAAGAACTTAGATTTATACAAAGAACCAAATTTGACTTTTGTAACTGACCAAGCAATAAAGCTCTTCAGAACGAAGAGGTGTGACTCATTATACCAGAACAGGACTTGGGTTTTCAAATAATTGCTTCCTACACAGGGAATATTATTTCTTTTTCTTTTCTGAGTCTCGACCTTGAACTTACTGTTGTTGCAAGTTCCCAGGCCCTCTTTCAGACCTCTCTATCAGATGGTGTGACAGGCATGAAGGATATTTTGCAGAACTCCAACGCACCGACTGCTGAACACCATGAAATCGCTGTTTGAAGCTAATAACTGTAGATATGCTGCCCATTTTCCCAGTTCAAAAAAGGTGAATTCCAGTTCCCATTATACCCCTTCATGATCTTCCAAAACGTAAAACACCACAGCTGTGTTCCGAGAAAAGTGCTTTCTCCCAACGACCAAAGGGCAAATGCAAGATGCGATCGCTATCCAGACAAATCGTTCCATGGACAATTAGCTTCCAATGTAAAGAAATGTCAGCTACTGCAGATAAATGCAGTGTTCTTGTAGCGACTAGTACTCAACCAACTTGGCTCGAGTTTCGATGTGCGAGGCTGTGATTACGGAAATATACTTTACGGACAATCACTTGTTTTCACTCGATCAAAGTTAGTCGAGCTATGACCTGATTGATTTATTATAAAGCCAGGAACCTAAGATCATATGATAAACTGAAATAACAATACAAAAAAGGCTTGCTAGGTTCTAATAGCCAGTCAGTACCGACATTCCAATCATTCCACAGCAAAATTGAGGGCTAAAGGTGAAAACTAGTGTACATGATCTTAACGAAAGAATTGTCAGACAATACTAAATGAAACTCTTTTTGAGGAACAAGCTAGATTTTTGTAAACTGAAAAAGCGCAGCTGATATAAAGAAATCCAAATGCCACATGTTTAAAGCTTATCAAATTGAGACCAATTGTGATCTTAAAAAACTAGCGAAAGTACAAGCCCTTAACTTAATCATATTTAAGTTCAAAGGAAAGGTAAGAAGTGACTTACATAAAACTTCTACGTTAATACTCTTCAACGCTATTACACATCAAGAAGAGATAAGAGAATAAAATATAAACATAGCCAATAAAAAAATAAATAATAATTAAGTAAATATGTAATTAAGAATATAGCTATACTTAAAAATAAAACTTAAAACTTAAAATAGTTTTGCACTGCAAAATGCTGAATAATTAAGTGATCTGGTTACAGGTGATAAACAGTTCCAGTCCCTTATGGTTCTCGGAAAGAAACTATACTTATAGTAATCATGATGTACAGATGGTTGAATAAATGAAGTCGTCGAGTAATTTCTAGTTTCCCTAGTAGACAATTGATAATATGGCGGGATAGGCAAAGCAATATTATTATACACAGATTTATGGAAAATTTGTAGACGATGGAATTTTCTTCTCTCACTTAATAAACCCAAAGATAGGGATTTCTCCAAGTCGGACACGCTGGTGTTATAACTATAATCACGTTTAATAAATCTCACTGCACGATTTTGGATCGCTTCTAGCTTCTCCGCCTGATTCTGTCTGTAAGGGTCCCATACTGCCGACGCATACTCTAAATAAGGCCTGACAAGTGATACATATGCTGTACGTTTGGTTTCTTCAGAGCAGGCAAACAAATTCCTTTTAACCAATGCAAGTGAAGAGTTCCCCTTTTTAGCAATCTTATTCACATGAGAATTCCACCGCAGATCACCTGACAGCAAAACACCCAGATAAGGATGCTGCTGGACAGTTTCCAGGGTTTGGTTGTAAAGAAAATAGTCTTTAACTACTGCGGATCTACTACGGAAAACAGACATTTTGTAGCATTTAGAGGGATTAAACAGCATCTGCCACCTATCAGCCCATAAAGCCAAGGTGTGATTTTATGATACAATAAAGCATCATCAGCAAACAATCTTAAAGTACATTCTAGATCATCTTGCATATCATTAATAAATAGCAAAAACATTAATGGGCCTAGTACTGTGCCTTGAGGCACACCTGAAGTCACATCTACAGATTTTGAACACTCACCATCGATAATGACACTCTGAGATCTACTAGTGAGCCAAGATTTAATCCACATAAGGGTACTTCCCTGAATGCCAAAGTTTTGCAACGAGCGAACAAAAACCAGTACAAATCACTTTCTATACTGTAATTTGTTGAGTGTATAACGAGAATGAAATATATCCTCGAAATCACCTTTGTCAAATTTCCCGATGCTATAAGATTACATGCATAACAGCAAGAAATTCAAGTTAGACTGATCTCAATGACCGAGCGTAATAATGATAATGATAATGATAATGATAATGATAATAATGATAATAATAAATAATTTATTTACTCAGATTTAAAAACAGAAAAGTATGTACATAATTTACAGAAACATAAAAAAGTAAGAATTGGAAGTAACATACAACATTGAAAATTGTTATTAATCATAAGAATACAGTCACAGTACCAATAACGAGTTCATTCCTTGCGGCTCACATGTGATCAAATAGCTCTTACAGGCAGTACAATGGCCAATAATAAACGCTCTAATCCTAAAGTCTCGCTAATTCCTTATCGATTTCAAAGTCACTATCAGTAATGTTCAACGGAGCTCTTCGCGTATAAAGTGAGCCTCTCAAGCACAGTAATGCAGACCTCAGGAGGGCGAATGAGACTTCGGCGCGAATCCACGACATTGTAGCGCTGTAGTCCTCACCCTTCTTGGTTTAAAAAAGTTCAGCCAGTCTACTGTGATACTTCTTGCATTCATCTGCCATTCCTCCGGTAGTAGTAAATACCAGTGGGGCAAAGAAGCCTTGTTCGACTTCTAACACCCTGCTGGCGTACATTCTTTTCTTCTCACTCTCATGCTAGCGGTAGATTTGTTTTATGGTTAGGCCTCTATAAGACTCTGTATTCGGGTAACAAACCCTAACATCAAAAAAGGCAGAGCCTTGCCGCTCCCAGAAGCCACGAGCACTGAATGTCGAGCCGGGCATCCGCTGCTCTGTTCGTGCCAGGTGTCAGCACTTCTTCGTTTATCTCCTGAAGTACCGGTTCAAATTGGACACCATTACACACCATTTTTGGCATTTTGGCTTCCAAATCGCGCAGCTCATTATGTTTTTGAATAAGGAAGCCTCCACGTCCGCATACCATGGCGTGATCTACATCAAAAACACCTCCACGCGCACAAGTAGAAGGGGTGTCACTTATTTATCTCAAATGAATGGCGTCTTTGAATTCTCCGCAACGAGGTCGGTAGCTCTCTTGGTTTGTTCAGGAAGGGTATTCTTCACTTCCTCTAGGTTTTCTCTGAGGCGTGCATCCTTATCTCTGTGGTTACATTGCTGCAGTGTTACTACTACTACTACTACTACTACTACTACTACTACTACTACTACTACTACTACTACTACTACTACTACTACTACTACTACTACTACTATTACTATACATACATACAGGAACGATAACAAGTACAATGAAATAGTTAATAACTTTGGAAAGCGGGAAACGGAATGCAACAGGAAACGTTTTGTCCCCAAAGCTCAACCAATGAAAAGTAGTGTAGTAAGTATCACTTTTCCAAAGAGTGATCTCCAAGGCTTGTCCAGTCGACGTAAAACTCTCAACCCCAGAACATACTACAAACATTCCAAGGCTCATTGCGATAACTTTAAACAGGAGCAAGAAATTCAAAGAGAACAAAGAAATTCACTAAATACAACCGCTGGGAACAGCGAAGCTAAAAGGGACTCGTTGGACCTTGAAGGCTTGTCAAGCCAACGAAAGTCTCTCGCCCCGCAAAGATCACACAACAAGTTATCAAAGGTACAGAATGATGCCTGTCAAAATGAGAACGAGGTTCAAAGAGACAAAAGAAAGTCAGTTAAAACATCCACTGGAACCAGTGAGGCTAAAAGGGGTTCGCTTGGTCATGATGAAAATCCATCGAATGAGCAAAAAAAGCGGAAAGTTTCCATTTTTAAGCGCAAGTGTTTGTCTGACGTTTTGTACAGCGCGCAAACGCAAATAGAGAGTCGACTGAGGAATCGTGTACAGGGATTTTTAACTGTACGAGGCGACGTAGAAAAGATTGAGGAAATAGATTGATTTTAGTCAAATTGTCACTTGAGATGGCGCCAATGTTAGCTTGGGAGAAACCGTCGGTTAGAGAATACAAGTCTTGTGTATCGTCAACTAGGAAATGATTTTTTTTAATGAATTGTTTAAATGATTAAGGAAGGAGTTCATCCATGCAGTGCAAAACATATCCTGAGTATAAATTTTATGTAAAGAACTTAGATTTATACAAAGAACCAAATTTGACTTTTGTAACTGACCAAGCAATAAAGCTCTTCAGAACGAAGAGGTGTGACTCATTATACCAGAACAGGACTTGGGTTTTCAAATAATTGCTTCCTACACAGGGAATATTATTTCTTTTTCTTTTCTGAGTCTCGACCTTGAACTTACTGTTGTTGCAAGTTCCCAGGCCCTCTTTCAGACCTCTCTATCAGATGGTGTGACAGGCATGAAGGATATTTTGCAGAACTCCAACGCACCGACTGCTGAACACCATGAAATCGCTGTTTGAAGCTAATAACTGTAGATATGCTGCCCATTTTCCCAGTTCAAAAAAGGTGAATTCCAGTTCCCATTATACCCCTTCATGATCTTCCAAAACGTAAAACACCACAGCTGTGTTCCGAGAAAAGTGCTTTCTCCCAACGACCAAAGGGCAAATGCAAGATGCGATCGCTATCCAGACAAATCGTTCCATGGACAATTAGCTTCCAATGTAAAGAAATGTCAGCTACTGCAGATAAATGCAGTGTTCTTGTAGCGACTAGTACTCAACCAACTTGGCTCGAGTTTCGATGTGCGAGGCTGTGATTACGGAAATATACTTTACGGACAATCACTTGTTTTCACTCGATCAAAGTTAGTCGAGCTATGACCTGATTGATTTATTATAAAGCCAGGAACCTAAGATCATATGATAAACTGAAATAACAATACAAAAAAGGCTTGCTAGGTTCTAATAGCCAGTCAGTACCGACATTCCAATCATTCCACAGCAAAATTGAGGGCTAAAGGTGAAAACTAGTGTACATGATCTTAACGAAAGAATTGTCAGACAATACTAAATGAAACTCTTTTTGAGGAACAAGCTAGATTTTTGTAAACTGAAAAAGCGCAGCTGATATAAAGAAATCCAAATGCCACATGTTTAAAGCTTATCAAATTGAGACCAATTGTGATCTTAAAAAACTAGCGAAAGTACAAGCCCTTAACTTAATCATATTTAAGTTCAAAGGAAAGGTAAGAAGTGACTTACATAAAACTTCTACGTTAATACTCTTCAACGCTATTACACATCAAGAAGAGATAAGAGAATAAAATATAAACATAGCCAATAAAAAAATAAATAATAATTAAGTAAATATGTAATTAAGAATATAGCTATACTTAAAAATAAAACTTAAAACTTAAAATAGTTTTGCACTGCAAAATGCTGAATAATTAAGTGATCTGGTTACAGGTGATAAACAGTTCCAGTCCCTTATGGTTCTCGGAAAGAAACTATACTTATAGTAATCATGATGTACAGATGGTTGAATAAATGAAGTCGTCGAGTAATTTCTAGTTTCCCTAGTAGACAATTGATAATATGGCGGGATAGGCAAAGCAATATTATTATACACAGATTTATGGAAAATTTGTAGACGATGGAATTTTCTTCTCTCACTTAATAAACCCAAAGATAGGGATTTCTCCAAGTCGGACACGCTGGTGTTATAACTATAATCACGTTTAATAAATCTCACTGCACGATTTTGGATCGCTTCTAGCTTCTCCGCCTGATTCTGTCTGTAAGGGTCCCATACTGCCGACGCATACTCTAAATAAGGCCTGACAAGTGATACATATGCTGTACGTTTGGTTTCTTCAGAGCAGGCAAACAAATTCCTTTTAACCAATGCAAGTGAAGAGTTCCCCTTTTTAGCAATCTTATTCACATGAGAATTCCACCGCAGATCACCTGACAGCAAAACACCCAGATAAGGATGCTGCTGGACAGTTTCCAGGGTTTGGTTGTAAAGAAAATAGTCTTTAACTACTGCGGATCTACTACGGAAAACAGACATTTTGTAGCATTTAGAGGGATTAAACAGCATCTGCCACCTATCAGCCCATAAAGCCAAGGTGTGATTTTATGATACAATAAAGCATCATCAGCAAACAATCTTAAAGTACATTCTAGATCATCTTGCATATCATTAATAAATAGCAAAAACATTAATGGGCCTAGTACTGTGCCTTGAGGCACACCTGAAGTCACATCTACAGATTTTGAACACTCACCATCGATAATGACACTCTGAGATCTACTAGTGAGCCAAGATTTAATCCACATAAGGGTACTTCCCTGAATGCCAAAGTTTTGCAACGAGCGAACAAAAACCAGTACAAATCACTTTCTATACTGTAATTTGTTGAGTGTATAACGAGAATGAAATATATCCTCGAAATCACCTTTGTCAAATTTCCCGATGCTATAAGATTACATGCATAACAGCAAGAAATTCAAGTTAGACTGATCTCAATGACCGAGCGTAATAATGATAATGATAATGATAATGATAATGATAATGATAATAATGATAATAATAAATAATTTATTTACTCAGATTTAAAAACAGAAAAGTATGTACATAATTTACAGAAACATAAAAAAGTAAGAATTGGAAGTAACATACAACATTGAAAATTGTTATTAATCATAAGAATACAGTCACAGTACCAATAACGAGTTCATTCCTTGCGGCTCACATGTGATCAAATAGCTCTTACAGGCAGTACAATGGCCAATAATAAACGCTCTAATCCTAAAGTCTCGCTAATTCCTTATCGATTTCAAAGTCACTATCAGTAATGTTCAACGGAGCTCTTCGCGTATAAAGTGAGCCTCTCAAGCACAGTAATGCAGACCTCAGGAGGGCGAATGAGACTTCGGCGCGAATCCACGACATTGTAGCGCTGTAGTCCTCACCCTTCTTGGTTTAAAAAAGTTCAGCCAGTCTACTGTGATACTTCTTGCATTCATCTGCCATTCCTCCGGTAGTAGTAAATACCAGTGGGGCAAAGAAGCCTTGTTCGACTTCTAACACCCTGCTGGCGTACATTCTTTTCTTCTCACTCTCATGCTAGCGGTAGATTTGTTTTATGGTTAGGCCTCTATAAGACTCTGCATTCGGGTAACAAACCCTAACATCAAAAAAGGCAGAGCCTTGCCGCTCCCAGAAGCCACGAGCACTGAATGTCGAGCCGGGCATCCGCTGCTCTGTTCGTGCCAGGTGTCAGCACTTCTTCGTTTATCTCCTGAAGTACCGGTTCAAATTGGACACCATTACACACCATTTTTGGCATTTTGGCTTCCAAATCGCGCAGCTCATTATGTTTTTGAATAAGGAAGCCTCCACGTCCGCATACCATGGCGTGATCTACATCAAAAACACCTCCACGCGCACAAGTAGAAGGGGTGTCACTTATTTATCTCAAATGAATGGCGTCTTTGAATTCTCCGCAACGAGGTCGGTAGCTCTCTTGGTTTGTTCAGGAAGGGTATTCTTCACTTCCTCTAGGTTTTCTCTGAGGCGTGCATCCTTATCTCTGTGGTTACATTGCTGCAGTGTTACTACTACTACTACTACTACTACTACTACTACTACTACTACTACTACTACTACTACTACTACTACTATTACTATACATACATACATACATACATACATACATACATACATACATACATACATACATACATACATACATACATACATACATACATACATACATACATACATACATAACTTTATTTCGATTCAGATTTTTTTTAGAGTAGCAAAGAAGTATGCTAGTATCTCCGAATGTAATCTAAAATAACAATGCAAATTACACAGTAACAACAATATTAAATTACAATAGCTTAGATTATAATATTACGATAAAACTAAACAACAGTATGTACAATGAGATAAGACATAATAAAAACTAACATATATATGACTTGATATTGTTCCTAAAATTAGTTACGCTGGGTGCGGTTCTAAGTTTATCAGTTAAGATATTCCAGTATTTAGTAGCAGTGAATTTAAATGAGTTTTTGCCATAATTTGTAGTGTTCTCACGAGGTTGGTACAACTTATTTATACCTCTAAGCCCTTGGGTATTGCGTCTCAGAATAAGTAAGGATGTGATATACGCAGGTGTTAAACTACTACTACTACTACTACTACTACTACTACTACTACTACTACTACTACTACTACTACTACTACTACTACTACTACTACTACTACTACTACTACTACTACTACTGCTACTACTAATGATAATAATAATAATACGGTTTCCAGTCCTGCAACAAGTAGACAAAATATCACTTCCCATTCAGAGTAACCGGTAGATATTGTTATTGTCGCTAGTAGATACCAGCGACAATAACATCTTGAGGCATATTTAGAATAAGTAAATCAAACTGTTCCCATTTTGATGTAAAAACAAAATAATGATGCAAGGCTGGCTCGTACGGCTGTGAGGATCTGTATTTTTTTCTTTTTTCAATAATTCGTCTGGCACGGCCTGATTTGGTGCCCGGAATTGAAACGATCGCAAAAGTCTGCGACACGTCGGGAAAATAGAAACACTTCCTATTTTCCCGATTCGTCCCCGACCATCGCAGATTATCGGGGATGTCTACGATTTATGGTTTTCATTAGTAAGCAAAATCTGGGACGGTCGGGAAGATCGTCTGGGACTTTCCCGACATATGGGCTTAAGTATGCGTGCGCAGACTTCGGAACACCATGGCAACATATCCCGCTCAAACTTTCGGAAAAATGGCGGAGACGTATGCAGTATTTACAAAATCAACGAGTAGGAGATTTGACACAATGAGAAGTTGAGGTAATTTACTTCAGAAAAAATTGACCTTGGGAATACTAAGTCTTCATCGAACAGGACAATTACTGCAATGCCGCAGGGAAAGCTTCGTGGGGGAGGACTGCGCGGTGATGTTCAGTCCACTGTACGGGAGAGTTACGGAGGAAAAGCAATGTCTTCTAACTTTAAAAGCCGTGTTGTTCACCCAAGAAACCCTAAACTTGTCAAAGGACGTCCTGAAGATGACAAGGTAAGGAAAACACAACTGATAGTTTTGGCAAATTGCATATTCTGACCAGAATCATGCAATAGGCTGGTTAAATATATACGACCAATGCATGGTTTTATTTCTGGCCTGTCTGAGAAACGTTTGTCGTACATGTATACTATTGCAAACATTTTTTTTGGAAAGGAATGTAGTCCCATTTGCAGCATCATTTTTTTAAGTTATTGCCAGAGCGACAGTTTTATGCACATGAGCAGTGTAATCAAATTATACCTCCTTTTGGCGATTATAATTAGACAATACAAATACTAGAGTACAACAACAACAATAATTATCAAAATAAGGGAAAGAAACCATGGTAAATGGGTCTAAAAATTGTTTTTGCCGAAGTAAATGTTGACCTTAGTGGTATTTAAACCAGGGCCCTGTTGTTCAAAAGCCGATTAACGCTAATCCCAGGTTAAAAATTAACCAAGGAGTTTATTTCTCTACTCCTAAATGCTGTTCAACGCTGATATTCTGCAAAACTTTACATTAGAAGAAGCCAATAATCAAAAACAAAAATAAGGAAAAGAAACTGTAACCAAAAAGTTGAAAACATGAAACATTTAAGGTTCACGCTAATCCTGGATTAAGTTAATCGGCTTTCGAACAACCGGCCCCAGGGACCGGTTGTTCAAAAGCCGATTAACTTAATCCAGGATTAGGGTTAACTTTTGTTTCATGTTTTTGCTTTTTGGTGAATGTTTCTTTTGCTTATTTTTGTTTTTCAAGATTGACTTCCTTTAATGTAAACTCTTGCCGAATATCAGCGTTGAACGGCAATTGGGAGTAGAGAAATAAACTCCTTGGTTAATCTTTAATCTGGGAATAGCGTTGATCGGCTTTTGAAGAACCAGGCCCTGGACAATAACCTTTCAAAGCTGAAGATGGACTTTGTATTCAATTCAGAGCCTTTCATTTTAACTGTGCTGTAGCTATATAGGGACTGCAGCTATGGCCAACTATCACCACCCTTGCATGACACTCTTTGCCGCAGTTGACATAAATAGCTCAGAATTACAAGTAATAAAGAGCAATCAGCTGTAGTAATGGGGCTGCATGCTGGGGCTTACATGGGGCTGATGCTGGGAACTCCAAGTACCAGATCTAAAGCTGTAGCCGTGATGATGAATTATGGGATGAGATGGAACAGATTTAATTAAGTGGCTCATGTTCTTTTGCCACTCTCAAAAATTTGGAACAAGTGTCAGGCCTATGCATGGAAAGATCCTGAATGCAGGCCTCCACAGTCATTGGGACCATCCTAATCTTCCAGAAGACACTTGGTCTCTAGGCATGGGAAGCTCATGGTCTCTTTTCCTTGTAGGGTTTGAATTATTGCTAACCTTTAGATGTAACATTAAGCCTTTGACGTCCAAACCAGCCTAAATCGGCCAGACTTAGTATTTCACTCTGTCTAACGCCAGACTATTTTACTCATCAATGGGGAACCCCTGGGAGCCAATGGGTTAAATTTTCTTTCTTATTGAACAGATTTGATAACAGTCACTGTCACTTATTTTAATTAACCAAGCGTTTAATTATTTTTTCCACTGTTATCTTCAGCAAGCACCATCTGCATACATGGCTGAAATGCAACTCACCACAGATGAAAGGCTGAAACTCACCTATGAGATGAGAGTACCACAGATAATTGAGCTACTTGACATGTCAGAACAATCACTTCAGAGGGTACAATTTTCAGATTAACTTGCGTCATGTTCTCTTTCCAAACGAAGTGTGATTTTTTTCTGATCATTGTCATGATTCAGCTAAATTACTATTGTTGCTGTGTCAATAAATAATTTTTCTTTGCAACAGCTGTTCTTTATTGTTGATTGCAGTTTACTACCATGGATATAGAAGAGCCCATATTTCAGCCGTTCCCGTCAGATATCGTGTTCCAAAATTTTGAACCTTTTCAGACGTATGAGGTTCCCTTACAACTGCGCAATAATGATAAGGTAGGTAATAATTATCACAGCTTTTGCAGGCAATCTTGGAGTTGTACAGAGTCAATGAGCTTGGAGGTACATCTTTCACTATCAGTCCATTATTACTTGTTTTTGAGTTCCGAAGGGTTCTCTGCCAGTGAATTTCTGTGACATGGTTAATGACCTAGTCCTTCAGCAACCACTTTGAAATGGCATCAGGCCAGTCCAGGCTATTCCAAACTGGCTGCTGAAATGAGTTTTTGATATTTTAGTGTTATTTGTTTCTTTAGGTTGCCCGTCTGGTTAAGGTTACCCAAACTGACTCTCCATACTTCAAGATTGTTAGTCCGCATGATGTTGGACATAAAGTGGCTCCTGGAATGGACACAATTTTTATAATCCAATTTACTCCTGATGAAACGAAGGTACAAACAGTTCTGGTGAATGGTGAATGCATGCAAAGAAATAACTCAGTTATTGTGGTTAATTAGTATTTTGAAAATGTCATGCAAAATCAAGCACTGCAACCAGTAATTATACTGACTGTAAAGAAAAAAATTGTCTTCTCACAGGACTATACTCATGAGCTAATCTGCATCACTGAAAGAGAAAAGTTCCTTGTACCAGTCAAGGCCATTGGAGCCAGAGCCATCTTGGATTTCCCTGATGAGATCAGTTTTGGTACTTGTCCTGTGAAGGTGAGGGTCAAGGAAATTTTGAAGCTTGGTTGATTGCAGGGTTCAAAACATGCTGGGGAATGAAGGCAAAATAACATAATTTTATTGTCAATTTATTCTTTTACTCCCAGTGGCCACTTACAATACATGTATAGTCTAATGCAAGGCAATTTATTGTCATATTCCTTTTGTAGTATGCAACTACAAAGACTCTTCTTGTGCGCAACATTGGTAACAGTGAAGCAAAGTTTCAGCTTGCTGTGATTGAACCATTTTTTGTCACACCAGAGAGTGGGCGGCTTGTTGTAGGGGAAAGTACGCAGATTGATGTGGATTTCAAGGCACTTCAAACTGGAGACCATTCCAGTCACATGATTCTTAATTATGAGACAGGTACGTTCCCTTTTTTGAGTTGACTCACCTGTAGATTTTGAAACGTTATTGAAGTTCACAGTTAACATGTGCAAGGATATCCTTAGGGATGTTAATGGATTAGAAAATAACATCAACATGGAGGAACTGGTATGGATGTAATGTAACGTTAAACTTTTCTGTCAACATATTAGGTCATATAGCCTTGTGGGACAAAAAAAGCTCTTTGGCTTAAGTTCCCATTCTCTGGGTGATTATTATGCAACAGTTTATTCAGGTCATCTGGTGCAATCTGCCTACCGCATTACTTTAATCTTGGCAGAGCTGCACTCATGAGGCAGGCTGTTGATAATATTAGGATAAATGTTGACTCATATGGGATGGGGTGTTTTCTAGTTTGGGTACCTCCATTTGCATACGATGTCATTTGTTTAAATTCATTGTTAGCCCAACTAACAGGTGTAACGTATTTTGGTGCTTTGATCCTCATTCAACTCAAACATGTACATTTTAATAATTTAAAACCAACTGCTCTCCCTCTCAGTTGAGTATATCATATCTTTTTTGAGATAATTAATTTGAATTTTTTACATACCCGTTTGATAAGAATAATAATTTTGTTATATGCTACAGGATTAAGTAACTTCAACTCAGGTTTATGAGAAATTTCCTGCATTGTCATGGTCAAATTAGACACATTAATACTGTAAGATACATACATGTAAGAAATCAAGTTGAAATCAAACTTATTGAATTAGTGATTTTGAAATAAGAGCTGAGTAAGAGACCGCTTTGATTCATAAATGGTGACACCTTTACATTCTTTTTTATTTATGTTAGTTGGGCCTACTATCCTCATTTTGATACAAAAACTCTTTTGAAATTTGCTTGTCATAGCGAGGCTGGAAAGTCTTATTAGCATTAAAACAGAAGAATATTTGATTTGGCTGCCACTATGAAAAAGATCTATGGCTCAACAACAGGTGAAAGTCGGCTGAAAAGGAAATCTGAGATCTCAGGCAGGATTTGAACCCCAAATGCCCTCAGTTTGATTGGTTGCATCCGTACCAGTACTACATGCCCACTGAGCATGAAACCTCATGCCACCTCAATGTAGAGTCCTGTGGCTCAATGGGTAGAGCATCTTCTTAGACTGTGTTACAAAAATGGTAGGTTTCAGAATTCTGCCTGAAGATTTCCATTTTAGTTGTCCCTTTGCCAGTTGCCAAACAGCAAGCATTCACCAGTATCAAGTTTAAAATCACGATTAATTTTTGCCTATGTGAGACATCACGTCTATCTGCCATCCTACAATATTGCTGTGGGTAGAATTTTATTGAATTTAAAACTATAGTTTGTTTTCAGTTTTATTGTATTTATCAAAGGTCAAACATTAATTTTTCTTAATGCTAAGTGTAAAATCTTCCCTTATTTCAGGGGAGGATGTCTATATAAGTTTGTATGGGGCTGCCATTGATTGCAATGTCAGGCTGGACAAAAATGCAGTCAAGATGGAGAACACCTTCATATCCTGTGCTTCCCAGAGGTATTTTTGGATTCATTAAATGCACAGTATGAGAAAAAAATACCATGATGCATTAACTGAATTACAAAAAACAATCATGCTGTTTTGCTTTATTTCCAGGACTGTAGCTATTTCGAACAGGAGTGACATTATTGTTAAGTTCAAATGGAGTAACTTTGCAACCTTAAGAGAGGAACTTCAACAAAAAGACAGGTGTTACTTTGTTCCCTCAAAATCTTTGCATGTTATTACTGTTAAAAGGCCTCTTGTAAGCATTATACATTTCAGTTTAGTTTTCCTTTGGAAAATGAGTTACCGGTATCCACTTGAAAGGGTTTTCCAAATGTAAGCCTTGAATAATTGGGTCCTGTTCAGCTTTCCACTGACAACTTGTTATCAAAATGTCTTAAGGAACTTCTTTCTTTTAAAAGATTCTACATGGACTTGGAAAATGAAGAAAATGCTGAAAGAGATGATTTTTTTGAAGAGTGCCTCAATGATCCAACACTCAGGGATCAGGTGTCAATACTGACAAGAAAATTCAGGAACAAAAGCCAGGTATGTGTAAATTCAGACAAATGACACAACTTGTGCAATTCAAGATGTCTTAATGTAGGTGGATTGTGTAAGCAAGGGGGGAAAGAGGAGGAATAGAGAAAGAGATCAGTTCTGGGGAATGTACTGAAGCAGGAATATGGATTATGTGAGTGAAAACAGCTTTGAAAGGGCAGAAGCCAGAAGACAATACTGGGGATGGAAGTTGTGGGGTACAGGAAGCCAGGGTTTCCAACCCCTGCCCCTTACCCAAGCATACGTCTTTGAAATTAAGAGTTCTAGTAAGAGTACTTCCGGACTGGTATAAACGTTTTTTGTCAAAGTGCACTTAATATAATCGTATTAGATGTTTTGGTGTGTAGTATCACCGAGTATTCTACGAGTTGTGCTCAAGTGGCGAGTCAAAATACAAACGACGAGATGAAATATTCAGCAATGCTACACACCCAAAACATCTAATAAGCTATCTATTATCCAATTTTTTTGCACTAAATTTTTATAATGATATTGTAAATAATCAAGAACGTACGACAGATGTGTGCTTGACAAGCACAGGGCAACATCAGCACCTAAACTCAGTCAAACTGGTTCTCTACTGTACAATAACCAATGCGTATAATAACTAACTGAGTGTACAATATCATGGAATATTTGTACTCGCTCCGTGCGTTTTTTGTACAATGAATAATACAGTTGTATAATAAAATTTGGTACTCAACATAAGGCCATGTAGTTTCCTACTGTTCTTAATTAATGTTGTTTTCATCTTGTTACTAGATTGTAAAATATTTTTTTTAACAGATTGTGGCCAATGACAAGATGCTTTATAATGACTCCATAATCACCATTGATCCAGTGGTAAGATTTCCTTTAATAGTGCATTTTACTGAAACTACACTTCCGTCTGTATAATATACTTATGGTAATTGCTTTGAATTGATGGAAGGCAAACTCGTATTTGTGGGTTGAGCTGTAAGAAACTTTATTAAGCTGTGATGAAAAGAATATAAAAATCCATCCGTTTTTAAAATTGTAATTCGTTAGAAGCCAAAAAGTATTTATTTAATTAAAAGACTAGAGCAACAAAAACACAAATTTAAACATTTAAATTTGCATGCACTTGATTAGTGGTGGTAGACAGGTCAGCATACATTAAAATTTGACGTACATGTACCGGGTAATAAATTTTATTATTCTTTAAAAAAGCCATTTTTGCTGATAAATGTTCTCAGTGCAAGTCTGTGTTTTAACTGACTGTATGTGTAGTGTACTTTAAATCTTGATGCTTATGTTCTTATTTTATTCATAGGAAGGAGAGATCTGGCCAAATTCTCAAGCAGAAATCAATATTATTTTTAAACCTCAAGATGCTCAGAGGTACATGTACAAGTATGCTCTTACTTTAGGTTGTTGACAGTAGTGGTTGTTTTTTGCGTAGTGGTTTGAGATTTTTTGTCTACGGTGAGCCCTAGGTGGATAACGTAACCCTTAACCCTAACCCCTAACCCTTAACCCTAACCCTTAACTCTGAACCCTAACCCTTAACTCTTAACCCTAACCCTTAACCCATTGAGTGGGAGTGAGACTTAACAGATTTTACTCTGTCTAATTTGCCAGACGATTTTACTCATTAACTGGGGGCATCCTAGACAAGTGTGCCTTCAGGAGGGGTCAATGGATTTATTAAGGAAAATACGTGTAACCATTAAATAATCTTACAACACTTGACCATTAACTTCTTAACACACTGTCTCAAACAAGCCCATTCAAGCACATACTGATTCTAGTATAGGATGTTCTTGAGCTGTCTGTCTGTCATGACAGGATTGCTTTGAAAGGGCTTATAGGTGAAAGAAAATCAGCCATACAGTAGGTCAGGGTCAAACTAACTAGTTTTTTTTAACTTTCCTTTGTTTCAGGTTATTAATGTCTATAAGATAACGGAAAGTAAAAAACAAATTACACTATAGTTTGAAAAATTTTTTTTCAAGGAAAAAGTTTTACAACACACATGTGACCTGTTGCACAAACGTTCTGCGCAAATACATCCAAAGTGTTAAAGTGTGAATTGTACAAAATGTTACAAGTATAGCAATCTTCTATTAAAGAAATCACCCCTTTCATTTGCTTTGCTGTTTCTGCCTTTTCTCTTCAGCTATGCTAGAACTGCATATTGTGATGTAACAGGCCGAGAATCAAGACTTCCTTTGAGGATTAGGGGTGATGGTGCAGGACCCAAAGTGCATTTTTCTTTGGGTACATTGGACATTGGAAATGTGTTCATAAATTCTAAGCATTCATATGAGGTATTCAGTAATATCATTTATTTGAAGGAGTGTTAAGTATTTATGAGTCAACGAGTCAACGAGTTAGTGCAGTTAACCAAACCATAAAATGAAAGCTTAAATTTCAGAGAGTGCTTAGGCCTATAATCACTGAAACAAGGGCTTAGGCTTAATCAATAAATTATTGCTGTATTGACTCTGAGTCTCATAATTTGACTCATGACTCATTGACTCATAAAACAGGCATCCTCTATTTGAAGGATCAACTAGTTTACCTAGAGTAGTTAATAAAATTATTATTGTTATTTGAATGTACTAGGCAATGTAGGAATTTAAAGTGAGCTTTTAAATACCTGTACATTACTTAGTACCTTATACCTGTACCTTACTTAGCAGTCCTTAAGTGCTGTTTATCAAAGTTAATTTCCTTACACAGTAATAATTATTGCGCTATGTTATTTACAACCATTATATTTTTTTCATTTATTTCTGGACAGCATTGCAATTAAGTAGGTGTCCATTCATGCATGAATACTAATAATTTTTGAAAAGCAATGATACACCAATTTCGATATATTAAAATTCAGTCCGAAACAAAAGGAGTCATCTCGAGGCTCTGGGGAATAAATATAAGGATTTGAATGAGTTTGTTCCCCAGAGGCTCAAGATGATACCTTTTGTTTCGGACTGAATTTTAATATATCAAAAGTGGGCTATTCAGAGTGTCTCAAAAAGGCTTATGGTGCATGAGGCCACCTTAGGGAACAGCCATAAGCCAAAGGGACTTAATTAATGCTGAGTGCTAGAATGCAACAAGTAGATGTAGAATACTTGCTAAAGATAAAAACAACCATATATTATATAATTATATTTGTTGTTTTATTATGTAGGTACTGACAGAGGTGGTTGGCATGTAGACTTTGTGATGTTTCTCAAAATTCGGCCTGCATCTACGTAGTGAATCTGAGTTCTACATCTGGACACTTAGTGTATTGTTGTTCATCGACCTGAGATTTAAATCCAGATTGAGTATATTTTTCCCAGATTAATATGTTTATTTAATATGTAATGTTAATGAATGAAAGACAATAGAAAAAAATGAAAGTTAATAAAACTGTTTTTAAAACAACATGTCTTGACTTTTTTTTAGGTTATCTTATGCAATAAAGGGGATATAGATGCTGTGTTCAAACTTATTCCTCCCAGCAGCCAATTTGGACCTCAATTTGCTTTCTTGCCTGCTCAAGGAATTGTCATCCCTGGAGGCTATCAAGCAATTCAGGTAAGATCTTTCATTTCTATTCCATAGTAGAGGTTCAGTGAACATTTACTTAATGATACTTGACTTGACGTGAAGAGGATCATTGCAGTTGTGAGCAACTTAAGCTGTTGCAATTAACCTACGATGACTGTGCAATTTTTCTTATCAACCTATTTTAGTCAATCTGTTTTTGATCACCTACTGAAAGAACTGAACTTGTGAAATGTCCACATTGTAAATTTTGTTTAGATTTCATTCTGCTCACCTATTCTTGGGGATTTCAATGAAGTTTTCTATTTTGCTGTGGAAGGATCACCAGATGAGCTCAAGTTAGGGATCTTGTGAGTTCAAATTAATACTAATTAAAGGGCATTACTAAACCATGAAACAGTGAAGCACTGAAACAGGGAAACGAAACACTAAAACACCATGATGTATAATACACCACCATACATTGAATACTAACCAACAAAGGTTGGAATTGAGATTAAATATCGTTTCAGGCCTAATTATGCCTAAAACGTTATTGCTCCTAATTCATTGAGATGAAGAGTAGGATTCAGAATAAGACTGAGATTAGGAGCAATAATGATAGGCCTAAAACTGTATTTTAAATCTTGAATCCAACTTTTGTCGGTTAGTATTCAATGTATGATGGGGTCATACATGGTGCTTTGGTGGTTGGTTTCGCTCTTTCATTGTTTAGTAATGTCCCTAATTAAAAGATTTAATCATGGTAAGTTGTATTGACATGTGAAATTAATGGCTATTTTATTTTTGAAATTTTTTGTTTATCAGAGGGTCTGTCATTGGACCAACTTTTCACTTCAATGTTCCAAAGCTGAAATTTGGTATTGTCTCATATGGTAAGCCACTACAGTTATTGTTATCAATGGAAAATATTTTAAATAGCAAAAGTCAATGCTTGCATAGGAAAAGTAAATATCTTGCGGATGTGGGAAAAGAGAAGAGTACCTAATAATTTGTTTGTTGTTAGATTTAAAAATATATCGCTAAACAAATGGGATTTTAGTTTGTAGTCTGTGACATTCTGCTGCGGCCGCCGAATTAAGTGTGAGCACTGGTAACATCCTAGATCACAAAGAAAAGTTTGCATTGTAAACTTTGTACAGAAAATATGATATCAGGTTTTTGATAATTATTAAAAAAATAATGAATCATTTGGAGATCTGTCTGTTGCAAATTATATCCCTTGTGTGAGCTTCATCCAAGAAAAGGTAGAGAAGAATAATCTCCTTTACATTGCGTGCATTATCTTATTTTAGGGTTTGTGAACACTTGCTACTGCACTTTGGTGAATACTTCTCTTATCCCCATGACATTCAGCTTGCGTGTACCAGCTGATGGGTGGGCTAATGATGAGCCCCACAGCCATGATAGTTTGATTGACAGCAACATCAGTGATGTTGGTAGTTCTGGCATACCTTTTCCCAGGGAGTTTGATATTGTGCCATCTTCTGGTACAATTGCACCTCAAGGAGAAATGGAAATTAAGGTACTTAACACAAGTAGTGCTTCTAGTAATCTTGTAGCCATTGGAAGTTTTCTCCTGTTTTGGTTATTTCTTTAAATCACTGGTACATTTTCTGCAATAAGACAATGGTGCCTGCATGACTTCATCAAATAATAATTGTTGCAGATTGTTTGTATGTTGTATTTTGTCAAAAGCTTTTATTAGAATGTACATGTACGTGTACTATGTACATGCACAGTACTTGAATTTCAATTCTCATTTCAGGTGGATTTTGTATCAACTACTGTCAAAAAGTATGATATTGTATTAGTTGTTGATGTGGATGGAGTCGGGGATGAAATTCTTTCTCTGCCAATCGTAGCCAAGTGAGTTATTAATTTTTTTTAGGTTTCCTGTTCTTTATGTGTATCGTAGCAAGGTAGATGATTGAGGGGAGGCAGAAGTACGTGTAGTTATCTAGAGGATACTGTACCTACTCGTAATGCAGGTTTACTGTTACCAGTATTGGTACAATGTGATAAGGAACTCAATTTACAATCATGTAAATTAAAGCAATTGCTGATGTCAAGAACTTATGTAGTATACAGATGTGGAATGACCAAATTTGCTTTTTGGGGAAGACATGAGCGATTGGTGATAAATTTAGCATGCTCTCTGAAGATCAGTAAGAAGACATAAGGTCAAATTCTGTTCTTGGGCAGTTGGCCTTTAATTTACATTCCAAATAGATTCAATTGATCCTAGAATAATACAAATTAATTTTACATCTTCAGATGATGTTCTCTATAACTACACTATACATTAATTTTTCTAAGCTGTCATTGTCATCTCTGCTTAAGCTTCCTAATTTCATCCTTTCTTCCTCTTATGCATTATATCTGAGGAGTGTCCATGGATACTTTTTCGGCAATTTATTTGTTTTTATTTATTTATAACAACTTTATTTGCAAAGAAAAAAAATACCGGTAACAATATAGTTTAGTTTTACCTGAATGGTAATGAAAAGGGTCAATATTTTTTCAGATGTGTTGTTCCACCTATTACTGTGTCAACTCCCATACTGGATTATGGTCGCTGTTTTCTCCATCACCCTTATGAGCTTCCGGTTCATCTGTCAAATGACTCAGATCTACCTGCAAAATATGAGTTGCTGTCACAGGTACTTGTACATACATGTACTGTAACATGGCGTTTTAATTGTTATAAATAATACACTCAGCAAAATCGTTATTCAGATTGGATGAGTGCAGTACAATAATTATTGACCCTGAAGCATATGAGTGATCAAGTGATTTCCCATAGTAATAACCTAGTACATTAATCACTCCCATTAACCCTTTGACACCCAAATGGGCCTAAACCGCCAGACGATTTTACTTGTCAATGGGGAACCCCTGGGAGACAATGTGTTAAAGTAATGTGACCTGCTGCAGGACTGCAAGTATTGTAATAATGATAACTACTGTACTTGCATTGTTTTGCTAATAATTCTGACTTAAAAGCGTTAAAGATAATCATCCAGTTTTTTTTACACATGAAGCTATCACAGTGCACATTTTTTTGGTTTAAAAATATTTCAAACTAATTTTCCTCCATTTGCTATTGCCTTTCATCTTCCTTTACAAAGAGCATCTGTCACTGATAGGCTCCTCAGTGAAAAAGGTTCTGAAGTGTATTATTTTAAAAATCGTCTACATGTAGACCTTCCAGTTATATATGAGTTAAAGTCAAACTTTTAAACTGTCATGATGGCACAGTACTGTATTTAGTGAGGTTTGAATTGGAAATACATAATTTCATGTGCATCTCACGATATTATTATTAGATTCAAATTTCTTTGTCATATTTTATCACTTCCTGCTTTCTCTCAGGTTGTTGAAGATGTAACACCAATTTTGTATTCAAGCCCTGAACCAAAGGTAAGACAAACAAACAACAATAACACTTGCTCAACAGGATTATTCTTAGTGAAGAATTTTTTATTTTGATTGCTTCATTTCAGAGGGACCTTGCCATTTTTTTTTTCAGGGGATCATTCAACCTCATTCAGTCAAGGAAATTCCACTTCACATAACAGCAGAATGTCTCGAGGAAGTGACATCAGTGGCCTACTTTATGATATTTGGTAGCAGTGATGCACCTTTGGTAAATTTTAATTTGTACTCGATCTGCTCAGATATTAAAAATTGCTATCCCTCTAATGTGTGATACATGTACCGATCACTATCCTTTTCCTGACGCTGTACAAACAGGGAGTGCAGATCCAGTGTGTTGGTGAAGGACCAGTGATTCATGTGACACCAAGTCTTGTTGATTTTGGGACCATCCAAGTCTTGACAGATGCGACCAAGATTGTGCAACTTTCCAATGAGTCTTTGATTCCAGCTCAGTTTTCATGTAATTTGGTAAGCAATTGATGTACAGTAGAGTGGTTAGAGCGGTTTTCAATTGAGTGTCGAAAGTA
>OX421447.1:49514468-49541968 GCA_949126865.1 Montipora capitata | reverse complement strand
TGACTAGGGTGGAAAAAGTCCTCCGTGACTTCTCTGTCCATTTCAGCAACGCATTTTAGGCCCTTCGACAATATTGTAAATGTATTTGATTTGTTTGCCTCGAGACAGATCTTACAGGTTACGATCTTTTTGTCTTCGTCATGGGCAAGCCATGTGGATTTCGACTGCCATTCACTCTGAAAAACATGGTCTTTCGTCAGTGACAGCTTTTTGATCTTTGCGTGCTACGTTTCCTTTTCATCGTCCTCTTCACCAGCGTTTTGATGATCTTCTACACTTTCTTAAATCTTTGGTACTTTAGGGCGAAAGAATCAAAATTTCTCTGTCCCACGTCGAATGACATGCGCCCGCACTCTAAATTATCTGCTACATAAAGTACCTACCTTATCCAATGTGGCGGTCAAGATGTCGAAGCTTTGCTATTCTGAAGAGGGCAAAAGTCAATAAAATTGAAGGCTTTGAATACTTTGATAGACTATTTTCGTTCAGGTCATTGGTGAAGAAGCAAAGAGCTGGAGTAGTCGCTTGACCATTGAAACACTTCTAACTTACTCAGTGTAAAAGTCTGTTTTTCTCGTAGCATCCTTGTGCGCCCAATTGGGTGCATTCGCATGGCTTTTAATGCGTCATTTCTATTTTTCTTGCGGGAATCCCGCAAGTGCGCGGCCTGGTGAGAACAATGTTGAAGGAAATGCGACAGGACTCGTGATTTACTTTAAAGCGATGCTGTAGCAGCCGATTTTGAGGGGAAAAAAATGAGTGAAGACAAATTTCTTGTTCTTATTGTTTTTACTCGGTTGTGGTCTAAATCGACTTATAATTCAGATTTTTGCAATTAATCCTGCGATTTTGAAGGTTCTAATGGGAGCTTCATGAATCCTGCACCCCAAGAGGAAGAGGGATATGTGTGACCCTGAAGAATTTGGTTTTTCTGAGTAAAATGCTTTCGTCATTTCTGTTTTTCCTCGCAAGATAAGTTTTCGTTTTGTTTTAAACCAAACCTTAAAGGCATTTTGTTCCTTTTGTCTTCCACAGGCCACAAAGTGTGAAGGAGCGCATGTTCTGCCATTCGATCATTGGTACCAGTACAGGAAAGGAGCGCATTATGAAGGTGGATGTTAGTGCAGATTTTATAAGCCCACTTCTGTCGTTTTCACAGAGAGAAGTTAACTTCTGTGTCATGAAGGTGAGGAAGCTTGTTTCAGTACTATCAGGAGCGCATCAATTTTAGCGAACAACTGGCATTTCAACCTTTAAGTCATCTCTGTCTCAAGCCCCATTAGTTTCAATTCATGTCCTCAATGTTTTTCCTTTCCCATATGTGTCACAGGGAGCGTAGAGCGAGTTTCAATCGAGTGTCGTAAAACCAAAACCAGTCAAAAAGGACAGAGACAATCCAGTAAACCGATCAAAACTCGAAGTAATTACACAATTACCAACCAATTAGTCGTACAGAAAAGGCAATAGCAAAAGTTAGCAAATGCAAGTTGAAGAAATATTTATTTGGGAATAAAACGAAAGAAAGCGTCACGCTTTTCGCTACTCGAGGACTATTACTAATAGTCCTCTAGTAGCGTAGCCAATCAAAATGCAGCATTTGCATTAGTCCACTTGTTGGGTGATACTAATTCCCGTTATTGTTATAATTCTGCGATTACCCCAAGTTGATCGTCATGGAAAGTGTCTGTCCACATTCCAGAAATAAAATTGGTGAGAACCGTGTGGATGTTTAGTGAGAAAATTGAAAAGTTATCGTCAGGTGTTTACGTCCTCTACACAACCTCAAATTTGATCATTTTCATGTCGTTGTCAGGACGTGAACGGCAAAAAAATGTATCAAAATGTAAAACGCACGTGCGGGGAGTGCGGCCGGATCTATTGTTTTTGCTAATTAACAATTAGACCCGTAGCCCGCAAGGGCTACGGGTCAATAGTGAAAACCAGGCCTTAACTAATCTTTACTCGAGGACCGAAATTTAGGGGACATTTTGTGACGTTAAGGACGGTGAAGGTATTTTTCCCGGTTTGAGTCCCGTGGTTACCTTTCAGTATCCTGAGAGTACTCTTGAAGTGGAAACGAGGCAAGTGATGATGACAAATGTCTCTTCCCTACCCCTGTCAGTGGTGTTGCTCGTCACCCATCCTTTTCAACTCCTGGTTGAGGATGCTCATTGGGCGCCTGTCAGTGTCAAGTCCTCTCAATCGGTTTGTTTTGCTTTCTTTATTACAGTGCTACACGCACTCGTTAAGAAACGCGTATTAGGAATGTTCGTTCTCTTTTGTTGTTTTCACCGTCTTCATGTTCAGCCGTAGAAATAAACAGCCAGGTAAAGATACGATTTCAACCATTTACATGTAACAGATACAATATACTAATCTAAACTTTTTCCTCAGTGCTATTTTCTAGTCTTGAGAGAGCCTTACAATTTTCATAATTACTTTTTGTGACCCCTACCCCTTCCACCCCCCCCCCCCCCCCCCCCCCCGCGGCCACCAAAAACAATATTTGCATGAGCCTATTGTCGATGCCGGAGAAAGTAATTGAAAAGAATTATAAACTCTCAGGAAACAGCAACTTTAAACGTGCTTCCTTCCTGTCATGATCTGCTTCCAAATGCAGCACGTTACAAGTGCCTTTTATTTTCTTCATCACTGAATTTAAGGCTGATTACAACCATTGTCACAATCTTTTATCTCCCAAAAATGTATGCTTATCGAAAGTTTCTATGCGTTTCAGGAATTCTCACTCGCTGTGGGTGAGAGTATTCCTGTTTTGATCCAGTTTGACCCGTCTTACAAGGACGATTTTGTGACGAGAACAGCTGAAAGTCAGTTGGAGGTGGCATTCAAGGAGCATCCTGAGAAGGTTATCAATCAGCTTTTCGAATGTTACTTTCGGCCACCGGAAATTCATAATTGCAGAACATTTCAAGCTCGGGAGCTGTGGAGTTGAACAACTCGACTTCATGACTGTCCACAGTAGGTGGTCAGGCAAAGCGATTGTGATACACAAATCCCTGCTACCTCAGTGACCTATGCTACAACAAGTTGCAAAATTGTTGAGACACTTTCATTAAAAACACCTTTTCTAGCTTCCAATGCTTTCTAGCTTCCAATGCCGTATCTAGAATTTAAACCTTTTCCACTTCCTCTCCCCTCTCTTTCAATGTTGACTGCATGCTTAAGTTTCCAACATTTTTTTGTCTTGCTAGCAACACTGATAAGGGGGGAGGGGGCTGCAGTTGTGAGAGATAATAGGGAAATTAGTAACGCCCCAAGAAGGTGAAGTGTCTCCCCTATTTTTGCAACTTGTAGTAGCACGGAATCGTTGGATCACTTGAACATGTAAATGTGACGAGTAACACAAAAACCAAGCCCGCCCTCCAAACAACGTATCCCCAAAGCAGACTCAAAATCACAGTAGTTCATTCTGTGCGTGAAGATTAAATTGCCATTTGAGGCAACACAAACATCCCTCTCGATCGAAGTGAAGAATAATTATTAGATTCAAACATTTCGGAAGGAAAAAAAAAAAGGTAGCTCGAACGCACTTTAACCCTGATTGTTCAAAGTATTATTACAATTCTGAAGGTGGAGCCGCGTAGTTGTTGTCTCAGGGTTGCAAATAAAGCAATGTAATGATTTGAGCGTTTGATGATGGAACTTTTTAGAACACGGTAGCATCCTATAGATCGTTTTCACGTGACGTCACAGCGGCCATGTTGGTGTACAAGAACAATAGACGTTCTCTCCTTTGGGAACCAAACTCTATTTTTATGCATATTCCATGCATACATTTTGTATTGTTTTGTACAACCAATATGGCCGCCAAGTCACGTGAGTGAAAACCATCTATTGGGACTTAATACATCGCGTTTGTTCATGGAGCCATTTTCAGTTCAGTGTCAATGAAATTCAACCATCTCTTCAGTTGTTCACCGCTACCATTGTAATCGCGGCCAACAAAACGTGTTCCGTATTCAGGGATCGCGTTAACGCAGAAATCGTGCATTTTTACGCAAATAAAATCCAAAAAATGCATCATCGAAATTTTAATGCGTCCCAGGACGCAAGGCACTGACTTAAATAACTCACACAACTTGCTTTGATTTGTCAGTACATTCTGTTGTTTGTAAAACTGTTGTAGCTATCTGTGCTCGTAATTAAAGTTCTGAGAAGGGGGTTTAAAACATCCAAAAAGGCTAAAACTAAATTTTCGACCACCTTCTGCGGTCTTCTTCAGAGGAATGTACTCTGCAAGTCACTGAATATATATAGCAAAAGACGTCACTGGTCGTTGCTCCTAAGGGAGGAAACCAGTGATGCGTAAACCCTTGGGAAGGGTGCTCTTTCATTAACAGAGTTCTTGTCCAGGAATGAATGTAACGGCTCTAGAAAAAGCCTTTGTCGGCTGGTCCTATGCATATTCATATGCATATGCGTCAATATTAATTCCAAGTTGGTTACTCTCTTTTTCTCATAACCAAAAACATACTCTTTTTCTCGCAGAGGGTCACCAAGATTTTGGGACCCCCAAAAAATGCTTAGGACCCCAATTTGGCCGAACATGCGGGTCCCAGGACCCAGATTGAAAAATCCTAGTGCCATCCCTGCGTATTCGTGAATTGTTTGTTTGTTTTTTTTTCTTTTTTTTAGGACTTCATTAACTTGAAAGGAGAAGTGTTTTTCCCAAATCTAACGTTTGAGATAGAAAAGGTACGTACCGCGACAAATTAAAGTGCTCCTGTGATTAAAAAAAAAATCACTTCTTTTTTTTCTTCAGATTTTGAAAGTGTGTTTGCTTAACACCTGACTGGCAAAATTTTGAGCTTTGATTTTATCCAAATAGTACAGTACGAAAGACAACCCGAACAAAGTCAATTTCATGGCGATATTCACCAGAGTTAGACGGATGTTATTGCTATATTTCGATTTACTTCAAAATCATCATCAGGCAAATCAAGGTTTACAGAGTGCGTGATTTAAATACAGGAGACTTATTTTAATAATAATAGTTCGCGGCTAGCTTTTAAGCCAGAGTTAATTGCAGACTGCTTAGTTTTTATATAGAAAGCTTCTTTAAATAGAAGAATATTCCAGTTGTTCCAGGGTTACCGATTCGTGTCCTTCGATGTGGAATCGCTGTTCACAAATGTCCCTCTGAACATGCAGAACTCTGAAGGTTATCGAGAAGCGTATCTTCACAGATAAGCTGATCAACATTAATTTGTCTAAGAACACCCTTCGCAAACTTATTCGAGACACCTGTACCAAAACGGTGTTCTCCTGCAATGATACCTTTTATGAGCAAATCGACGGAGTGAGCATGGGTGGAAGTCTGGGCCCCGTCCTCGCTAACATAATTATGACGGAATTTGAAGAAAAAACAGTGACGAAACTCATCGACTCGGGAACCGTCAAGTTTTATTGCAGATACGTGGATGACACTCTGTTGTTAGTAAAACCGAACTCGTTGCCCGGCATCCTCAGCGAGTTTCATAAATTTGACAAGAACATCCGTTTTACCTATGACTGTTTTGACGGAGTTATCCCTCATTTCCTGGACATCGAAATAGCGGCAGACGGCCTTAGTATCTATAGAAAAGACACGTTCACCTGTCTATACACCAATTTCAAGAGCTTCGTCCCCTGGTCTCACCGGGTAGCCTGGGTTAAATCTCTCATCTACCGTGTCCTTCATATTTGTGCCCCGGATAAAGTTAACGCCCAGTTACTCAAGATTAGACAATTCCTTGCTTGGAACGGTTTTCCCCGACGTGTAGCCGATGGCCTCATTAATCGTACCAAGGCTTCCTGTTTGTACAAGACTCTCTCTCAAGATCACACCCAGGAAACAGTTAGCGAGAGTAGGACTATCTGGATTAACATGCCATACATAGGCGAGAAAGACGAACAATTACCAAAATCCTTGGTTCACAAGCTCCGCAGATGTATACCACCCTCCAAAAATGTTTTATTTCGGATTTTCCCTTGAACAAACAAGATCTCGTGTTATACCAACACAAAGGACAAACCTCCGCTATTAAGTAAATCTAATCTTGTTTATCAATTTACTTGCCCTTGCTGTAATTCTAGTTACATAGGAAAAACTGAGCGCACCTTGTACGAACGCACAATGGAACATGCCCGAGACAAGGACAGTGCTATTTGTTACCATCTAGATAATTGTGAGAAATACCAACACCTTTTGTCACTTTCTAATTTCCCTTGTAATAATTCCATCATTGTTAACACTAAGGAATTCTACTTGAATACAGCCAGGGACAATACCAGCATAATTGATATGGACAACAACTAGAATATTCTTCTATTTAAAGAAGCTTTCTATATAAAAACTAAGCAGTCTGCAATTAACTCTGGCTTAAAAGCTAGCCGCGAACTATTATTATTTAAATAAGTCTCCTGTATTTAAATCACGCGCTCTGTAAACCTTGATTTGCCTGATGATGATTTTGACGTAAATCGAAATATAGCAATAACATCCGTCTAACTCTGGTGAATATCGCCATGAAATTGACTTTGTTCGGGTCGTCTTTCGTACTGTACTATTTGAAATTGTCGGTTGGTCCCGGATTTTATCCAAAGTCCGTTTACTTTGAGTTTAAGTTTTGACTGACCGAATGGACCTCAGAGGGTTGGATCCAGGCAAAAGTGACTTCAAAGGCTCACTGGCTTAAGGCGTGTGAATGCAGGTTATTATATATGCAAAACGCGAGTTTAAAAGTCTGAAAGCCCATAACTCCTGTGCTGCATATTAATTCTGCGGCTTACACACGCATTGCATTCTTAAACTAGTGAGCCTATGATGTGATTTTGTCCTTGAACCCGCTCTCTCAAGAACTTATAGTTGGTAATGGCGGACCATTAAATTCCAGTTGAAATAAACAGGTGTCTTTTTTAAATCAAAGCTTAAAACTTTGGTCGCGTAGTGTTTAGTTAACATAGTTTTGAAATCCAATAAAAACAAGAATTGATTTTTTGGTCACAGGGGCACTTTAATGGTTTGTTTCTTCTGTCACAGGGGCCGTGTTGGTGCTCTGAACCTTGAAAACTTATAATCTTGTGCCATCTTTTTTTGAAACTCCAATATGGCCATCTGATCACGGTATAGTTGCAAACAAGCAGAATTTCATTTAAGCAACGTAATACTTCTAACGTGATGAGAACGTGGCTCTTAAAACCTGGTTTTTTGTGTCGTGGTTTTAGCCGCAATTTCTTCTGTAGTTTTGTTTCTCACAAGAATTGTTTGGTTGAAAGAAAAGTTTATTTGAAGTGCGGGTTTCGAGTTATCTGGACAATTTAAGCAATTGTCATATATGGACACCTAAAATATTCAGGTGCCCTCGACAGGATTCGAACTCATGACCCCTGTGATGCCGGTGCAACGCTCCACCAAGTGAGCCATGAAGCCACATACTTAACTGATTAGAGTGTAATGTGAAGTGCTAGTTTTCTACCCCATATGAACCATGTGAGCGTTAGCCCTACTAATGGAAATGGGCCCACGCAAGGACAGAGAAAAACTCTGACCAGGCTACATGTTCATTGCCGTGACTTTAACATCTTCAATCCCCACGCCTGCTCCCGTCTGACCTTGTAGCTCAGTCGGTAGAGCAGCGGTGATATAACCCGAAGGTCGTGGGTTCAATTCCCACCCTGGTCAGAGTTTTGCTCTGTCCTTGTGTGGGTCCATTTTTCATTAGTAGGGCTAACGCTCACATGGTTCATATGGGGTTGAAAACTAGCACTTCACATTACACTCTAATCACTTAAGTCTGTTCAAATATAAGTGCTACACGGCCAACGTTTGCAAAAACGTAATCCTTCCTTGTACTTGTACATGAAGCCACATAGTTGAGAACAATAGCCCATATCCGAGTTGCTGTTTGCGTCGGTTTCAAAGCGAGTCCTGGTGCATGAGTGGTGTATTTTCATGCAAATCAAACTCATTATCATTTGAATGGTTTAGCATCAAGGCTTGAACCAGATGCAAACAGCAACTCGGAAATAGCCAATTGACCTGCTCCCAATTGAGTGGTTTCACTATTGTGAACTAATGGAGTAAAACCTTCGCTTCTCTTCTGTCCCGGGCTCTTTTTACCTTGTACTAGTAACTGGACAATGAATTCATTGGAGTGGACAGATTTTTAGATAGATAGGTAAATCGTTTATTAAAAACACAACGCGCAGCTTTACGGCTGAATTACACGTGTTATGAAAATACATCATTTAAAAATACTTAATATAGTCATAAAATGTCTATTATCGTGTTATTTACATTTGTTGCTTATTTGAAAAATGCATTATAAAAGAATTCTGAAACCTTTTGGTCTTAATATTAGGTAGAGAGAACATTTGCTTGTTCCTTAGACTGTATCGTTTATGGTTCGATACTGTAATGTTCAGCTTTAATAAAATGCAGCGTTGATTTTTAGGTGGACTTTGGCTGTATATTGAATGACACAGAGGTGATGCAGGCTGTGAAGGTAACAAACCACAGCCCCATGGATGTGAAGTACCAGTGGAGCTTCATTGACTCTGCTATCCAGTTTGAAAACAAGGAAGAGGATGAAGGTTTGCTTTTAAGGCTGTGTTGTTTTTATAATCTACTTTCCTCGTCACCCAATTAATTGATGCAAACGAACATCACAACTATTAATTAGGGCTTGCAATCATATCCCGTCCACGCAAGAGGGCATCCAAAATATTGTTTTGAACCTGAGAAAGTTGCACGATCATCTTAAGTCGCGTAAGCATTGCCACACCACAGCAATCCCCCTTGAAATCGCTCTTTCCCCCTCTTGACTCGCGGGATTATCGTAATGGCAGAGGAACCCGATCTTACGATTGGTTTTCTGTGCGTAGGAATTGGAGTTGAAGTTTACGATGACGGCCAACAAGAAGAAGACGAGCAATTCCTAGAAGATGCCAACGACATGGTGATCGAAGTACCAGATCATCCTTCCCCCATGGGATCTCCCCATGAGCTTTCTCCCAGATCATCACAAGGGAGTAGACTCTCAACAACCGCGGAACAAAAGGCAAAAGAAAGTAGCCCGTGGGCACAAACAGAGATGCAAGTCAATATTGGGATTGAAGAGGTCAGTGTCTTCGTATACAACACTCGCTACTTAACCTTCAAAGGCCGGATAACACTTTATCCGGTGGATAAGTCACTTTGTTATATACCTTTGTTATATACGTGTTATCAAGTAAAGCTATGATCCTCGCAGTTATGGACGCAATTTTAGCAATTGCGTAGAGAAGCCTGAAAAATTCAGGACAGCAATGAATGAAATTTTCCATGAATTTTTCAGGCTTCTCTACGCAATTGCTAAAATTGCGTCCATAACTGCGAGGATCATAGCCTTACTTGATTTCATATCCGCAGTTCAGGATATGATTCATTTCATATATCATTTCGTTCATTTATATACGTGCATGTCATGTCATGTCCAATCAGACTTAGGTAAGTGCTTGGCTTTTTCCCCTCGCTTCGCAGAGGATTAGTGGTACGCTTGTCTGTGATCGCTTCAGATTTAAATGGAAACATTTCCTCGCGGTGTTTCCATCGTCTGCGATAAGACTGACTCAGACAGCTTTCGATTGTGTCGCAGACCGTTACAGATCATATGGAAACCAGGCTTTAAATCGGTGCTCCCGTTCCTCATACAGGGAGAGCAGAAATTTGACCAATTTTCTTGTGAGAATGTGCCCTGAGACTCAAAATTATCTGGATTTTGAATAACACAACTGCGCAGCGTCGATCGTGGAACTGAGGAGCTCTATAAGCACAGAAATATCGAGGCCGTTTACGTCGTCAAGTTCCAAGCATTTTCGCATACTTGAGAACCTCGAGTTAATGTGAACCTTGAACGCAGCTTCTATGCCCTTTAACATATCTGGGAAAATATGGAAATGGAAAATAAAATTCTTACCTGAGCTGACCTGAAAACTCCCCTCTTTTTTTTTTTTGAGTGGCGACCACGTGCTTTGATATGAGAAACCAGATTCGCTAAAAGGAACGAAAATCTGAAACCTGATTATGATACCAATCTGCACGATTCACCGTCGAAGGTAGATAGTTTAGATTGCAATCTTAGATTGGTTTTATTCCTTATATAATGGAATGGATTTTCGATCGCATACACCCGACTTAGATCGGTAAAAGGAACGCAACCGTTATGTGACTGATATCCCGTTGAGTAGCAATCGATGTTCTCCTCTGTTTTCAGGTCTTTGATATTTTGCCGCTGTACAGCACCTTACACCCACACGAGACCCAGAAAATCCAGTTTACCTTTTATGGGCATGCTAATATCAGTTCCCAGGCTATGGCGCGCTGCTCTGTCTATGGTGGTCCAGATTATGACATTGAGCTTCTGGGTCAGGCTTCCTTGGTGCAGTACTTTTTTGATCGTCAACATGTTGATTACGGGAAACAGGTGGGTAGGAAGGGCTGTATTGCTTATTGGGGACAAACTTTAGCTTGAGCTGAGTGTTAAATGAAAGGTGTATTTTTTTTCAAAATTGCCAATGCTTTTGCGAAGAAAATCCTAAATGTCGTATAGTCACCATTGTCCTAGTTGGCGTTCCTTTTCTTGGTCCGTTTAATGCTTCTTTGTATCGTAAAACTCCTTTCACATTTACGGAGCATGCAAATTTCTTTAGGGAAAAGATGTTTTTTGTAGTAAAAGGACATGATGGAAAAATGTTGGGCAAATGTTAGAACTTTGTTCAGTTCCCAGTCCATGTTCATTGAAGACTTAGTTTCTTTCAAATTAGAAATTGAAAGCTTTCGTTGCCTTTGTCAAAATAATGACCTAAAGTCAAGCCATGAAATACTTTGAATTAGGTATTTGAAGCGCTGAAACAATGCCAACAGTGTGCGAGCACTCCCACTCATTCAGTAGATATCTCTCCTTTCTTTTCAGTTGTTCGATCAAGTTGCAGTCGCTGAGATTGTTCTTCACAACACCGGCAAAGTTGGCCTAGATTTTGTTGTCTTGAATGTGGACAGTGGAAGAAGGCCCCTTCCTGGAACCCCTAATGTTTCACCAATGCAAGGCCACGTCAAAGCACTCAGCCAGCAAACACTGACTATTAAGTATCTTGCTGGTGTTCCTGAGAAGTTTGAAAAGACCTTTCAGGTGTGATTTTTGCGTGATATGTGAGAAGAGTTGCATTTAACTTTCGTGCTTTCAACGTGAAAACTAACGACCTTTGTTAAAGCTGCTAACAGACTAACGTAACGGACTAAGACAACCAACTAGGTAGGGAGACAAGGTAGGTAGATTTTGTCGACAACCCTAATAACTGGATTGCACGAGAGTACCTTTCTGTGCTCTTATGCTCTGTGTAATTTTACTTGGAGAAGAACTGAAATGACAAGAAACTCAGACAAAGAAATGTATATCATGGATATAATTCTTGGTGTGCTCTGGTTAGAGATATATGAAGTTGTAACAACGGCATTCACGCGGGCGACGGAAAAATTTTTTTGGTGGTTACCATTTTAAATCTCGTTGCGGTGAATAGTTGAAGTGTTTGAGCCCTGATGCAGACAGAGACTCACCAGGGAGTGGGTCACGCGTTGAAATAGCGTTTGCACCCTTCTCAGCTTTCCGTATTTCAACTTGACGTTTTTTTATCTCAAATTCAACAGTGACTTGCCTACAGGAAATATAGTTATTTATTATATAGGCAAACTGGTCCGAGGTGACAAGAAGAATTCTGATTGATTCTCTGAGCGGTCCGAATTTAGCAATACGGACCGCTAAGATGGGCCGGTCACAAAGCAGCGTATGTTGGTTGCCAAGCTGTTCCCAATTTCTCGGACATAAAAAATGTTTTGTATTTAGTCATGTCGGAGTTCCAGTACGAATCTAACTTTCCAGAACTGTTAACAGAACCAGGCGAAGAGGCAAGACTCAAGGAATAGACAACCCAGCGCAAGAGAGCCAATATAATAAAACCTTATTGAACTACAATCATAGACAAAAGTAGTTGGGAAGGTTATGTAAATGAACCACACCAGAGCTGTATTTCAACCTGCTTCTGTTACAGCTCAAAAGAAATAGTTTCACTTTCTCTTACGTAGCCCCCCTCCCCCCTATTCAATGTTGGAAGGTAAGTCAACAATTTTCCACTGAAACCATTCAGTTTTGCACAACATTGAAGGAGGGGGAAGGGGAGAGAAGCAATAAAGACTTCAAAAGTGCTAACCTTCCCAACAGTTTTGTCTAGGATTGTAGCTTGTTCGGTCCGTATGGGGAAAATATTGGTCTCCTTCCTTTTTTATGGACCTCGCGTTTCAGGCTCGGTCCATGAACGTTCAAAAAAGGAACCGGACCAGTGCGGACCTCACGCTAATTCGATAACATCTATTTCTTCCGGTTTGAAATGTTGGGAAAGGCATGATTATGACACCTTTCTCTTAATAGAACAGGTTGATCTCTTGTTCACCTCCCCTTTTGCCACTTTGCCCTTGCTTTGCAGGTGCGAGTTGCTCACTTTGAGCCTGACAAAATCACCATCACAGGAGAAGGGGTGTTTCCAAGAGTCATATTTGACCTCCCCCTTGATAAAGAAGATTCCAGATACGAGGAATTTTCCCAACAAGCAATCGAGAACCTGGGGCGAGAGAAATCAGCCCTATCCGAAAAGAGTGTGGATGATTTACCCATCAGGGCTTTGGCTGATGTAAGTACTCCTTAAAGGGTCCTCGGTCAATTTTCCCACAAGACAGACTTCATAGGCACGGGGAAAATCTTCCCAATCAACGCAAAAGAAATACAATTATTGGAAATGCCCCTAAAATGACTTTTACCTGCTGAAATACCTGGATTAAGATAAGGGTTTCCTGAGTTTTAATTCAGTAGAAATGCGATGTTCGCGTGCAATATTGCTTTTTGCTACCAGATAGCAGTGTTCGCGGTAGTGAAGGATGGAAATTCGATGTTTGTGTGCAATATTGCTCTTTGTTACCACATTGCAGTGTTCGTGGTTGTAAAAGATGGAGAACTGAAAGTCCGGCCAGAGTTAAGAAATTACTTTTTACCACAATTGCTTGTAATCTCGCAGTCTGATTGGCTAATTTGCCGTTGTCGATAAGAGTCTAGACAACGCTGCTCTCGTCATGTTCGCGTCAATTTGTCACGCAATGTAATAGCCAATCAGGAACTCTCATTTTGGGAAATAAACCAATCATATTGCGAGAAAGTTATAGACAACGCTTGCTCTTCTTTGTGTTATGATTTTGGTCACGCTCTGAAATAAACACTTTCTTTGGCGTTGAATATTGTGGTAAAAAATAAATCGAAAGTGGTTCAGCGTTGTCTGTAATCTTATTGACAACGATATTCGTCATCACAGTGGTCAAAATTTGTTGTGCGGAGTGAGAGTCCACAACATTTTCACCACTGTGATGACGAATATCGTTGTCGATAAGAGTACAGACAACGCTGAACCACTTTCTTTTTGTTAAATGAGTTATATTTCCAGCACTTTTTGTTGAGTTGTAGAGGTTACTGTGTTTTCCTCTCGGATGATCGGTGGAACACTTCAAAACTGAACTAAAGTAGATTATTGCGAAAAAAATTCTCTCCCAAGAAAACAACTTCCTGGCATACGTTATTGCTATCATGACGAGTGTTGTCCATTGTGCTTAAGTTAGTGCTTTAATCACTTTTCTCCAGTCAGTCGGTGATGTTGGAATTCGGATGGAAGTAGAAAGACTGTTGGTCAAACGGTTTGCCGTGGAACAATGGGAGTTAACCAGGACCACCTCTGTTATACAAACGTCCAGCTCGCACAGAACTGCTCTCAAGAAACAGCGACCCAAGTAATAAAATTGTTTTTCTAGTGTTGCGTGTAGTTTGTGCAAGGGAGCGAATCCTAGTTCCCCATGGTGATAATAATCTGAGATTGATTTTTAGATTTGCGTCCATGCGGCGGACCACTTTCAAACTGACGGACCAATAAGGGGTCACATAACTAATAGGGTTTGTGGTCTGCCTTTAGCACAGTATATTGCAAGGCGGTTTAAATGAGTGTACAGAAGAAAATGTGCTACACATCATGAAATGACTTTTGAATCATTGAATCATTTTGGAATGAGCGCGGACCGTGAAGTTTAAAAGGAATGTTAAACTAAGAGCTTCTAAGTGCCTCCTCGACATAAAACCGCCCATGCCCATTTCCGAATTGCTGTTCGCCTCTGTTTTCAAAAGACGTCATGGTGCACAACCATACAACCAAAAAATAGGCGGAAATTTATGCAAATCATTTTTGTTTTAATTCAAACCCAACCTGGAAATACAAAGACACAAATACAGTAACTGTACACGTGCATACACAATGATATAAAAAATAATCAACAATTTAAATGTTTACGTACATATAACAGTATTTGTAGTAGAGAAGTCACAGCGTACTAAGCGAGGCACTAAACAATATGTATTACTGGAGAAATGCAAATCAAACTTATTTTCATTTGAATGGTTTCACATCAAGACTCGTTGTGAAATGAAGGCATACAGCAATTATGAAATGGTTATTTTGTTGTATTTCAGGGCTCAAATGATCAGCTATCTGCTAGACTTCGGATTTGTCGTCTACGGTTCCATTCGCTCCCACGTGATCCGTGTCACCAACAATGGTCACTTCCCAGTGTCCTTTGCTCCTGACAAATCAGTCCTATCGGGTAGCGGCTTTGCAATTGAGCTAGACCGAGTTCGTAACCTCCCAGGTGAACCTGCTAACGAGAGCGTTGAATTCATGGTGACCTTTGAGCCAAGAGCAGCCGGTTTGCCCATGGGTGTGGTCGACATTCAAGTTCCATTTCACGTGCTAAGTGGTCCAGCATTTGGGCTGAGGATTAAGGCGGTAGTGACCATGCCAGATATGATTGTGTCGACAGATTCGTTAGACTTTGGAACGGTCGAATGTGGGAATTGTAAAGTGATGACAATACAGTTGCATAACACTCAACAGGTCAGGTGTGAATGGTCATCCGAGCCACCGGAGGAGAAAAAGAAAAAGGTACTTGTCAAATGGAAGTCTTTCTTAAGCAACACACATTAACGTACTTCCACATAGTAAGTCGGCGTACTCTTGACATGAGAGAACAATGTAATAATGTAGGATAAGTATACAGTTGTTTCTAGTAACTTTTTCCACATCCAGTTTCCGAAGTGACTCGATGTACCCGGTAGAGGCTGCTCCAACGGACTTATTGGAATAAGCACGTAATCGAGCGTTGAAAAATCATTTTTGTTAATAAAGATTTTTACGTATTAGGGTCTATCCTCAGTCTTCCTTTAATCACTAATTAATTTTCGGCTATGGTCAGTAAGGCCATTGTACCGAGCCGCTTTGACTTGGGACAAAGTTGAGCATGTCATACCTGTCCTCTTGTAAATTGACTCTGGGCTCACAAAAACAACTCAGAGCCATGCAGTGGATCGAAGTGCATTAAAGCTTTCGGGATTAGTTGTTTTGAGGTATTTTATAGCCCTATACTAAACAGTTTTTGATGTGTGTCATTTAGTCCAACAAGATTCCTCTTCATCTGCGCAAAAAAATGCGCTCTGAGAAAGCTAAACCCAAGCACTTTGAAGTCATGCCGCCCATCGGCTCACTCATGCCTGGTCAACGGATCAACGTGCAAGTGAAATTTATGCCAACGGAGGAGGTACGTAAGGAATTAAATCGGATTTAGTGCTGTGAAAGTCCTAAGGACTATCGTTCTCGCCCGCAACGATGATGTGATCATCACATCCTACCATTGTTTATATATCGTTTAGTGGGGTTCGGCCTACGCTCGCTCTGTATGAAAGACACCAATTTGAATGTCAGGTAGTTGGCTGGTAATTGACTTTTCACTTTCTGTGGCGTGGTGAATGTTACCTTTGTTACCAATCGAATACTGTCGATTTTTTTGCTTTATCCAAATCGGTTTATGTTGATTTTAAAAGTTATTTGATTTGTGTTTTTTTTGCATTGAGTAATAAGGGTTTTTTTCCAGACATTTGCAATAACGCTTCGATCCTTGGTTTTATAGATCTCATACAGCCAGCGCCTTGTGATAAGGATTGCCCAGAGTTCCAGCCGTCACATGATCAATGTAATGGGTCAAGGGAATGAGCCCAAGTTAGAGTTCAGCTCTACACTGATCGAGTTTGGTCCAGTCCTTCCTCATTCAACTGGGGATGAGAAGGAGTTAGTAGTGAGAAACCCATCCTCATTTCCGGTCGAGATATACTCTTTGGAATTCGACAAACAGTATTTAGAAGAAGAGAAGGTAAAATACAGCTGTTAGTTCTTTTAGCCTCGGGTGATTTGTTAGTTGGTTTTACCACAACGCAGGCTTAGCCTTAATTTGTATGACATTTTTATTAAAAGGGTTATTATTGTTATTATTATTATTATCACCTTGTTTTCGCACATTGGATTTCCAATGGAACTTCAGTACTCCAGGAAGCTTGGTGACAACAAGTCTCTTCAAACTTCTAGGACCTTCCTAAGAATCCTTGCCGTGTTCAGAATAACACTTTTCTGAAGCTCGTCTATCTTGGTCTCTATACCAATATTCTCTAGTCTCCTCTTTAAATCCTTTGGAACTGTTCCAAATGTTCCGATTACAATAGGAATTACCATTGCTTTCATTTTCCATAACTTCTTCAATTCTCTTGCTAGATCCTGGTATTTCACTACCTTCTCGACTTCTTTCTCCTCAATACGGCTATCATATGGTATTGCAAAATCTATTATTTTGCAACATTTATTTCTCTTTTCAACAACAATCATGTCCGGTCTTCTTGCCTCTATTACGTGATCAGTCTGTATCGTAAAATCCCATAATATTTTACATCTCTCATTCTCTAGTACTGGCTCAGGTACATGTTCATACCACTTTTCATTGACAATGAAACCTTCCTCTTTACAAACTTCCCAATGGATCTTCTTACCCACCCAGTCATGTCTCCTTTTATATTCCTTTGTGCTAATTTAGGGCATTCACTCACAATATGATTTATGCTTTCATCCACCTTTCTACACATTCGACATTTACTGTCCTCTTGAGTTTGATATATTCTAGCTTTCATATTATTATTATTATTATTATTATTGTACCCGATGGCGTTCGGTTTTGGCAACCCAAAGCTCCTCACAACCACACGGTTAATAGGCTGACTGTTTTACCGGAGAATCGTAAAACTAAAGAAACCAAATTTGAGGATCCAACGTATCTAAAAACATGCGATCGACACCAGCGCACAACAAATAAAGAAAGCGTTACAAAGCCAAAAAAATAACGTACCTTTGTACAGCCACAAGGCCGTGGAAAAATCTAACCTAAAGACACATAAAGGTTTCTAATCGAGACGTCCAAAACGAGCGAGAGAGGACAAACCCTAAACAACTTGAACTTATCCTTCGTAGAGCACATGGATTTCTTTTTTACTCGCTAAGGTCCTTGGGAAAAACGTTTGATACATATGCTTCATGTAAGCTACAATTGTACTGCCATTCCATTTGTCACATGAAGCTTTGTATTGACAAATAAGGAAAGGTTTGACCAAGCTAGGGGTTTTTGTACCGCAAAAAGTTTTAGTATGGTTTCAAATATTTTGTTTCATTGCAGATGCTTCGCGTAATGAAGGGTTACGACGAATACAACACGATCCTGTTGCCCCCGCGTTATCCTGGTGAGAAACTCCCCCAAGAAGTCACTGACGCTTTCAATGAACAGCAGAGAAAGAAAGAAGCTGAAGAAAAGGAGAAGGCTGAAGCAGCAGCAGCAGCAGCACAGGTGGAGGAGTCAGCAGCAGACCAATCTGGAGAGAATGCTGCTCCTCCTGTCATATCTACAGTGCCTCCATTGGCTGTGGGGGAAGGTACTAAAGCGGGCAGTGGCGTTGGAGAGGGAGCTAAAGAAGGTAAGAAGCGTGGTTGAAAAAAAGAGGAAACACTTGCCCTAAATTCCACATCCACCTTGTCTTTTGAAAAGGCGCAACGGAAAGGAGAGAATACTTTCCTTCCAGCAATGTGGGCTGGTGTTGATTTGCCCTCAGGGTATTCATGGGTAACCATGTGAGCGTTAGCCCTACCAATGGAAATGGGCCCACCCATTTGACATTGTTTGGCAACGGTTATTTCTGTATACTTAGCCATCCCTATCTCAATAGTAGAAACGGTTGCTATATTGAGAAAAAAATGGGTCCCTTCATTTTCGCCATTTCCTTTGGTCATCTCAACTGGTGTATCTCTTTTCGACTATCCAAAGCGGCAATACCTGTTTAAAACCTCTTATGGAGCGGTTTTCAAATGAGTGTCGTAAAACCCAAACCAAAGTAATTACTTTGGGCAATCAAAAAGGACGGAGACAATCCAGTAAACCATTCAAAACTCGAAGTAATTACACGTAGCCGACAAAAAGCGCGGGAAAATGTGCACGCGCTAGCCACGATTGGTTTTGGTTTCACTTCTGATTGGTTGAAAAAGTGGCGCGAGAACTTTGAACCAATCACTGAGTGAAGTAGAGCGAGTTTCAATTGAGTGTCGTAAAACCAAAACCAAAGTAATTACTTTGGCCAATCAAAAAGGACGGAGACAATCCGGTAAACCAATCAAAACTCGAAGTAATTACACGTAGCCGACAAAAAGCGCGGGAAAATGTGTACGCGCGAGCCACGATTGGTTTTGGTTTCACTTCTGATTGGTTAAAAAATGGCGCGAGACCTCTGAACCAATCACTGAGGGAAGTAATGCAAAACCAAAGCAATTCGCTAATTACTTTCGACACTCAATTGAAAACCGCTATAATAATAATGAACTTTATTTAAGTGTCAACTGTTAATAGCGCACTAATTGAGGTCACTGTACAGAAATCAAATCAAATCAAATCAACTCATATCATTTTTGAGGAGAGGGGAAAACCAGAGTATCTGGAGAAAATCCTCTCGGATCAGGGGCCCGTTTCTCGAACGTCCCGATAACTTTTCGGTCCTGATAAGCCATTTGTGAAACTGCCAACCGCTTGTTCTGGAAACCTGATCTTTTAACATGTTTTTAAGGTAACAAAAATAAAAAAAATGACTGTGAAGTTTGACGACTTAAATCTTCTCCATTCGTGAGATACAAAGGGAATAGGCCATAATCACACGGCGGCCATATTGAGTCCCGAGGGATTAAAACTTTTGTTTTTGCGCACTGAAACTCGTTCCCAAACATTTCAATTCGAAACTCGGGGTGCAAAATCTATTGTCTATGGATAATATGGCCGCCGCGCAAATAAGGCCTATTGTGACACCCGAAAATGGCCTGTACAGTTTCGGGACGTTCTAGAAACGGGCCCCAGAGTAGAGACCCAACAAAGTCAACAAAGTGTGGGAATCGAACCCGTGCAACATTAGTGGGAGGCGAGTGCCCTCACCATTGCGCTATCTCTGGTCCCGCTTATGGCATTATTGGAGTAGTTCTCGGACCGAAAACCAAATAATTACTTTGACATAGGTAATCAAATTGATCAATGAAACTACATACGAGCGGTGCTGAGTGCGGAAGAACGCGTTTGAGAAAGGCACAATATGTTCTGCCTCTTATTGGCTGAATAATTATGTAGCGTATAATTTTAAGCCGAAGGCTAAATTACTTTCGAACTTCTATTGAAAACCGCTCTGTACTGTTATCCTTCCAGATAGCAGTAGCCTCGGTGTCGGTGATCTAGAGATCACTCCAGTATCAGCAGCCATTGCTCGTTACCTGGGCATTGACCTGACTGCAGAGGGAAGGGCGGCTCGTAACCGACGCGGTATCGCTCTCGTTGTGCATGGTGCTCCTTTGTCTGGTAAGACAGCAACAGCTGTATCGCTTGCAAAGATGTATGGTGCAGCTCTTTTGACTGTTGATGGAGTGGTGACGGAGGCAATATCCAGTGGAAACACCTCTGCTGGTAAGGAAATAAGAAAATTTCAAGTTGCGCTGTAGAGATTACATACAACTCTGGTATAAGCGTTGTAAATCAAAGAAAATGTTATCACAAATATTGGTCGACGTCTTTCTCTTGGTGCTGTAAAAGGGAATGTAATCGTCTGGTTTTACCATAGCAGTGGCAACGAGAATCTCAGCTGAGATTATCAATTCGGGTTACTGTTAATACTCTCCTTTTAAAAGTGTGCCAGTTACCAAGGCATGATGCTGGTATGAACTGCGCTTAGGTAAGGGTGGAAAATGAAAAAAAAAAAAAAAAAAAAAGACCCGATTTAGCTGGATTGTATGTTGTGGGTTTGCCAACTCTGGCTTTTTTATTTTGTAGTCAAGCTGTGATTTGTCATCCCACTATGCAAGGTGTTCTTTGCATGCCACTGTTTATTCATCTCTTTAAGTGATTTCTTGGCTAACAGTTGTTCAATTAATCCATGGTATATGATCTCTGTTTAAAGCTCAAAGAGCAAAAGAATTGTGCGCGTCAGCCGCTCGAGCAGCCAAAGAAGCCGAACAGACAGTTGATATTCAAATAACCCAGCCATCTGGAGGACTCAGCGTCGAGGCAGTCACTGCCCTAAGTGGAGGAACCGGACCCTCTGCCTCCACCGCTGGCTCGGTCACTGGAGCTCAGTCATTCCTCGGGAAAGACCGCAAGACTTCCACCATAGGTGGTGGTGTCCGCGGAGGAGTATTTGGGAAGAATATTCCTCAGCTCCAGCAATCACCCCCTGGTACTCCCCCTCAGGGAGCGCCCTTGGGCCGGAAGTTGAGTGTGAGTGCTAGCGTGGCCGGTGAAGATGGACTCTACAGCTGTGTACTTCCGGAAGATCTGCTTGTTGAAATTTTGGCTGAGAGACTTCAGGTTTGTTTTGTTTGTCAAATTTATGATCGTGTTCAAGGATCAAATAAAGTCAAATAAAAGAATTCAAACATCGCTTAAGGTTAAAGCAGCGGAGTTTTTTTCTAAATAACACTTCTTCGGTTGAAAAAGCAGTATCTCCTTGGAACAAGCTTTAACAGAGTTCCTATCGTTTCGAAATTGGAGGAAGGTAACACTGCAGGCGTTTTTCCAACAGTAAAAACCTTACCAGACAATATAGTTTACTGAGCAAAACAATGGCTCTGCACGTTTATTTTCAACTTTTTTCTTTTTTTTTCCGTTGTCTGCAAATCTGCAACGTGAAATGACCCAATCTCCACCTCCACCTTCACCTTTATTAAGTTGGTAAAGCCGACGAGGCATCACACTGGTTTTATGGAAAACGTGAGCACTCGACGTCAGGCAAATGTTCTTCCTCTCTTCTTCTCTTTGAACACCGCTTCTTCAAATTAAGTTGGTGTGTACATGAAGTTCGGCTGCTTTGTTCATTGTGTAACAATATGTTTTAGGGTGGATTGGAGAGACCTTTTCCCCCTTTTAATTAAGGCATGGTTGGAAGTTATGCCCGTTAAGTTTGGGTAGGGAAAGTTGCAAAAAAAAAAAGTATTACCTACACTGATTTTTTTCTAATTTTAGCTGAGTGATTGTCAAAGAGGTATTGTTTTTGATGGCCTTGAATGTCTGTTCAGTCCGAGTATGATGGCTACGGCCAACGCTATCCTGCGAGCCTTTAATAACCGCAAGTATATCTTCATTGTGACTTTAATGTTGGATCAAGCAAAACTAAAGGCTGTGGAGGAAAAGAAGAAAGAAGAACAAGGTGAGATAGCCGATCCATTTCCAAGGTAATCGGTTGTTTTTTGCGTTTGAGAATCGATTGGCTGAGAAGTGTTGGCACAGTGGTGATAGGTAAGAGTGAAGTGGATAAGAGTGTTTCCCTATCAATTTGCGGCCTTGCTCAAGCACAGTCACAAATGGACTGATTTTAAGATACACTTTACGCGCGAAAACAACAAATGGCCGCCACTCAACTACTCAGGAGAAGCCATGTCACGCGTGACTGCTTCTGCCATGTTTTTTTAAGAGACATTACAACAAATTTATAATTAGATTCATTCGTGACTGTGCTGGGGAGGCCACCCATGCCATAAGAACACTTCGCTCTTGTGATAGTTTTATTCCTGGAGCTGGCGACAGGTGACAGTTCGTGGAGTCACTTTTGTTAGTTCTTGCTCGTGGTCCAAGCGGGTTTTCTCCTTTTAGCCTGGTTATCCACACTCTCGTCTCCAAACGAATTATTTTTTCTCATTACATTTTACACTCAAAAATGCATCTTTTTCGGTAGCTTGACTTATAATAGGATATCTCGCGAATTGCGTGGTATTTTTTCCCGGGGACCAAATATGCACAGAAAAATACGAGTAATGAGCGGAATATCGGTGACCATTATATATCACACTGTCGAATAAAAGGTATATAATTATTTCTTTACAAAAACATTTTCCAAAACAACGCTTCTCAAACAACAATGGGGGAAATCTGTCCTTCAGTTGTGAACTGGTCAGATCGGGATTTTGCATGGTGTACAGTGAACTTCGCTCTAATATTTTTCTCGTTTTTCAATGCCCTCTCATTAGGGATTGACATCATAAAAGAATGATAAAGTTTTAGATACCTCGCAGCTCATTGCCACCTCAAATTTCATTGGACTGGCATAGACTGGTATTGGCCTGGAAATGGAATGTCATTGGCCTTTCATTAATATTGGACTGGCAGTGTTGTGTTTGGGATTACTGGGCTCCATTGCTTGCGTTGTATTCATAATCGTTTTCAGAGCCAATCACTAGAACCTTTGTAAGAACTGTGTCCTGACGCCAGAGTTTTTAATTTTCATTTGTTGTTGTTAACGACAACAATTCATTTGTAGCCAAACTCGACAAGCAAAAGGAAGAGGAGGAAAAGCGACGACTGGAGGAGATGTCTGAAGACGAATACGATGCTCTGACAGAGGAGGAGAAAGCTGAGGTGGATAAGAAACATCTGGAACAGAAGAAAGAGAGGCGCAAGCGAGAACTGGAAAGGCAAGAAAAAGAGAAGAAGGAAAGAGAGTTGCAAGCGCTTATTGAAGAAAAGAGACTTGAAGAAGAACGGTGAGTAGGCTTAGCATTTGAGGACCTTGCCCAGTCCTGAAACAGTTGTTTGCTGAAGTTTGTTTCGACGAAGACTTCGGGTGGTTCTCCTTTTTACTTTGAAAAGTAGAGGTGAAACACACTAGCGTGCACGTGAACTGTCCCCAAATTGTATCCTGTGAACTATGTCTCTTTAGACATTCCACGCACGGCTCTGCTAGTGTGTTTCGCTCGGTGACGGAATCATACAAAAAATTTGGAGCAACTCGCGAGTTTCCAAGGGGGACATCTTGAGCCTCGCGTGCGAGCGTGTTCGCCCTCTTATAATTATAATTAATTACTCTTAGGTTATCCAAGGGACTACTCAGAGTTTCTTTCCTGAAGCGCGTCTGGAGCTATTTACCTCTTTCAGGTTACATTTCCCATGTTTAAACTTGTCGAAATTGCCTTCATTTTTGCTTTGATTTTTTGTCTTTGTTTGGGGTCTTTCATCATACAAAACTTTAACCAAGCACGAGCACTTAAGGAATTCGGCCTTAACTTTGATCTTTGAGGTATTGTTTTGTCTTCGCACGTGCTTTGGGAAGGAAGTCCTGATGAGCTGCAAAAATACTTCAGCCTACAATAGGTCTCTTATAACAAACCGTGAAAGTCTGCGTCGGTTAAACGCTGAAAACTGGATATCAACTGGATTGATGAATTCGTTCAGGTTTGCGTTCCACAAATCAGCTTTTGGAGATATACGATCATCATTTCACCTTTTCATTCCAATCAATTCCAAGATTGACGTTCACTGAACACGACAATGTAAAAGCGGAACGAAATGACTTCGTGACCCTGGCGGGAAATTGGTCTAAGTAAAGGTTGCTTTAAAGCTTATGTTTTCAGTTTCCTAATCAGCTTCCCGTTTTTTAAAATTATTTTCCCTTCAGAGGTAATCAAAAGGCCAAACGCCGTGGCACTCAACAAGCAAGTGGCGTCGGAGCGAAGAAAGGTCACGACCAAAAAGATAAGAAGCCTGAGAAGAGCAGCGACAAATTGTCTGCTCCTAGTCGTACTACGGGGCTGGGCGTTCAAGCACCGCCTGTTGATATAAGGACAGGTGCCCCGTCAGTGATATCTGAGCGTTCCGACAGTACTGACGTTGCCGAGGATAAAAAAAGGCTGAGCCTCAGCAAAACACAGAGGCATCGACAGTCGTCCGCCGTGATGTATCCACCACAATGGGTTCCTCAGGTAGATGAGAACAAACCGCCGACCGAAGAGGAAGAAAGAGAGAAAGAATTGACCAAGAGGTAAGACGTGTTGTGAGGAGTAGTTAAGTTGTTTCTTGTCATATCCATGTGAAAGTTACCAAGATAGTGGGTAAAGGTTAACCTCGTTCCCAAGGCCTTTCCTCCGCCAAATAGCCCTGGGAACGAGATGGCAAAGAGGACCAAGTAGAAAAGGACTGCTAAGCAGTTTTCCTTATTCGTGATGTTATTCTTTGTCCAAACAATGCCAACGGTGTCGCTAATATTCTGTTGACGCGAATCTCGACTCTTCTTTCTCTTACCCTCATCAAGTATTGCCCTCGTGGACAAGTAAAATCGTTTTACGAGACCCGAAGCCTGCAAATGTCCTTTGCAGTCCTAAAGGGATTAGTTCTTTATTGTCGACAGCAAGCTCAGGCGCTCAACGAGGATACGACGACAAGCACAACTTAAAAAAAACTCATTAATAATTCATGAGCCTAACATCCTATCAAAACACCAATAAAACGTCACGTGTATGAGCTTTATATCCTGATAAAACACTCCTCGTTAGTATTCTTTATATAAAGAATACCAGAAACCCATAAGGGTTGAAACGTGTAACGGTCCTTGTGTGCTGGGAAACAAGCTTCTGAATATTCAATTTGCTAGGTACCATATTTGGAACAACAAGAGAGAAACATTCACCCAATCAGTTCGCAAGAACACCGTGACGCAATACCACCAATGTTCTCGCGCGAAATTAACTGGAGCGAGGGGTTTCCAAATATGGTACTTAGCACTGAATATTCGGAAGCTGTGAAGGCGCGTTACACCACAGGTAACCCAGGCTCACTGTGTGCGTCACGTAGGTATTAAAATATAGAGAACATACGAGGCGAAGTTTAGGTCTGGAAATTTGCTAGAAAATGGAAATAAAAATCGATGAAACTTACCATGTGGTGAGCTGTTGTTGTCTTTAATACGTACACGAAGTTTCGGGGAAAATGGTCCCCGTTCACCTTCCTTCATAGTATAGTGACAAGGTAGGAGACAGAAGCCAGCTTAAGGACTCCGATCGACCCAAAACAAGCACGATATTTTTCGTGAAAATCGAATCCAGTCGCTAAATAAACACGCCAGGCTCGTGGAACGTGAATTTCTCTAAACCGTGAATCCACTGAAGCATCTCCAGGTAGCAACGCGAAGCCACCAGGCTCCGTAGAACTTGTAAGTTGACCTGCTAAAATGGCGGCCCGAAAGCGTTGTCCTCGCGAAGTGTCCAATTCAAAATGGCACTGAACTCGGGACGCCTGGTGACGAGTATAATAAGTTCTGGAGGGAGGGGGGTCCCAAATTGCTAGAAACAAAACTCACTGAGCAATCTGGGACTCCCCTCCCTCAAGGGGGACATATATTCCCCTCGGTTACTCGCAGCACGTGTTTTATCGGGTCTAAAAACACTCGGCTACGCCTCGTGTTTTTAAACCCCGATAAAACACTGCTGCTTGTTTTTTAAACATTACTTTAATTCATGTGCGTTGTGTTTCGGATAATTTACAATAGCGAAGATTTTCCTCTCTGGTCCCTTGACTGGCCTGTAAAAAACCAGTGAATGAAAATAACAAAATGAAGAAAAAAAACCTTATTTTTTGACAGTCATTAGTTTACGACAGAAAATTAAATCACAGCTCGGGCAAAGAAAACAGAAACCAGCACCTCGTCTGTATCTTGACAGGTTCACTACGTTTGAGACCAGTCTCCGAGATATCGACAACTTGTTACAGAACTGGGATCGAACCACTGGAAACGTGGCCCGAGCAGATACACCTAAATCTGATAACTTAGAAGAAACTATTCCAGTTCCCGGGTCTACTAGAAAAGGTCGAGATAAGAAGGACAAAGAGAGAGAACAAAGAGAAAAGGAAAAGGAAAAGGAGAGAGAGAAAGAGAAATCCAAAGAGGTAACTAATTTTAACCCTTTGACTTCCAGGAGTGATCGGTATGTAAATTCTCTGCACAATTTCATTTAAATATATGTGAGCTGGACAGGTATTGAGAATGAAGGTTATTATCAGCTTAAGAAGTATGGTCTTGATATAACACGAAATTCTCATAACTATCTAACAAAAAACTCTATGGTACTAGTTGAGAGAATAAATGTCTCGATCGTGGGGATGAAAGGGTTAAAATAACGTCTATCGCTCAAACCTAAGACCCTCAATTCTACAGTACAGTAGCCTTCATGGGGATGAACTGACGCGCTATCGCCCTCAGCCACCTCATGTCGAAGATAGAATGAAGGGGGTAGTTTCTAAAGAAACTGTAGTGCTGCGTCAATGGGGAAGTAGTATACAAAAATTTAGTTTTATCAACGGAGTTGATAATGTAAATTGGCCACCGTACAGAGATTCTAAAAGCTGACGTTTCGAGCATTAGCGCTTCGTCAGAGCGAATCGAGGAATTGTGGGTTACGTCTAGTTTTTATCGTAGTAGAGTAGGAGCTACGCTATTGGTGGTAACATGGCAACGTGAAAAATAGGAATATATTAGTTAAATGAAGAGCGTTCGTTAATACCGTGAGGATTAAGGGTGCCGATTTTGAAGATGAATTTTTGTTCCAGATTCTTGCGGCTTTCCGTCGCACCTAGATGTAGGGAAAGGCCGCAGATAGCTATGTGTTTTTTGGAGTGGTTAGGGAGATTAAAATGACGAGCGACTGGCTTAGATGCATCCTTGTCATTCTTCTCAACATCGCGAAGGTATTCCCGGGATCGGTCGCCTAGTCGTCTCCCTGTCTCGCCAATGTATAATTTATTGCATAACGTACAGGTTTTTCTCCAAGTTGCTTAATTTATGAGATGCTTTTTATAAAAGAACTAAAGCCAACTTTGAACACGCAGTCTGACTCCATCCGTGCAAAGTTATTTTTATAGCTCGGAGTATTTCATTTATTCTTTTGTAAAGCTTTTTGTCCTATTGTTATCTGGCCTTTTTTAGTTTTTATCACTTACCTTTTGTAACACATAGTACATGTTTCCACATTTTTATCGCTTTTAATATTCTCACGTGTGATTTTACTTCTTATAGGCAAAGTTTTATTCATTTTTTTCAAACTTCAAAATGATCTCAGCGAGATCGAAACGTCGAAAAATTTTATCGCTAGTTTTTATCTTAAAATGTATTTCGAAGAAACTACTTATAACGTACAGGTTATGCAATAAATGACATTTGCGGAGGTATATG
>OX421447.1:49456968-49509468 GCA_949126865.1 Montipora capitata | reverse complement strand
AGGTCCTATGCGAGGTGCTCCACCCTACCCTATCCAGACCAGAAAGACCAGACCACAACACCGGGAACTACATGCCCTACCGAAAACAGAACTTAAGTACATGCCCTACATGCCCTACCGAAAACTAACAAAATACATTAACAACTACAAAATCCCATGAAAAATTGTGAAAGGAGTTGGAAGAGGTTATCCCTTTCTAGTCCACCTCCTTAACTTAAATAACAATGTATCAGTTTACAATCCTAGATACACAAATCTATTAAAATATTTATCTACATTTTTGAAAACTATGTACAATTTCAGAATATATTCATCTAATACAAAAACAAAATGATAATAACTATAAAACTATATGAAGAGAATTCACTGAACAATTTATTTTTAAATCCCGCGCCCTAGGCCATCACCTTTAAGCCAGAGTAACTGTGTCCAATTTCTCTTTATTTTTAACAGAACCTCACCTTGTGGGCGTATCCGAAAACTCCGGGCTTCTTTGAAGATGCAGTGGTGTGCTGTATCCGCGAAAATCCTGAGCCTGTTGTTTTTAAGATTTCTTCGCATGGCGTTCGACCGGAACTGGAATTAGATCGGAGACAACTGCAGTTTGACCGAGTTCTGCTTCACAGGTAAAGAGGGTTTGAAAGCCGAAGTACGTAAAGAACTTTGATTTAAATCACCGACGTGCTTTTCGTACCTCGAAGGTGGTGGCTCCGTGTCAACATGTGGAAAAATCTCAAATACCATAACAGCATTGAAAAATCCAACCACATGACGGAATCTAGTAAGGCATTTAAAAAGCTTGGAGTAAAGTTCGGGACCACCATCTACACCATAGTCAAATTCTGTTGTTGGTAAGGCGCGATTTGTACCAGAGCAAAAATCCGCAAGCTTAAATCCCGCGCCCTAACCATCGGCCTACGTCACCCCTACTTAAGTTCTGTTTTGGACAGTTGTGTTGTTATGAAACTACAAAACGGGGCAACAAGTCTAAAAAACAACAAATGTTACACGGTCGACTTGTAGGTGATAATAAATATATCTGATCAGAACAAAGAAGGGATGCAAGCCGTTTAACGTCACTGTCCTTTCTGCATTTAATGCATCCGTCATCATTTGCTTTGGAACTTGAGCCCTTATACACCTTATTCCAAAATGGCCACTGATTTATGCGGATACAAATTGACCCTTGTTGCCTCGTTCAAGATAAAATATTCTTTTGAATTTTAAGCTTAAGAACGAGGCATCAAGGACTAATTTGAATAAAAACAAAAGAATATTTAAATGGAGGCCATTTTGGAATAAGGTGTATAATTAAGCAATGAAACCGTTTCTAACGCGTTCATTTTCTGTTATGTTCTTTTGGTACTTGCCAGCTATTTAAAATGCGAAGTGACGGTGAGCTGCAATCCTTCTCAGAAGTGACTATCACAATACGAGTATTTCATCTCTCGTCGAAGCGCAATCAGTCTACCCTGACAATCAGTGTTGTTTTGAGGGTGTAACAGACTGTAGTATCAAGTTAAGATTGAATGGGGGAAGGGAGATAGAGGGAGAGGACGTTTCTGCTTGAGAGGTCAGGTTCTCATAAGTCGTTAGAGTGCGGCTGGGAATACAGATAGGTATTGCGCCCGGCATAAAGATGTTCTGGTTTAGCAAGGCATCTCGACGACTTTGATAAGGTCTGTAATTAGAATCAACAGAGGGGCAATTGAAGATCACCTTCAGATACGTCATTTTGTTTATTCACAGGAAGGACACGAAGGTTATATTCCTGCGTAACAGTACACTGCTCCCTGTGGCTTGGCGTGTAAATGGAATGGATAACCTAGGAGACGACTTCTCGCTGACAACTGAGCATGGTGTTATTGACGCTAAGTCAGAATTTGCACTGCAGATGCATTTCAGAGCAGGCAGACCTACTAACATAAGAAAAATTGTCAGATTGGAAGTGAGTGAATTTTCAAGAAATTTCTTTGAGTTTTTGTAAGTGACAAAGATGCCACTGCATCATTGAACTTAAGTTTGAGATTCTGCTGTATCGCGGCTTCGTCAGGCAGTATGCATGGTAAGGCGAAAGCTCAAAATAAATTTAAACAAGAGCCGCTCAAGGCCGTAGGGGCATGTTATTCAAGTTCTTTTATGTTTTTTGAGAGAGGTATCTATCGCTGTCAAGAAAATCATCGCGGCTTAATGTGCGTGTACAAGGAGGGTTACGTATTTGGAAACGTTGGTCAAAAACGTAACCCTCCTTGTATTTGTACATATTCATTGCCGTGAAATTGACATCTTAAATTCCCACGACCTGCTCCCGTCTGACCTTTGTAGCTCAGTCGGTAGAGCAGCGGTGATCTAACCCGGAGGTCGTGAGTTCAATTCTCACCCTGGTCAGAGTTTTTCTCTGTCCTTTTGTGGGCCTAATGCCATCAGTAGGGCTAACGCTCACATGGTTTACATGGGTAGAAATCTAGCACTTCACATTAGCCTCCAATAGCTAATTCTGTTAATGTGCCTGTAGTTCGTTGTCATGATGATCTTTGGACTGATCTCGAGCCGAGAGGGAGGCATTATGATTTTTGCAGGCAAGGGTATATTTCACTTAGTATTGACTGACTCCTTTGTCACCAGAGAACTGAAGATCGCAGTACGAGTACGAAGTTCGTGTTTTCTATTCTGGGTATGCGCAAGCGGTATAGAGTGCTCAATAGCCTAGTTTCGAATTGTGCAGCAACAAAAGAACAGAGTCGAGGTTCAGGGGAATAATTTGCATTTTTCTTTGATTTGAACAATACAAATGCTAATTATTCCCCTGAACCTCGACTCTGTTCTTTTGTTGCTGCACAATTCGAAACTAGCCTATTTCTCTTCGCGCGCATGCTTAGAATTTGAGACACGTTCTAGAAGACTGGTGGTACTTGTGCTTCAATCTGAAGTTCTTTTTCCTTCACTCTAATACATGTTTTAATGTGGATAAATGTTTATTTGGTTCTCCTTAGATCTCTGATGTCGAACAAATCATGGGTCTTGTGCAGGCTGAGAATATTCAGGTTCATGCGGAGTCATACGATGTGGCCTTGGATATGAGTTTCCCTAAAGGTGCTATGTTTGGCTTATTTCATTTGCTGCATCGACCAATTTGGTATCATTGCAAAAATTCGAGGGCGAGCGAAGATATATTATTGGAGCGTGTGTTTGTTTTTTTGTGTTGCAAGATTCTGAGTCTGCAATGCAAGGTTTTAAGTAGAGGGACCCATCACACCTGAACCGTTTAGAAATGGGCCCTCAGACCTAATGAGCGTTAATGTGAGTTTAGAGACGCTGTTCATTGTTGAAATGAAGTTTTATTGAGATGATTTGCTCACTTTTCTGTCACATTTAGGCAGTTCTCTTTCTTGTGAGCCTTAGCCCAAGAATTGACAGATGTGATATAAAGATCTGTATAGGTATTTATTGGCGGAAACATGAACTGTATCAGAAGTTACAAAAGTAGACGTGTGACTTGTATACGGGGTTTCTATCAGCTGTCATCCTCATGAATTATTAATCACCCGTTTAAAGACAAATAATATCATGACACCGCTCCGTTTCAGTATTGTGCCTTTCTTATCCCTCGTTTTCATTGCTATCACTTTTGTTGTGTATGTTTCTTAGGTGCTGACGGTGGACTCGACTTCGGTGTTCTTAAAGTGTTGGATGAAACCAAACAGACTTGCTCTCTAAAGAACAAAGGCAAATTTGAAATCATCTTTAACTTCGCGTTCGAGTCCACAGATGGTTCACCTTCAGACATGGGGCAGCTGTTTACAGTGATTCCCAACCGGGGTCCTCTGATGCCCACAGATCGCCCCACCCAAGTACAGGTCATATTCCGATCTAAGAATGAGATAACAATCAAGGATGAGCCAATACTGAAGTGCCAGGTAAATTGATGTATAGCGTCTTAACTCTGTTAACAACAAATGTTTAACACGTATAGTGATCCTACATAAAAACTCACAAGCAATGCGCCGGTCACCTTGCCACAATTTAATAATGTTAACTTATGTTAAATCAATTTCTAAAAAGTCGTTTAGCTGTAATTGGTCGTTTTAGATAGTAGAACCCCACCTTGGTGAAGGAGGCGAAGTGATCGCCAGTATTCCAATCAAAATCAGCGCACGTTCAGTGTACAGCAAATACGCAGTCTCACCGGTCAGCGACATCAACTTTGGAGCCATGATTGTTAACATCAAGAAGACCCGTGTGTTTGCGATTGAGAATCAAGGGGAATTTGATTTCCGGTACTCAGTCCTCAAGATGATCAACACCGTCTCTCAAGGACGTCAGAGACTGGGCCCGCCGGCAAAGAAAACGAAATCCCGCGATGGATCTAGCTCAGGGCGATCACAGCAACCAGATAAGCCAACTAAACCGAAGAGAGCAGACTCAGTAAGAGGGTATGTATACGCTGTATACAAACGTTTGGTTTGTGACCATCCGCCCAGACCTTATTTATCTCATACTCTTTTTATGTGTTTCGACTGGTACACCACCGTGTCCGCCATGATCAAATCCTCTGCTCCCTACATTTTTAACGAGAGCAAACTGTGCAACGCCCTTTTCATATGCAGTACTGATTTGTTCTTTCCCCGCTTCAACATCAATAGACTAGTTTCGAATAGGCCTTTTTCGATATATTAAAATTCAGCTTGAAAGAGAGGTTTAGAGGACGAAGACAAAGGAAAGTGGATGATATGTAAATATTTTTCACATTTCATTCCAACGTGTTTCTATCGTTTTTGTCCTCATTGCCTCCACTATCAAGCTTAATTTTTGATATTTCGAAAATAGCCTATTGTGCAGCAACAAAATAACAGAGTCGAGTTTCAGGGGAATAATTTGCATTTTCCTTTGTTTTGAACAAAGCAAAAGGCTAATTCTTGTCCCCTGAACCTCGCCTCTGCTCTTTTGTTGCAACACAATTCGAGCCTAGTGCCTTATGCTAAAGCTGCTCCGTTTGTAAACGGCAATTCCTCTACCTGGGTCTTGGACACATTGACTTCTGCGTACAACTATACTTAACAGCGGGCGAAGCAACTATTTCAAGTCTGATACTTTTTTATGTATGCTGAGTACATGAAAGGACACTTCAGATAACTTTGGATCACTCCACATAAAGACACTAGACAGGAGTGTAAAACTTTGGGTCTGTGATTGTAAGTTTTGAAGCTACATTCAAAATTCTCCAAACCAGAGTAGCTTCAAATTGTGTGTGATTATTAACCTGGCCCCAGTTGTTCAAAAGGTGGATAGCGCCATCCGCCGGGTAAATCACTATCCAGTGGATAGGTCATAGCGAACCAATTGCGATATCCAATGAATAAGGATTTATCCGGTGGATAGCGTTATCCACCTTTTGAACTGGGGCCTGGAGCTTGTTTCTCGAAGGTTCCGTTAACTTTCCGGGCCCGAAAAAACAATTGTGAAAGTACCAGATTTACAAGAACCGAAAGGACAACATAATTGCAATGTTTCATGCCGCAAAACCGCCTGGTTTTGAAGATAGAGAGAGACATAAGAATCCCGAAATACGCCCGGAAAGTTTTGGGGACTTTCGAGAAACGGGACCCTGGTCACAGTGAGTGTGCACCTTAACGTTTGTTACTCTTTTGTTCTCACAAAGGGCTGAGTTGACAACGGGCGCACCAAACATCCGTCTTCAGCTGGGGATGTTCACTGTTTACCCAGCCGTTGGCACTGTTCCAGCTGGGGGTTCTGTTCAAGTTACTGTGGATATGATCGGCGAAAACCCTGGCTACTGTGAAGAGGTTAGTTTTACAGAGAATTCGAGGCGAAAAGTCTAACTTTGTTGCAGAAAAGCTGCAGCACAGTGTACTCAATAGGTCGGCCAGAACAGCTATTACTATTTTGGGTTAATTCAATCCTTCGTTTTCGCTTATTTCTCGAAGACATGTTGTCCAATCCTTTGTTAAAAAAGGTAAGCACAAATTGACAAAGACATTATAAATGCAGGGTAATGAGATGCACCTAAATGTAACGAAATGTCTCCCAATCCTTATCCCATATCGAAGGTTTCATAAATCCAAAAAAAGGTTGGCGATAATAACGTCACAAAGTGCCCCCCCCCCCCCACCCCTCCTAACTGTACCTAACCCATGGATACATTCCTAGGTGGTTCTCTATTGATGTGTATCGTTTGGCGTTAGCCTGAGTTTAACCTAATTGTGGTCTCCTGTGCGAGCTGCATATAACCACTTTAGATAACCCTATCGTAAAAAAGTAACCCTCATCCTCAGCGTGAACGAGTAGTTAGGGTTTAGACTGAAAGGGACAATTTGTGACGTAATGTTTTAAAGACGAGCAGCAGTGTTTTATCGGGGTTTAGGGCCTCTTTACACGACCCCGGGTTGAATCACCGCGGCGCATAACCCTTGTGCAGTTAAATGCTTATAAGCGTTTACATGAAAACAGTAGTCAAGCCGGGTCAGCCCCCCTTGCCGGGTTACCCTTCTCGATGGTCGGTGTCCAACCCGGGCTCGTGTAAAGCAGCTCATAAAAACACGTGACGCAGCCGAGTGTTTTTCTACCCGACAAAACACGTGCTGCGAGTTTTTTGAATGACTTAAAAACATTCCACAAAAAGCGTGTCCCTCTGGTCTCAAAAACAATGGTTCAAATTTTGAGAGGAGAATATTTGCATACCAGAAAAAACAATCTATACCTTATTAGTGTTCTTTATATGAAGAATAGAGTGCTTTCACTCACGTGATCAGTAACCTTGTTTTTCCACCGAAACAAATGAACACGTTTGCATGACAATAGAGCTCAATTCCCGGTGGATTAATTGGGGACACCAACATGGCCGCCGTGACGTCACGTGAAAACACTCTTTACTGACGAGGATTGTTTTATCAGGATAATAAAGCTCCTGCAGGTGACGTTTTATCGGTGCTTTGATAGGCTGTTAGGCCCAGGAATTATGACTGAGTCTTTTAAATTTATCAAAATGTCCGTCTCACAACCTGACGTAGTGGAGGAAACAGATAAACAACGACATTTTTTAGTCATGCAAATTAGGCAAACTGAAAGACGGACCACATTGCCTTGCATTTACAAGATCATCTCTCGGTGCTTTCCTTTATTTTTTTATCCCCGCTACATCATTTTGGAGTCAAGAGAAAGATCATTTCTCTTGGTTGGGGGCAATTTCCGCCTTGTGCTTGTCTTGCTGTCCAGTGCAGTAGGGAAGATGAATTTCTCTTTACAAGCGTGCCTTTTGTTATTCAAATATGCCAACCACACAGACAAAAGACCCTTTGTTTCGACAGCAAATGAGGCTCTTGTTTGGTACATTAATGACAATAGGTGACGTCAACGATATCTTCGCAGTTTCAAAAACCTCAACTCTGCGCCTTCTTTTTATCTTTTAGAGCATTGCCATTGACATCTCGGACCGCCAGCCTACTGAACACCCTCAGGGAATCCCCTACAAGCTGATCGGGGAAGCTTGCATCCCAGGAATCACCACCATCACACACGAAACTGTTGGCTCTATATTCGAAGAACATTTGATCGTGAAACAATTAAACCTGTTCCAGTTCTTGACTCACGACTTGGCCAGTGGCTCAGGGGTGTACGGAGAGGATGAGAATAAGTTCATTTTTTACAACACAATAGTTGGAAGAAAAGCCAAGGCTAGATTTAAGATTAGTAACCCAAATAAGGTAGGATTTTCACCTGTCTTCTGTGTTTTTGCATTTCTTCATTTTCCTTGTTATCCATTTACTGAGCCAATCCATTTGTAGTACATTCATACGAATGAGATGAAGGGTGAAATTTTTTGGAGGAACCGTAGGATGAGCTTGAAAAAGAAAGTTGCCAACGTCGCTGAAGCAGAGGAGGGGAGGAAAAACTCGAAAAAAAATTCCGAGTAAATTGGAATTGAGAGAAAAGAATAATTTTGATGCAAGAGCGTGTCAAAAGGATCGGTAATCCTCCTTGTGGTCTATATCGACAATTGCTTGCTTTCCGGGGGTGTATATAGTTATTCGAAGTGAAGTGGATTGTCTAGTCTTCTAGCGCTGTAGCGCAGCACTAATTGGCGACACTGTAAACTGAAATCAACAAATTAACGCAAATCAAATCAAATGAGCACCCGGAGAAAAACCTCTCAGAGCAGAGTAGAGAACCAACAAACTCAACTCACGTATGATGCCAAGTCTGGGAATCGAACCCGGGCCACATTGGTGGGAGGCGAGTGCTCTCACCATTACGCTATCCTTGCTTGAAAAGGAAACAAAATAGAGAGAAACGTGATTCCACATTTTTCGTCTTTTTTCTCAACCATGCAGGTGCCTTGCGATCTGGCTCTGTCAGTGAAACCGCAGTCCATGAAACCATCTGCTCGCTGGCACGATGTTTACGAAATTGATCCTCAGCGGGCTTCGATTCCCGCTCACAGCTTTGTTTACGCAACCGTGTCTTTTATACCTCCTTCCATGCAAATGTATAACGCCACGTTGGAGGCTGCAGTCGACGGAATGCCTACTGCAATGTCAAAATACCGCAATCTTACATTTGACATCCAAGGGGAAGGAAACCTGCCCCGAATAAATGTCGTGCGGCCAACTGCGCGAAATAAGAAGGGCGCTCCGGTGTTGCTGTTTAGACGTCTGTTGCTGGGACGTTCTCAGGTAAGAAAAGATGATTTTGAGCGAGGAGTTCATCATCATCATTGTTACCACCACCAGCATCATCATCGTCGTCGTCGGCGTCATCATCATCATCATCATCATCATCATCATCATCATCATCATAACTGACATCATAACAACATTGTCATCGTTATCTTTAACATCACTATGACCATCTCTATTACGGTTAAACATATGCGAGTCACAGAATACTTGACCAAGAAATTGACTTGTTACACACCCCCTGGAGTACATAGCCAACAGATTCTATATTCGAGCTCTGAATTTGTTTGTCTTATCTAATTAAACGGCCTCACGTTTTTGCCAAGGACGGCAAAGGAGTTAGCGGTACGTGAGGCGAAACCGTTTTTCCTTATCAAAATTATTGTTTTTTGACATCAGAAGCTTGTGAGCAAAAAGAGCTTTGGTTGTGTTGATGGTGGTGATGGCCCAGATCATAATTATGACATGGATGAACCTGGTTTTGGGTTTGCTTAATGCGTTGCAGTCTTGAGCAATGAGAATGTTGACGTTGTGAACACCATAAAAAGCAAGGGATGTTTTGCTTCATAGAACGTTTGTATCTGAACCGAGTTTGAAATAGAGAAGCTTTTTATGGAGGTATATCTATGACAAAATTCAATGATCAGTATTTGAAATAAAATCGTCCAAATCATGAATGCATCAATCCAAAGCTGAATGGCAACAAGCCGATTCTGCAAATGGCCATCACGGAAAGAGGCATAACGCAAAGAGTCATAACGCAAAAAGCCATAAAGCAAAGAAGCATAACGCAAAAAGGCATAACGCAATTAAATAGCCATAACGCAAAGAGGCATAACGCAAATAGCCATAACGCAGCAAAGCATAACGCAAATATTCATAATGCAAAAGGCCCTTTGAAGAATGGAGACTAGCTGTGTTCAAGGGAAAGAACATGAAATCGCTATCGAACTTTTTCTTCCTGTTTAAGTTATGCCTCTGCGTTATGCCTCATTGCGTTATCCTTTTTGCGTTATGCGTCTTTGCGTCATGCCTTTTTGCGTGATGCTTACTTGCGTTATGGCTGTTTGTGTTATGGCTATTTGCGTTATGCCTCTTTGCGTTATGGCTTTTTGCGTTATAGCTTTTTGCGTTATGGCTGTTTGCGTTATGGCTATTTGCGTTATGCCTTTTTGCGTTATGCCTCATGTCTCTCTGCATTATGCCTCTTTCCGTGATGGCCATTTACAGAATCAGCTTGTTGCCATTCACCTTTGGATTGATACATTCATGATTTGGACGATTTTATTTCAAATACTGATCATTGAATTTTGTCACAGATAGCTTTTGTGTAAACGTCTTAAACGTCTTTTAGCATTCTTTTTGCTTAAAAAACTCACCGTTTTCATCTCGTTGTAAACAGGTTCTGCAGCTGTCGCTCAAAAACGAAGGCACGTTGATGTCACGAGTGAATATCGATTTGAAGGACCCGGCAGGTGTATACAGTATTTCATGTGTGGAGGGTACGAAGACGCTGATGCCTCTTGATGAGGTCGTGGACGAAGATGATCCCAAGTCACGTGTTCATACCTTAACTGTGGTAGTCCCCATGGGGAAGACAGCTGATTTCTCTATCGAGTTTAACCCTTCTCTAGTCGGGCGAATGGTCGGTGAGGTTAGACTGACGGTCGTTGACAATCCGTATGAGGAGAGTATTATTCAGCTGATCGGAGAAGGATACCAAGATGAGGTGACTATAGATAACATACGGTCGTTTATGCAGACTGAAAATCAAGCACCCGACCTGGAGATAGATGATAATACTCCTGGTAAGTATATCATGGAGTACTGACCTCCTAGAATGGCTTAGAACTGGCTGAAAATTTTGATAATAGCTGTGACTCTCTTCCCCCCTCCCCCAATCCAATCATAACCCTCAAGTGTCCGTAACATTACTTGAGACACCCTTGCCAAGCGTTCCCATTTCTCTTTCATTATTGACGTGCGGTATTTAATTCTTGGTTTTTACATTACGTCACGGCCGCCATGTTAGCGTCCTTAAAAAAGAAACGGCGGCCATGTTGGTGTCCCGACCCAATCATCCGGAAATTGAACTCTATTATTATTTAAACGTATTCTTTTGGTTTTCTTTTTGTTTTCGTTGGTGTTCACTTGAGTGAACACTCTCGTGAACACCAAGAAGAGCATCGAAAAAGCGAACTTAACAATTAATCTATCTATCAGCATTGTTTATTTTAGGCATCCTTTCATAAACAATAACCTCTTCCTACGAGCTGTATCCCACTGGCAACGATTTAATACTACTTAACTTGCATAAATAACAAAATAGTGCTTCTGCTATACATCAATTAGAGTAATGGCTGGCGTAAACTAGAAGAGCAATACGAATACTAGCATACTTAGTGCCTACGTTTTTAGGACAACAAAATGCATCTTCAGTTGAGAAAATAAAATAAAGGGGAGAGTGTATTCCAGATAAGTGGAACTTTTCAAGTAGAACTTCAAGCCGGCAGACTATGGAATGTGTCAAAGGGCAAATGGCAATGTGTCAAATGTGTGAAATGGCAAATGGTATCGTTTCGTTTCGATAATCTGATAGTCGTTTTCCTCACATCGTGATTGATGTTTTCTTATCTTCAGCATCAAGAGAGAACCATGTCAAATTCGGCGACTGTCCAGTGGGCGTGTCAAAACAGTTGTCTTTCACGTTAACAAACCATTCTCCTTCGGATCCAGTCCGTTTTACTTGGTCCCCGCCGCCTGAGGTCGCGTTCTCTCCATGCACTGGACATTTGCAGCCTAACTGTGCCAAGGATGTGACGGTCACGTTCTGTTCTAAGCAGCCCAAAACTCATTCGGCTATAAATGTTCCTTGCAAAATCACTAAAATCAAACTGGGAGAGGCACAAGATAAGGTTCGGATTGCTTAATTGGTTGGTAAACAACTGAATGAGCACCTGAGTCAATGTGGATGCAGTGCGGTCTAGTGGTTAGGGCGCTTGTCATGAGATCCAGAAATCCCGGGTTCAAGACTCGCTATGACCACTAGTTGAATTTGATCCTGGTAGACCCTGGTTCAACTTCTCGGCTGCACTTGTAAATAGCCAACTGGTTTTCCTCTGGCCAAATGGGATTCTTAACAGTTATTGTTTTTGTTTATTGTTTTTCATTGGCCTTGAAAAGATCCTTTGGGGAGCGGTGAATTAAATATTGCTTCGCTTACTGACTTTCAAACTAATCTTAAGTATGCTTCAAAATGTCATGAAAACACCATAAACTAATAAACCAATTAATCACAGACATTCCTCGATTTATGTGCATTAGTCAGCGAGCAGAATTATTGATTATTAAAAACAAAGCCGTTTGGTTCACATCTAGAAAAAATATGGGTACAAGTGGTACCTAGGTCCTCTGTCTTACTTAGCAAAATTGTTTTGTTGGTTTTAGGCGGTGGACTGGGACGATCGCATGCGCACGGTGAAGTGGGTAGACGTGACTCCCGAAGAGGAGCCTTCAAGTTGTGCCAGGAAGGCCCCTCGACCGGCCAAGAAAAAGATCATTGAAGTGGAAGCTGAGCCACCCTTCACAGCACTGGAAAACAGCACAAAGGAGGTGGAATTGCTGCTGTCCGCTGTGTGTGACTTTGCAAAATATCGCTGTAAAGTCGAGAGCGTGCATTTCAAAGATACTCTCATGTTTCAGTCGCGAGTTTATAGGTGAGACCTTGAAATGAAGAATTTATCGGCAATAACGCGCGCATTTTCGGACAAAAAAAGGGAAGAAAGAATTACATGACATACAAAAGTAAGGGAAACTAGAAGCAGCTAAGCCGTGAAGTGACAGTAGCTGAGGTTCAGGGGCGGCCCAGTGGTGATAGCACTCGCATCCCACCTATGTAGCCCGGGTTCGGTTCCTGGACTCGAGACCATATGTGGTATGTTATTGGTTTTTTTCTCTGCTCCGAGACGTTTTCCCCTGGGTTCTCCGGTTTTCTCCTCTCCTTAAATACTAACATCAATAAATTGCAATTCGATCCGGATGCAGGGCCTTCCTGAAAACCATCTCCGGGTGGGTGGAGCTTCCTGGGTAAATATCTCGAATTATTAATTATTATCTTCCTGCCATAAGGAAATGCTATTGATGTGGTGGTAATTTTCAAGTCCGGTAAATGAATGAAATGACGAATTCCCCTTAGATCCAGAGCTACATTTAATTGAGTGCACACACATTTTGATTTTCAGTTTCACTGTATCAAACAAAGGCGAGGTTCAACTTGACTATCAGTGGACCTTCCAACCGGTCGAAAAACCCAAGGCTCTCAATTTAGCCGAACATTTTGAATCTGGACCCGAACTGCCTGCGAGTTCTGCGGGACAGTCACGAAGCCAGCGATCAGGGCGTCCCTCCACTTCCGCCGGTGACTCTTCAATGCCGGCCCAGACACGTACCGCGCCTCTGATCCCACGTCCGAGCTCGTCAATGGGTGGAAGGCCCTCGAGTGCCCTTGCTCTTGCGTATGAAGCTGGCAGTGTGGTGAGTGAAGGTGGAAGCGATATCTTTCCATTTGTGATCGAACCTGACAGTGGCAGTATTCCTGCTGGAAAGAAGGGCAGCTTTGTTATCAAATTCTCGCCGCTGGATGTGTTAGAGTATGAAGCGGTGTTGACCTTCAGGTAATTTAGTAAAACGTTTGCAAATGCCAATGGCTTTAACGTTGACAGTGACGTTTTAAGATGGTGACACGTTTGTTGTCTCCGTTGTTTTTCCAAGACATCCCTTTCAATTCCGATTTTAAGTAGAACGCATAGCAAGACTGTCGAGCATCGTTATGGCTGGGAGAGACCAGGGTTGATTCAAAGAGAGACACAGTTGAGGAAAACACATACAAGGGAAGGCTGTGCTCAAATTAATCTGACCCTTCCCTGACCTTACTTTTCGCAGTTGGTCAGTTATTAGTACTGGCGTTAAGGCAGCCGTGAAGGTGAAGGAAAAGGAAGCCCGAATTTAATCAGGATTTCAACCCATGACCTCTGCGATGTAGGAGCTGAGCAATTAACCCTAATGGGAGCTAGTCATCGGTGCAAGCCAACGGGGAACTGCTCATTTGTGACCAATCCCGCTCAAGCCTTAATTGACCAGCCCTTTTTTGTTATGGCAATATCGCTCATAACTGCGATGCATGATTTCGATCTTGTATATCAGTCTCTTTATTTGTACATCCTCAGCGGGCTTAAAGGGGTTATCTAACAATTATTTTATGAGCGCTCGTTGGATATGACATGGTAAATAGCCAACGAGGCGCGTAGCGCCGAGTTGGCAATAACTAGTCTCATATCCAACAAGCGCGAATTGAATAATTGTTTTATTAAATTCTTCAACTCCAAAAGTTTGGAAGTACGAAATACGAGCGAAAAAAGCGAGAAAATCCGAGCGAAATCGAAAAAACTTGATGAAGATGGGATGTTGTGTAATACCTTGTGGTCAGACACTAGACAGACGCAGGCTCATCACAAAAACATTCCTTGCCTTTTCGCGTACTTCTAAACGTCGGGATTGATCCAAACTATTCACAAAAAGGGGTCTTTTTTTTGCCATTTTCAGAGAGAATTTCGCTTTCCGGTGAAAAAAGTTTTAGCTTAGCAAACACTTAGCGCAATCAATTGCCATATTGCCATATAAGGTCAAAGGAAGGTATATGAACTGATAACCGAGATTGAGTGAAGCAATCAGAGCGGGAGAAATGCATTAACCCGGCGAGGTTGAAAATTTAATAAGTCAGGTTATTTTAGGGTGTTTAGGGGACATCTTTAGTTAATCACTAGTGCAAAACTCGAAAATGGTAATGTGGAATTCCTTTACTGAAAAAATTATCATTACATCACAAACAAGATGATTCTGAGCAGAAAGGACCTTTGTCCAGGAATTTGTCATAAACCTGAAAAATGTCGGGCCGACTTTTTTCAAGATTACCCAAATGCAATCCGCTTCAGTCTTGTTCATTTGTGTCCATCCATACTTATATTTCCTTTAAATTTTGCTGTATGTCTTTTACGTTGTTCAACAGTTTAAGTGGTTATTGCAATGTTTCATGTTTCATTCTACTTTTTGAGCATTTTGGGTGTCATGAAATTACATCATTTTGCATGACAGAGCCCCTTTAATATGAACTCACAAAATTGTCAACTCCCAGTTGGCTTGATAGCTCAAGTGGTAGAGCGCTACGCCACCAGTATCGGCTTTCCTTTCGTTACCGCAGAATAAGCGTTCATTACTACCATGATCTGAAATATAAGCATGATCTTCCCCGCAGTTAACACATTTAAGTCCAGTTTATCCAATGTTAGTACTGGAGTTTCTGTTGCTTTTTCAGCGCTGCCAATCTTCAGCCAAATACTCAGGGTTTTTCGATTCCTGTTCTGGGCCGAAGTCTTCTGCCGTATTGTCACTTTGAGCTAGAGGAGTCCGATTATGTATCCGGTGGGAGAAGAAATCCCGAACTCAAAGGTCCTGGTGGTGCTCCCCCCGGGTCAACTCTGGATCCCAGCACGAAGGTTATCGAGTTCAAATCATGTGGAGTCAAGGTCAAGAATGTGAAGTGAGTGTAAAATGAATTAATTAAAAGGCTGGACTTATGTTCAGGATAACAAGGAATGGCTGATATTCACACTCGATTTAAAAAAAGGGCCTCGAATTGTCCCGTTACACTTAGACTTCAACAGTGTTTTCAGAACAGAAGAGTGACCTCTAGCGTTTGTCTTTTTCTTAAGGGTGTCGTTGATCTCTTAACACAAGAGATGTTAAGTTTGGGGGCTATCAAAATCGGCGTGTCTGTCATTACCTGTTGTCAATTTATGGCCAAAGTCAGTAAGCCATTGATGATTGAGTTCAGTTGAGCTTATTGTTCATTAGCGAGACAAGGTGTAAAGTCTTTCTTGTGGAAATTAGTTTACCTTAATATGCAAAGTGATGCTAATAACTATGAGTATATTTATAATTTGCACTTGCTTGGAAAAGTAGGCTGAAGAAAAATTTAAGTGCCCGACATCGGGCCAAGATCCAATTTTTGATTAAGGTATTTAACAATTTTACTTAACTCGCTTGTAGTACAAATGATTTTCGTTGTCTTCAGTTGTTGCTGTTGCTCGATCCTATTCTAGATTTTAACCGGACACCATGTAGGTAGAAACGGCAGCCATGTTGGTGAACAGAATTTTCCTCAAGCGATTGTACTTTCTCTCACACTGAGATGAATAGCACTTGGGTTTACCAGAGAACTTAGTAATAACGTTAGCATTATCCACTTCTTTTGTATATAACAACATAGTACTTTTATATTCCAAAGAGGAAGCAACCGTATTTAGTTAGTGTTTTCGTTGTTTTCAAGTGACCCCGTTAACTGGCTTCAGAAACCCGTAAGGGTTGAAACGTGTAACGGCCCCTTGTGTGCTGGGAAACAAGCTTCTGAATATTCAATTTGCTAAGTACCATATTTGGAACAACAAGAGCGAGGGGTTTCCAAGTATGGTACTTGGCACTGAAACATTCAACCAATCAGTTCGCACTGAATATTCGGAAGCTGTGAACGCGCGTTACACGTTTCAACCCTTATGGGTTTCTGCTGGCTTCTTTTCAGTACGAATTTTTAGTTAAGGGCAAGAAAATGGGAGCTTAATTGTATGCCAGCAAAACCGCGTATTATAGTGATGCCATTTTTTATGCGTTGTTGTCATCCTTGCATATGCATCATACCTCATTTACCGTTCAACCAACTGTCTATGCAGGAGATTCAACGTGATCAACCCATCCAATACAAGTTACAGTTTCTCGTGGACCAATGAGGACAGCCTAGATGGTGCACCTGAAAGCGCGAACTTCCGGTGTTTGACTCCTGAGGGAACGGTACTTAGTGGCAAGAAGTACGAAATGGTTTTTGAGTATGTGCCAGACTCGCTGGAACTTGTGGAATCGTTCTGGCGTTTCTTTGTACCTGAGCATAACATCTCCATTCCTTTTGTCATGGTGGGACACACATTTGAGCCTGCCTTGTCATTTGACAGATCTCATATCAACTTCAGAGAAGTGCTGATTGGTAAGACGTTGCCATGATTTTGTAAGCATGCGAGCTTTTTTTAACTTCCGACTTACTTGCTCTTTATGTCTTGTAGCAAGTTCTGATGTGCTTTTCACAAAGTCTCGGAGATTTTTTCTTTCAGCTGCGTATTTAATAATGCTATTAATCAAAAGTATGTTTTCAGCTATAAATTGACCTTTAGTGAAACCGGTTTGATCGTCAGTAGTTTATCAGTTTGGGAATGGCTTCGAAACTTTTCGGCATATTTCGGATACTTGAGTTTCCTATTTATCTGTCAAAAGGAAGACAACTGAGCAATTGTTGGATCATTTCAGTATCTGGGCAAAGTCCCTTATGTAAAAGCGCTTTCCAAAAATGCATAAAACTGCCTTATGTAATTTTCAATGACATGCAATGCATCATTTTTGCTTTCCATTCTTTCATTGTAAAAAATATGTTCGAAGTGCAAGTTTTTAGAATAAGTCAAATGGATCTTCGTTCCCAGAAGAATGCCTTTTCGCGACTTATTAAAACAGTCCTTCGGAACATGTCGTTGGAATCTGAGCTAGAGTTAAACCTGGAAAAAATACTGGATTAAAACCATGGAGATTCAAGGTGTTTTACTGAGACAAATCGGCAAACTAAATGGTTGCAGTCGCCTTTGAGAGAAACACAGTGTAGCACTGGTGTTGTCACTACTCTTGTGTCAATTCTCTGGTGTTTTGAATCCCTAGGGGAACACTGAACAACTTGATTTAACACTAGTGTTAACTCTCTAATGCGACCGCAACCAATGTTGTACCCAATTCAATCTCCCGGGGGGTTACGATTCTTTGTGTATAGTATTTACGTTACAATGTAGCATTCACATTTAAGTGATATGGAAATGCCTGGAACAAAACGTGTTATTCCCAAAGGGTTAGTTAAAACCAGAAAACTCCTTTATCCTTGAATTTTAATGATAATAGACCAATTTCGATATATTAAAATTCAGTCCAAAACAAAAGACATCATCCCGAGGATCTGGGGAATAATTAAAATGATTTGTATGAGATAATTCCCCAGAGCCTCGTGATGATGCCTTTTGTTTTGGACTGAATTTTAATATATCGAAATTGGTCTATAGAGCGTTTTCACATGACCTCACGGCAACCATGTTGGTGTTCCAAAACAAAGAAACGGCGGCCATGTTGGGGTTCCAAACTAATCCTCTGGGAATTGAACTCTATTTTTATGCAAATAGTTTCTTTCGTTTCATCAAATTAGCATTTATTTTAGTCACGTGAGTGGAAACGCTCTGTTACTTATTTTAGACGTTTCGCGCCATATATCCAACTGCCTGCCACGTGCCAAATAAAATTAGTAAAATTTTCAGCTTACTTAAATGGAACTGAAGATAGGTTAAATTTACGTTTAACAAAAAGAGAACTGTTTGCTTTCGAAGTTTTCCAATGTTTTGTTCCTTCTCCCTCTTGTCCACAGGTCACCCAGTAAAAGAGACCGTTCAACTGCTTAATGAAGAGGACACTCCATTCACTTTTTCATTTATCCAGTCATCTTGTCACACTGAAGGATATTCGTCAAGTCTGGCTGTTGAGCCAATGTCTGGTACTGTTTTTCCTAAAGCAAGGTATGTCTTTTTGAGAGAGTTTTTCAAAAATTAATTGCTAAACGTGGATCATACTATCGACGAGAAATTCAAAGGAGATAGATGATCGGTTTAGCGCTGAATGAACCAACCGAAGGAACAATAAATCAAATTTTCAAGATTCGACTACATGAAAAACTGGCATTTACACAATCATACAAAATTAGAACTAACTCCTTCACCACTGAAATGCGTGACTGTTTTATTACAAATTTTGTGACTATTTAACGTTTCTTACCAGTTTTAAGAACTTTAGCTTTAGGCGGGGTATTGAGCGAAATTGCCGTGTTATCGTGCATTTCACATTTTTTTATTGTAAGCTTAAAACTGAACCTGACAATCTGGGTTGTTTTTGTGCGCTTTTACAGTTTATTTATTGCTTGCAGGCTGCCAATTGAAATTTCCTTTACGGCAACAGAGGAAAAAGAGGTGAACTTCAACGTAGTATGTCATGTGAAGAAGAAGATATCGCCGCTAACATTAAACGTAAAAGCGGAAGGGTACTCCATGAACGCGCAACTCATCTGTGAAGACTCCCTGGGTAACAAGGTGGAACTGACTTCTAAAGGAACCAACAGAATCAACCTTGGAATGGTGCGTTTGTGTGTGAGAGAGCATCTGTATTGTCATTCTAGGGTGGTGTCAGTAACTCTGTTTCCTCAAGACCCTTTGACTCCAAAGCGTGATTGATGTAAATTTTCTCCCAACAAGCTCAATACAATGTTAAGCAGACTGGTGAAGAGAATATAGAAATTTATCACCAGGGTTCTTTTTTGTCTAGATGTATCACCAAATTCCCATAACTGATATAAAAAGTAAGGTGTGGCAGTCAGTATGGGGAATTAACATTGAGATTTTGCGAATGAAGGGATTAAGCACTTTTGTGTTTCTTACCTGATCGCTTTTAATTAGGCAGAACCCGTTTAGATTTAATTAACTGAAGTTCGCACTTCTGGTAAATGTGAATGTGTTGTAAAATGAAACGGTTTACAAGTAAATGTGGAAACCTGTACATTTCTAAGCCTAGCAATTTGCTCAATAATCTGCCGTCGTATTCTCACCTATTCTCAGCGCAAAAAATTTCGACGTGTTCGCACGCGTTTCCAACGTTTAGCGACAGCTGCGTGTCAGCCCGTGTATTTACTTTGATCCGCGTGCCTCTTGCAATCGTCCAGTGAATTAAGTAGTATTTCGGATGTCGGCACTCAGTGAAAAGCTACTCTATCTTCATCATTTTAAAATGTAGGCTTCTTACTACGAAATGTATTTTTTTAGGTTGAGATCAACGAGAAAGCAACACGACAGTTGTTTGTCATTAACTCAGGGAAGTTCAACTTTGACTTTACTTGGGAAGTGCAGAACCGAACTAAACTGAGGGGCTTACGATGTCCAGATGGGGAGAAGTTAGTTTCGGTGACACCTGATACCGGCACGGTACCTTGTAGTACCCGGAAGAGATGTCAATTAGCTTTTTGTCCTCCTGGACGGCTTACTTTAGCTGGATGTGATTTACTGTTGAAGGTCTGTCATGGTAGAATGCTTTTCTTTTAAACCTGGCCCCAGTTTTTATTATTATTGTTGTTTATCCTCGATACACCTTAAGAGCGCTCAGGAGCTCGTTCACACGTGTGTCCGTGCATTCCGGATCAAATTGGAATTTGGCAGCATTGGTTTTTCTGGAGAGGGAAAACCGGAAAATCCGGAGAAAAACCTCTCGGAGCAAGTAGGGAACCAATAACAAACTCAACCCACCTTTGAAGCCATTTCTGAAACTGCCAACCGCTTATTTTGGAAGGCCGATCTTTTAACATGTTTTCAAGGTAACAAAAAGCAAACTGATTGTGAAGTTTGACGACTTAAATCCTCTCCGTTCTTGAGATACAAAGGGAATTGTAACACCCGAAAATGGCCCGTAAAGTTCCGGGACTTTCGAGAAACGGGCCCCGGGACCGGGAATCGAATCCGGGCCACATTGGTGGGAGGCGAGTGCTCTCACCACTGCACAACCCCTGCTCCCCCGAAAAGTAACTTTCCAACAGTTTCAGTCTGTGCAACGATTTAAGTATTTGCTGGCGTAACTGTGAATATGCAAACTCCAAGCACATCTATGTAAAGGTGTGTTCCAAAACCTTGTCAACGTTTAACGCGAAGTATATTTTACACTCTGGATAGCGGCTTATCCACTGGATAAAGTTACCCAGCCTTTTAACAACTGGGGCCTGGCAGACACTTTATGCAATATATTACAATTCATTCGAAGGGTACGATAATCGTAAGGGTACATTAAAGAAGTTATCCGGAAATGATGCAGTTGACATCATCGTCCTCCTGATAATTGTCATCAACATTGTAATTTGGATAAAAAAAGTTTCTTAAAGCTTGACCAAGGAACTTTCGCAAGTGTTCTTGAAGGAACTGGTACCCATTCGCACACTTTCCGGGGAGAGAGAGACGGTGTGGAGCGAAGTTTCTTGTCTAAGGAAACACTAGGTCTCCGAGCAGCTGCTTTATTGGGGAGTTTAAGCCCGCCACATTTTTAGACGCGGACGGCAACTGGAGTGAAACATTCAGTTCACATGCTAGGATAGTAGTGTCCCAAATTTTTAAACGAGGATCCCATGTTTAAACTAATCATCTCTAATGGAGAAACGATACTTAGAAATATTAACAGCTTACTTCCGGTTCCGCCTGCGTCTTAAAAACGTCCAGTGCTCAAGCTCCCTAGTATTTACACATCCATACTTTTGCAATCCTTGGTTTGTGTTAATAAGTTTTCCATCATCATCATATCGCCACCACCACCACTACCACCAGTATGATCAGTCGTCATAATTATGTAGAATCACTGAATGGCTGTATCTGTTATTGGTGGCCCTGCTTGTACAACTATTTCAAATTTATGATGTTGTATTTGTAGATCACTAATGGCCCTACATTCACCGTCAACCTGACTGGAACTGGTGTCCAACCTGGCCTGCACTTCTCTTTTGAAAGACACGACTTTGGACCGTGTTTCCTGTACCGTGCAGGCATGCCCCTCAAACGAGCAACGCTTATCATTAGAAACGTGGACGATAAAGACATCAGGTTGGTTCCATATTGTTGGTTTGAAAAACGTTACGGTTATAGCGCCTTAGTCTTTCATTTCAACTTTCCAAGCACTAGCATAGCCTCGCGGCATCTTCAAAGACTGTATGTTTCACTATTATTCCATTAGTGCGCGTGGCAAATGGCCATTAATTTAGGCGCCCTGTGCCGAGTTGACCCATATCCAACATACGCAAATAGAAGAGTTGTTTTATTAAAGGTTAATGGCCTCTTTAACGTTTGGATACTTGCTGATAACTGAGATTTAGTAAGCCAGTCGGGACGATAGAAACCGGCAATATCCGAAAATTGAAATAGTCCATATTTAATTTATGCAAAGTCATGACGAAGTATGGGAAGAGAGGAATCCTTAGCGAGGACTACAGTAATGAATTCTGGGTTCACTTGCGTTTCATCTACGAGGAAAATGTTGCATAATTAATTGCATTTCTTTGCAGCATCGAGAGTCAATTCGAGAATTGTGCTCATTTAGAGGTAAACTGTCAACCAGGCGTCTTGGTTCCTAATCAATCAATAGAGGTGGAAATATCGTTTTATCCCCGCGAGGCCAGAAAGTATCATGAGATTATTCCCTTTGAAATCAACGGTCTGTCGACCATGAATGTGGAGATACTGGGTGAGGGGACTGAAATGAAGGTATGTGAACGGCATATCGTCTTTACTTGTTTTGCGCTTAGGCGAGTCTCTGATAGCAGTTTCGTGCAAATCAACTCTGATTCTCGTTGGTGTTTGGTCAGCACAATACAAGAGAGCGCAGAATGTCTGAGATGAACTGGTATCATTTTCAAGGTCGAAATAAATACGCCAACGGAAGGATGTTAAAGGGAACCTCCTCTTAAAACAAGAATTTAACTTTAAAATATTGAACATAACCGTTTACAATCAAAATCTTTTTATAATGGAAGCGTTTGTACCCGAAATAGACTAATTTCAACAACGCTTGTTTTGGTTTTCAAATTTCCTGGGTGCTGCCATTGTGAATAATTGTGATGCTTAATGGTTACCCTATTGTTTCAAAACAAAAGCCCTTTGTGTGAATACAATAAAGCAACCATTACACGTCACAATTATTCAACATGGCAGCGCCCGGGAAATTTAAAAACCGAAACAAGCGTTTTTGAAATAGAATTTTGGATAGAAACGGTTCCATTAGAAAAAGCTCGAACAGATGGTGAGAATTATGTTCAGTATTTTAAAGTTATTTTCTTGTTTTAGTGGATGTTCCCTTTAATAAACGGCCGCCACGGCATAGCAATTGACAAATCATTGTCGAATCCCAGGACTTGCGCTGATTAAATTGCACATGCGCAGTCGACGAGTGGGTTGTAGTGGGGACAAAGATGTGAATGTTGGATGTGGACCCTAACATTGAAGAGCAAGCTTTTATTTATGTAACCCTTCCTGAAATCAAGTAAGTTTGTGAAATAATCAGTTTTTTTTTCTACACATGACAGACGGTGCAAATGATTAAGTTGGCTCATAGGGCACTTTGGTTCCTTTAGGTTGAAGTGACCAATCCGTTAGACCGTAAAGTCAACTTTGGTGCCCTGCGTGTCGGTCAAACCAGTCAGCGGAGTTTGAAGCTGGTGAATCGCAGCCCCGCTCCAATAACGTTCACTTTGGCCATCACTCCATCTGTAGTGGCGTTACAACAGGCTAATATTCTAACTATCAACCCTTCTACGGAGATCACGCTGAGGGCTAATGGTGGATCATGCGGGGTGGAGTTGACTTTCAAACCTAAGACGCGTATTCCACACTTTACTGAAGAGGTAAGTGCTCATCCGTTAAATTAACCTGCTTCAAGTAATTTTAGAGTCGCTTTTCGCGAGCGTTTTAGAACTAATGGGAAGGTGTTTTCTATGGCTAATTACAACAGACACAGACAAATGAACCAAGCACTGCAACCGCTTAATATAACAAAGAGCCCAAAAAAGTCAGTTTCGTTTGTTTCACCTCTGAGTGGCTCAGCAATGTGAGACGAGACTGTTAGCTCATTAATTGAATCGGTAAATGAATTGGGTTGAACACCACTCTCGTGGAGTGTCTTTATAGCACAAAAGCTGTTGCAACTAATGATACTTCGGCCAATCACAGCAGACCAAGGGTCCGTTTCTCGAAAGTTCTAGACCTTTTCGTACGTATTTTGGGTGACATAAATCCCTTACTAACACCAAAAGGAAAACATCTTAAGTCATGAATCTTTGCAATTCTTGTCTCTTTACTGGTCTTGAAAACATGTTTAAAGGGCAGCTTTCCAGGACAAACGGATCTTACTTTCACGAATTGCTTTCCGGGCCCGAAAATTTTTCGGGACTTCTGAGAAACAGGCCACAGGTCTTGAAATGGCACCACTTTAGCAAAAGCGGCGGGAAGCCCCCGAAAACGCGTGCGAGCCAATCACAAGTAATTTAGGTTTTATTTGACTTTGCTTATGACACTTGCTTTGCCAAATCAAATGGTGAAATTGTGATAGACATTTAGCTGAAAGTTAAAAACCCGCTATCCTTAGTCTGTGCGAACGTCGGAACCTTAAGATAAAATAAAAAAACTATTTTGAAATGGAGATCAGTAGACCCCACAATATCAAGCTCACTTTCAGCATTATTTCGGTCTTTAACCTCCTTCTACTTTCAATCAGGTGATGTTAGAGTGTGCCGGCATGTCCCAGCCTATTTTCGTGGTGACAGGCTCATGTCAAGGTATTGAAATCTCCCTGGATGGTGACTCGGTTCCCTTTGGTGCTGTTGTCCAGGGCAGTCGCAGTAGTCGGAAGCTTATCATGCACAATACCGGAGACATCGGTGCCGCCTTCTCTTGGAATGTCGAAAAGTTCCAGCCGGACTTTTCCATCACGCCAGTCAAGGGCTACATATCATCCGGAATGGAGGTGTCCTTTGAGATTATGTTTCACCCAACTGAGATCAATCATGACATCAGATACGAGGTGAGTTTATCTCTACTTGATAAGGCGAGGTTGCACCAGTGGCTCAGTTGTTTGAGCATCGGGCTGCCATGCCGGAGGTCGTGAGTTCGACTCCGGCCGGCGCAATACTCAAGGTTTTAAAATAACTGAGGAGAAACTGCTGCCTTCTTCATTCATTTTTTACCGGCTGGTGAGTGCTCAGATAGGAGACATTTTCGTGTCGCAATGAACATTTTTACCTGTGTTATCTTTTTCAGAATCTTCGTTGTGCAATCGAGGGAGGCAAGCCACTCAAGCTGGTTCTCACCGGTAGCTGTATTCCTCAAACGCCCCTCAAAGAGGTAAAAGCAAAGAATTCGTTGTCAATTGTACTTCTTGCTAAGAAAGCTTGTTGCATCACATTTCGTGATTGTACCCAATTCAAGATCAAACACGGGAAATGATCCTTTTTCCTGAACACATTAGACATTTATTTGCGCTCTGGAACTAGCATATGCTGAGTGGATTCAGATTTTAGCAGATAGATCTTAGTGGGGCTGAGATGTTAGGTCTCCAGTTTGATTTCATTTCTTTGCCGTTTTCGTCTTGACAACGACGTGAATTGACGAAATTTGAGAATTATTTACTGTGGAGGACTGGAGCTCTCGGTAGTAAATTTCCCATTTCTCTCCAAACCTCTACATTGTTCATGGCAGGTTGTTACAAGAAGGTATGTACACACTCACAGGCTTACCCTGCCGAACGATTTTGAAAAATCTCGTAGTGATTACTAAAAATGGCGAAGTCGTATTTTTGATGACGGTCTCGTAACAGTTGTCATCTTCCTTGCCTAACTCCTTGTCACCGACATAATCATCTTCTTCATCGTCGTCGTTGCATTAGTCATAATCATTATCATCATTTTCATCTCTGATTTACTTTTTTTTTTTAACTTGTCATTTCTCTCCTACAGGTTCTTCACTTTGCCACTCATGTCCGTACTCGCGACACGCGTATCCTTGTCATCCATAACCGGACAAACCAGATGTGGATGCTTCGACCGGTCATAGACGGCGAGTACTGGTCTGGTCCAGATGCCATCACTGTGGAACCTCAACAGAGTAAAAATTATGAACTGACTTACAGACCCCTTACCATGACTCAAGAGGGAAAGAAACATACGGTGAGTGATCAAGCCTAAGGTGTTCAATTTCCGCATTATAACTGAAGACGGTCAAATCATTTTCTAATCGTCAACAAGTAATATTCATTTACAGCTTACCACTTTCATGAATGTCGGCTTAGTTTTCAGGTAGCTTAATTGGATTCGTTTTGACTGCACTAAACGCTTCTTTTTCCATTCAGGGTTCAGTATTTTTCGCCCTCCCGGATGGCAATGGCTTGCTGTATAACGTAACCGGTACTGCAGAAGGACCGAAGCCTATTAATAACATACAAAGAGAAGTACCTTGTAAGACCTCCTACACGGAAATGCTGACAGTTACTAACTGGCTGCGACGACCTCAAAGGTTCATGAGTTGTTTCTGTACTTTGATTTGCGTCAAGGACAGGTTTCTTAATTGCATCCCAAAAGGGACCTTAAGATCTACGACGGAAACGTCGACGAAAAGATCACCTCAGAACATTTGTAGCATCGTAATTCTTTCGCGATTATTCCATCTCCTCCAAGTCGCACAATGTGGGCCAAGTGTTTTAGAAATAAATTGGTACGAGTAGTTTTAGAGTAAAAATAGAGAATGAAAGGCTCGCATTTGTAAGCTCACGTTATTGTCACAACCTCTAAATTTTTTTTTTTTTTTTTTTACACATACAATATATTTGCCACTCACACTACTTACACCACATGCACAGCTTACAATACATATAATACTGAGTCACTAACAATATAGTCACCATATATACTCTTATCGTACTTGAAACTACACCAGATGGTAACATAATGGCTGAGCACGGTTATTATTACATTCGCTGAAGCAATACACACACACGCACACAGTACAGATACAAGCCAACTAAAGCAGAGCAGCCCTCGTTTCTTTAAATTGATCGAGTACTTTGTTTTTAACAGCCAAAGTGCGAATAATACCGAGTTTGTCTTTCAGGCGCAAAAGAAAGCTATCAAAGTCCAAGGAGCCAACGCGCATGTTTGAAGCGAAAATATGATATTTTGCAATTATTAGAGAGTAATTAAGGGCTATAAAGTTAATTGAGCTACAGTTTTGATGCCAACCGTAAAGGATTACTTTTTCTGATAAAACTATATTTTGGTGAAAAGTTATCTGCCACCAGTGAGTAAAAAGGTCCCAAAAATTCATTGACTCACGGCATGTGATCAGCAGGTGAGGCAATGACACAACATCCAATTTGTTGATTTCACGTCAATAGGGAGCTTAAGCACGCGCATTTTTGAGACGCGGACGGCAACCGAAAGAGAACATTTCGAGTGCCAGGAAAGTGGTGTCTCCATTATTTTTATACTAATCATCTTTAATGGAAAAACGATACTCAGCAGTGTAAATGTGTTTGTGTGAAGACACGTTAAGAGGGGAAACAGTCCACTTCCGGTTGCCGTCCGCGTCTCAAAAACGCGCGTGCTTAAGCTCCATAATGTTATGCAGAGTACCGCAAGAATATGTACTAAAATGCTTGCAGCTCGATTATTTTACCTCTTTCAACCAATGATATTCTGTGTTGACTTCTGGAGTTGTCGTTGCCATAGTGCGTTTTAGCAACGACGACGGCTACGGCAACGTACGACAACGCCACAAAGGAAGAATATCATTGGTTAAGGAAGTAAAAATAATCTCGCTGCACGTGCAACACGCATTTCAGTGCATTTTCTGCCGTAGTCCACAAAACAACAACTTGAAATTACCGAACCTTAGGTTTTGTCGACAACGTGAGCATACAGCAGGAAATCGGTCACTTTTTATCTTTAGCCCTTATTGTTCAAGGTGAACAAGATGGAATAATCGCGAAATACTTACGATAGCGCTAAATTATATTATGAAGTGACGTTGAAGCTGACGTTGCCGTTGTCCTTGCTAAAACTCTCTAATTTCCTGTAACTGGAACGGTGTCCGTCTTGACAACTTTCATCATGATAATAGAACTAAAACAGGCACAAGACAAGACAAGAGGACGACCGCAGTCGAGGGCAACCCGAAGGTTCCTTTTTCTTAGCTTCTACAGTAACTCACGCCATCTGCCGTGACTCACTGCAGGGCGCCACTCCAATCCCGTTGGATGCACAACTTGTCTCCATTAATACTGTTACTCATTTTACCCACCACGAATGGATGGAAAGCTGAGTGAACTTTGGAACGCGCGAGCTGGGCACAACAGTGCTATATAGTCATGATTTCCTAATAGGACGAAGAATGCAGATCAAGCATTCTTTCATTGTAGGAGGCAATACGGTGACTACAGACTAGGGTTCAGTTGGTTAAATTCACGTGCCAACGAAATTTGCTGGGCGTAAGATAAGGGTCATCAGAGGGGTATTGGGTATAAGTGAACGTTCGTTTAACGGATCCATCCCGCATCCCAAACAGTCTAGGCGAGCAGAGTGAGTCATAATTTGAACCACTGTTATACCCCTTCATGGTAGTACATGAATCTCAGTTAAATTTTCGAACATTTCCCAACTATTCTACTCCAGCTAACAGCAACTTGAAAATTTCTACCAACCACGTAAAATTGCCGCCTGTTTCAAGGAACGCTCGAATTGGCAGCAACCCTATTTACACTTCCAAAATGGAATTTCACGTAGTGATCAATGGGGTCTGCAAGGTTATATTTGCTTTCTGTAAGTTGTGAACTATCAAGAAAATTCCTTTTAGATTCCGCGTGATTATAGAGATGTTAAAACCTGAAAAACCGGACAGTTCCACCACCCTCAAGGGTCTAGACTATGTTGATGTTCCTGGTCTGTCAAAGCGGGATTACAGACTGAACTTCTTTGCTCACAAGGAGGGGACCTTTAGTGCTAAGGTAGGGAATAGCACTCTTTTCAATTGACGTCAGGATCCAGCACCCAAAGCATTGTGGAATTAATATGCGGACAAAGACAAATACATTTTTGTCCGCACTTCAATCCCATAATGCTTTGCAATAATCTATTTTTATCAACTGTGGAAAATGCTATTCATACAGGACAGAACACACCGTCTGCGTTGAAGTGAAGTATCTCGTAGTATTTGAGTGAGATAATTTCATCGCCAAATTGATTTGCAGCGTCGGGTTCATAGATTTTTTCCTCCCGAAATTTCAACAGCTGCAAAATTGCACCAATCACTCCTAACAATAACAGAATTAACCACTGTAAACTGTACAAACTTCTTTTTTCGAGATGGTTGAGTTTATGCTTTTGTAAGCGTTGTCAGCGTTTTCCTAGTACGCTACGCTAACAAATGATCGCTTGCTCACTTTAATTGCTTCTTTAACGTGCGTATATCGGGTTATGATGCACGCGACATTTTGGGAAAGCATGACAGAAGCGTGGGGATTTAACCGTAAGCAACTCCAGTTTCCTTAGTGTCGTCTTTCCAAACTTTTCCAAGTGAATTACAATGCACATCTTAATCTATGGATTCACTGTTTGATATAATTTCCAGTACAGTTGGTTACAGCTAAGTAAGGAACACTAATCGAATGTACTGAATATCTTACCTCTTTTCTTTGTAGTTCTCTCCCAGAGTCAAGTATTTTATTTATAGCTATACTTCTTGTCACACTAATTCTTGCTCCAACTCGTTTTATCTTCAGGTGGTCTTCCGAAACGAGCAGAGCGGTGAATACCTGTTTTATTACGTGACATTCAAGGCGATTTCCCCGGGAGTGATGGCCACTATTGACTTGTCAACACCCATACGCAAGAGCACATCTCACGTTGTCACATTGCACAATCCCCTCAGTACCCCTGTGACATTTAACTCGCAGTGTTCTGTTGCCGATATCCAGCTTCCCCCAAGTTTTACAGTACCTCCCTTGTCTGAGGTTGGTAACGAAAACTCAGCTAGTTCTCTTAAGGAAAGAGTAGTCTCCTTCGCAGCCGCTCGGGCCGGAGTCACGCAACGCTGGGGACGGGGAGCGTTGCGTGACTCCGGCCCGAGCGGCTGCGAAGGAGACTGCTTAAGGAGCGGTTGCACAAGGTTTCGGTTGAAGGTGTATTGATTAAGAAAGGTTGCTCATCTAATCGAGTGTCGAATGTTACTTCACAGTTGCCTTTTTTCTGAATAACTGCGCAATTTGCTTGACTTTAAATTTTGCGCCACATTCTCAGCTCATCAGAGATAACAGCAAACTCACAAACCATGGATAGCGAATTGCTCAAGCGGTCTTCCTGCGCTGTGTATTTTCCTAGTGTAAACGCGAACAACTATTTAAAACGGAAGCAACTCACTGTTGACGTGAGGAAATTGTGTAACCACGAGCAAATAGGACAAACGTGAACTATTCTGACTGCAAACTGGTGTCAACAGAGACAGGTAGTGTATTCTCAAGCGACTGATGTAAAAGTGAACAAATATAAGAACTAACTTGGGTTAATATGAACGACTAATGCAAACATCAACAACTGTAAATGCAAACAAGTAGTAAGAACTTGAACAACTAGTGCGAACACAAACAGGTGTAGACCAAGACAACTTGGGTAGATTTAAACAACTGGTTTTAACGCGGAGAACTAATGTAAACGCGAAAAACTAGTGCCAGCAGCAACAATAAGTGTAAACATAAGCAAAGAGTCCAAATGCCAACGACTGAGTTAAACACGATCAACATTTGCAAACATTTAAGGTCCATGACAAAATACATTGCGCGCCTGTGGTGTTATTTTGAAATAGTCCCAGCTTCTTGATTGGGCATTCGCCGATGATTTCGGATTTAATTCAACGCGGCGCGCAATGTCCTTTGGGTGAATATGGGCCTTGAACAACTATTGTACACGTAACAAGAAGGTGACCAAGTATTCTGAAAGCAAACACCTTGTGTGAATGGAAGAAGCTAGTGTAAACTTGAAGAGATAGTTTGAACGCAAACAACTAGTCAACTCGTGTACGGGACTGGGTTGATGAAACAGCTCATTTTGATTTGCAGGGCTCTTGCATGTTTGAATATCTGCCCCTGAAGGCTGGTGAACAGACTGGTCGGCTGTCATTCACCAGTTCAGAGCTTGGTGTTTACCAATACGACCTTAACCTGAACGCAACTCCAGCTGGGACCGAAGCCCCTGTCCACTTTCGCGCAGGGCTGGGAACAAGTCAAAGCCAGACTTGTCGATTTGTGAATTTTGCAAAGTCTAAAGTGGAATACACCTGTAAGGTAATGCTTGTTGTATCTTGTTTTGGGCTTTAAGCTGGTTACATTGGCGTGGAAAGAGTGATTCTATTACGTGTACAACCAAACGGTCATAAATCCAAAGTTGAAAACTAACTAACTTGGCGTCCTTTTTCAGGTGGACAGCGCTGACTTCCACGTGGAGAAGGGCATTACAGCAGCTTCGGCATCAAGTGGAGGCACGGAAGTGGGTGTTGAAGTGACGTATGAACCGTTTCGCTTGGGTGACACTCGTGCTACGCTGACCGTTTTCTCAGCCATAGGTGGTGAATATGTGTTCCCGTTGTTCGGTCACTGCAGCCCCCCCAAGCCTCAAGGTCCTTATTCCATCAAGACCGGAGCTACCACTTCCATTCCATTTAAGAACGTTTTTTCACACACCACTCAATTTACTTTCTGCGTAGACAGTCCGTGTTTTAATGTAAAGGCAAGCGAAAGCATTCGCGGAAAAAAGACCCACAATGTGATTGTTGGCTTTGAAGGCAACCAGGGTGGCTCCAAGGCCCCACGCATGGGCAGATTAATGGTCACGTGCCCTAGGAGTGCGGGTGGTGCCGGGAATGTCACATGGACTTTTTACCTTAAGGGTGTTACGCCTTGAGAGTCGAACGGCTTTCGGCATACATACACATTTTTGTACAGTTTGATACTATGTTATGTAGAGACTATCTTTGTTTTCATCTGCTAGGATGTATCCTTAAATATACTTGTGCATGTGATGCATTAGTTAATGAATGCAATGTCAAATCTGGTCATATTTAAATTTTGCATATACATTTTGTTTCGTCGTGTCACCGTCAAGGTCATCATGATGACCTTTAATTGACAAGTAAATGCAGTTTCTGTATTTTCATTGCCGTTAATTTGACCTTCACTACCGTGATGAATCCCTATGATATCAGTCCACTTTTGCTTTGCTCTCACATGACATCGAAGCTACCATTTTGGTGACCGTGTACAAAGAAGAGGCGGCCTTGATTGGGTCCGAAACTAACATTAAGGTGCCCGTTTTTATCTATCTACGCCATACCGCTCAAAAAGTCCAGTAAACCTATCCTATAGTCTTTAATAAGCCGGTTTTGGAGCATCTGTGTTTACCTTTCCAGTGGAGCATAATGCATTCGCTTGAAAAGGATGAACTTTCATTTAAATCCTTCATCAACGCAACACCAGCCCTGCGAGCGACTCTAGACGTAAGCGTCTCTCCCAGGTCGTCAGGAAAACAATGTCGAAGATGCGTAAACTACTAGAATGTGTGAAAAAAACGCCTGGGAATGTAAGCAATAACCTGATAATCACATTACACGCTACAATGCTTCCATGGCTGGCAGGCTTTTTCCCGTGTTTGCTTTTTTTAAATACAGGGTATTCCGCTTTGTCTTGGCAAACTAGCTCCTCCTGAATTTAAAATTTTGACAGCTAAACAAATACTATATTTTTATTTCCAAGAAACGTTACACAAGGGAAATCGTTGCATCAAGATTAATTTCGCACGAAGCAAGGTTCAAACGTTTTTATACTTGACAGTTGTGTCGACTAAAGAAAAGAGCAGCAAAGACTTGTGAAACAACTATGCACTCACAGTAGCTCGGATCAAACATGACAAAACGAAGAAAATCTCAAACTACCGCCTTTCATTTTTGACATCTAATACATTTATGATTTTAACGCAAAACTCTGAAGGTATAGATAGCAAAAATGACAAAAAAAATCACTCACACTATCATGCTGTGCCATAGCACTTAAACTTTCCGAGTGTGTGGTATCCCTTCTCTCGTGAACCTCCAGTATCTCCAAACCTGAGCTGTTTAACTGGAAGCTTTCTCTTGTCAGTGAGGAGACCGCTGTCTTCACGCCAGACATAGTCATTCTGATCACAGTTACAAACATGGCTATGACTTGCACAAGATCCAGTCATCCCACATGCGCATTTGGCACTACCAGGTGACGCTCCACCCCAGTATGCCATCTTTTTTGAGTCACGTGACACCCAAAATCCATAAGGACCGCTGAACCAGAAACTCGAACCGTAACACTCGTACTTGATAAATTGTTCACAGTGTGAGGAGACTCTGGTGAGCATCGCCAGCTGAGACAGACTCGCTCCAATGTAATGAATGTCACGTGAGTAACAACCGGCTGATTCACATCCCTGGACATACGTTCTTCTTTCACTGTCGTGACTGATGACTGTCACGCCAATTCCATTCTTGTCAGTCATGTCACAATACACAGTAAATGGTGCGAGGCCTCCCACGCCATCTGGATCAATTACGAAATTTCCACTTGCACTGCCAACATATTTTCTTACTTCGGAACATGACTTTACAACTCTCGGGCGGCATTTATATCCATAACTGACGTATCCGCTGTCACACGCGCACCTATATGCTCCGTATTCGTTGGTGCAGTTGGCATGCTGATCACAGCTATGCGTCTTTCTTCCGCATTCGTCAAGATCTGTCAAAATAACAATATAATAACATCAATTTGTAAGTCTTCAGCTCAAGCAGGAGATGTGCGTTTGAATATCGAAAGACGCGTAAGGAAAAGACGACCAATTTGTACGTTGAAGTGCCCATGAGGTAAAATAACTGATGCTTAAAATTATCTGGAATATCTCTCAAAGAACAGAAAAACTCGAGTCTAAAAGATCCCAAAAAAATAAAAACTGTAAAAGCAAAATATCTCTGGCTATTTTCAAACTTGGCATTCTGTACCACATCAAAGGGTCCCTGTCAGTCGGTGTCCATTACGGGCAGTTGTTGTTGCTTTCATTTTGGACAGTGGGTTAACAATATAGTCAACCGATCTCGTGCACAACATATGTAGTTCAATCGTATCGAGCCTGCCCAAAAGTTCATCGCCTCTAACGATAAAGTGTTACAGTAAACAGAACCTCAAGATCGAGAATTTGACCATGTCGTCGATGCGAAAAGAGCAAGCAAGACCAGTAAATATATAATTCTCTTATTGCTGAAGCTTCGAATACGAATTGTCGCAACAAGATGATGTGGCTGTTGGCGGATGTCGTGAAAAGCCGCACTGTAAGTAGGGACTCGTTTGTTTTCCTCAAATAAAACACCGCTTTATGTTGAAGTACAGAAAAGTAGCTCAGTTGGTTAGAGCGTCGCACCGGAATCGCGAGGTCACGGGTTCAAACCCCGTTGAAGTCCTGAAATTTTCAGGCTTCTATACGCAATTGCAAAAATTGCGTTCATAACTGCGTAGATCATAGCTTCACTTGAATCCTTCTGGTAGCAATACCTGCTTTGAAAGTGTGTACATGAATGTGTTTGGTTGCATGTTTGTTGCTGTAATTTTTACCGTTCTTCGTACTTTATTCACTCGTTCTCCCTCTCATCTCAGTCCTTAGAAATTTAAAAGCTTTCTACTATGTGAGGTCACTTTAACCATATAGGGTCAATACAGTCTTGAGCTGAAAATTTTGCTGGAAGAAACATTTGAAAATAATCGCTTCGTCACTGAAATGCTAGGAGAAGAATCTACTCTTTTGTTTAAAAATGTGACGCCAGATGCAACAAGAAAAAAAGGTTCCAGCACCGTTCGGGCACCAAATTGCTGGGCCCATAAAAGACACCCTCATGAGGCAGGAGGAACCCTGTTCATTAGCTCGGAAAGCCTCATTGAAATCGTCACACCTGGGGAAAAGAGCAAGGTTAAACACTATCTTACCTTTCTTACAAGTATATGGATAACAATTACTGCATTTTACGTCATTCCATTCATAGTTGTATTTCACACCAAGAGTGTGAACGCAGTCTTCGTCTCCAAAATTGTTCGGCTGGTTCTTGGCCCAAGCTGTGAAATTCCCATTTCCATGATCCACCCAACTAAAGTTGCCCTCTGTGGAGATATCGTTTAGACCCAACCAAGATTTCTCGCCATTGTGGCGGTGCTGTATGTAAACATTTTCTTCATTATTGCCAACGTCAACTAGAACAGAGTTTTGTGATCGACATTTTGCAAGAGCTGTTGTCCAGTTTGAGCACGAATCACTCGTAAAGTAGCAAAATCCACCGAAATAACTCCAACCGGGGTCACAGATATCTGTGAACAAATGAACATGTTTTGAAAGTCATTACCACACAAATGGATGTAGAGTTAAACTGAGATAGTGTAAGCGGAGCTTTGGTAAAAAAAATGTCAACTTGTAGCTAATGCACACTGTCTTTTTACAAAGTTAACGAAAAAGCTCGAACTAAGGTCACAGGTATCTGGTTTGAAACGCACTTTTTGCACTTATAACATAGAGGGCAAAATTACTAAATGGTGATTGGCTTCCTTTGGTTATTTTCATGTAGTAAATGTTCTTTTTAGCATGGCTGGTTTCATGGCTTTAGCGTTGTACAAAAATAAATTTCATTCCGCTGATTCGTGCTGAACGCAGAAATGGCTCCTACAAAATTGCGCAACAAAGTGCGTTTTTGACCTTGAAAAAAGACGTTTTGCCTTTTATAGTCCAGCTGCAATCTCGACCTCAGAGCTCTCCTCTTGCGCACGACTGAGGGAGAGAAGAGCTCTGGGGAACCGTGAAACAACGTGTTTTCTCATTGGTTTGCGTGAAGAACAATGAAAAGTGTTCTGATTGGTGCATTCCTGCTAGCACGAGGAATGAGCAGGCGCCGTAAGGTTCAAATAGCCAATTTTGGGGTACAAGCATCCTACGGCCCATGTTCTCCTGCAGAAATACGATCCGAGGCTCTGGTGACGAGAATGAGTCCACCTATTAAGAGCCAAAAATTAATGAAATTGTTCATTTTATGATAAAACCATGAAACTCGCCAGGGTATCTGACGTTTATGGAAAGAACATTTCCTGATACGAAGCCAGGTGAAATTAACCTCCGCAACTGCATAATGCGCATGTCAAAAAAATTGCCTTCATGGCGTCTGAAGGAAACGAGGTTAACACAATCAAAGGATATTTTGCGTGTTTGTTGAAGTAATTTGTCACTGTACTTGTTTGGGGTTTTCATAATAACTTTATTATAGCATTGAAATATGTCACATGATCGGTCACGTGACCTATGTTGAACAAAAGAGCGAGGTATCTGTTAGGTGGATGGGAATACATATTCAAACAGCCACACTTCTAGTGGGACGGGGTTAAACACGCATTTAGGTTGAGTTAGACCCTCCTCTTGTTCCAACATATGCGGCTATATCATGATTGTCCCTGAACCACGGAATGAATACGCAGGTCTAATATGGCCTTTTAGGGCTACGCTTGGAATGGAGACTGGACACAGTTCTGGCTTCTCGGGTTTTTATCCAGGTCATTTAAATAAGTTCCTTTTCAGTTAGCAACGAAAACAGAAACTTCAACATCACCTAACATGTGTAAAATAAATAGTCACAATGAAATAACTAAGGTAGGATATTCTTTTAGAGTTTTAAACTGCATGAGACACCTTTGAGGGTAACAGCAACTTTTTGAAGGGTAAAATTGACATAGTTGATGAAAATACTTCAGTTCTTTTTCTAATTTTCTCCTTTTGCGGTTTGAAAATAATGAATATACATTTCGCTTCTACCATTTTTCATGATTTGTAGATCTTTAATTAACAATTATTCGCCGAAGGCGAAGTGATTATCGGTGAATATTCACCGAGACGAAGTCGAGGTGAATATTCACCGATAATCACTGATAATCACTTTGTATAATCACCTGTGTATTTATACTAATGGCCAGTTAACTGACAAAATATTAAAACAAGTTCCCATGCCTCTCACGGCTAAGAGATGGTGGCGCCGGTGAGAAAAATGTGCTTTGCGTACTTGCAGTCATTTACAGTATAAGGTTAGCAAAAACACAACTTTACCTAGCTTTTATTACATTTTACAATTCAATATCAGTTTAGCAAAGCTTTTCGAAGTTCTCCAAATGAAAATAAAAGCGATTTTTGTATGTTTCATTTGTGAATGTTGTTTGAATTTCAAATGTTGTGTAATTTACTGTTAAACATTACTCTTCAGTTGATTTGGATGTATGATGGAAGCAACGAATGTAAACTGGGAACTTTGTATTATCTGTGAGAAAAGGACACAGGAAAAACTGCAATGTCCCGCAATATCAAACCGGAAAGACTGTGGAGTAGAGTACATTTCTTTTGTTAAAAACGTAGGGGCATTTCAGGATCTAAACTTCATGCCAGTGGATTTCAGAGATCATCAACTTGACGCTGGGTCAGGGCTGGATGCGTCCCTTGGCAAAAACAAAGCTTCATGTCATAAGAGCTTTAAGGATCGTTTCAGCAATACCAAATTAGAACGCGCAAAAAAGAGGAAACAGCAAGAATCAGAGGAAGGAAGCCCTATAAAGACACGAAGGTCAACTTCGTTTTGTTCAGCCAAGACCCTCCAATGAAACGTATCTTTTTTCTGCGAGGATGAGGCCAACACTTACTTCATCACCACTACATGCGGTGTTGATGGCAAGGTGAGAGAATGTGTTCTTGTGCTTAATGATGGTAAGCTGTTATCAAAATTATCAGCTGGTGACATGATTACCATCGAGGCAAAATACCAATCATTCTATAACAAAGCAAGGCAGATTAAGTCACAATAAACCACTTTCAGATCCAAAGAAAGTACAGCATTTGCCAAATTAATTGCTTTCATTGATAATAGCAGAGATGAGCATGAGGCTACAATCTTTAAACTGGTTGACCTGAAGATTATATTCTACTAAACTGGAAGAACTTGGTGCAGAAACTGCAAGAATCAACACTTCAAGGTTAAAGGAAAGACTGCTTTCAGCTTTTCCAGACCTAAATGCAATCTCGCTGGGTAGAGATGTCCTCATTGCCTTGAATCACCAGATTGGGCATATGATAAAACACGTTGCATCTGACAATTACGATTCTGAAGCAGTCTACCTTGCGGGAGCTGCCAAAATCGTGCGAAGGGATCTTTTCTTCAACTTAAGTACTGTTTTCAAGGAACATTCCCACCAAATTGTCAAAGCGACGCTATACGCATAACTCTTCTGAACATGATTTTTCGAGGCGGAACAATGGCAAATCAGCAATCTGTCGATAGACTTCCTAATCAAGCCTGCCTGAGTATTTCGCAGCTGCTTTGTGTTCAATACTATTGCAAGAGAACGGAATTCCTCATCTTTCTCTCGACACAGCAGAGACAAAAAATGCCCTCTTCCAATTTATGTGGCACTGAAGATCCATGAGGCAACAAGAGGGAGAGGTCTCGTTGACGCAATGTTCAATATGGGACTTTGCATTTCTTACGATAGGCTTCTTACTGTGTCTGCTGACATAGCCAATGCGGTTAGAACGAGAAGGCTTCGTATGTCCCCCCAAACTACGACAGGATTTATTTACAACCGCTGGTGTTGACAATAGGGACTTTTAGATTCTAGGACGAGGACGAGAACGAGTACGAGATTTGACTGCCCGTTTTTAGGGGAAAGATTCATAACCTGGACGATTAATCTTACTCTTTGTTAGCAGTTTAGGTTGCTCAGTTATTCTTATTGCTGGTAACTTGGCCTTTTTGCTGATCGAAAAATGCCAAAACTGCTACGTGTTGTTGACTTGTCTTGACACGACAAAATTCTTGCAAAACCTCGTACTGCAATGACGACGGTATCACGTTTTTCCCGCCAAAGTGACGCTGGTTTTCGCGCGCTCATTGTTGTTCTATGAGAAAATCTCGTACTCGTAGTCGTTCTCGGCCTAGAATCTAAAGCTCTCTAATATAGACCATGACCCAACTTCCACAAGCGAAGCAATATCTCTCGTGCATCATCCAACAGCTGAATTGCCTAGCAATGACAGGGAAATTAATGCATTTGAACCCTCAACACCAACATTCAAAAGATCCAGGAAGCACGCTGAAGTGTTTCGACAGTTTCCGAGTGGGTCATTAGTTGTGCACAAGACCAAGCGACCGTTTTCCTCTATTGCCTTGGACCATACTCCTGAGCAAGAAAAAGCAGCAATCAAAGGAGATGGAGGTGCTGTAGGTTTGACAGAAAATCCAGCCGCCTGGAGGAGATGGATGATTTCTGGGCCAGAAACAGCAATACAAGGATGATTGAAGAATTTGAGCAAGTGGTGCCTTCTACCAGAAGTCTTGGACGTCGTGAGTAGACACCGAGTGTTAAAATTTCCTTCTAAAACGATGTGTTGGCTGTTGTATCTGAGTTTGAGCATCTTGGTAACCCGTTTGAGGACGAGGGAGAGGAACTGATTGCTGTGCACACTAAAGATGTCATGAGCAGTGAAGTTGTTGAAACAGTAAGGACTATCACCAAAGTTGGAAAGTCGTAGTATGATAAGTTTGTGCAAGAAAGGCTAATTGAGAGATCCAGACCTGTCATAGACACTATCAAAAAAAACAATCTGTCTCTGTTCAGAAAGTCAGACAAGACTTCCATGACAAAGGAACAGTCCCTGGTCTTGGCATTGAAGAATGACTGTGCACTTTTTTCTCGGCTCTACATTGCTTGCCAATGCAGAGATGGAAATCTTGATGAATTTTTCAAGTTTGAGAATCAACCATGGCCACCTGCACTTGCACAAAATGATCAACTCAGGGGTGGGGGGGGGGGGGGGCACAAAAGGCCGACTTAGTGAGGTGTCTATAGAGTGTTCAGGTCACTGAGGCCAATCACCAGCCAGTTTTTGATGCAGTAGCCCTAGATGGAGCAGTAGCCATTCAAATGCAGATGCCTGAAACAGCACGCACATTTCAAGAATATATCGATGCAGTGTTTTAAGCCATTCAATAACAAACAGCTGCAATCCGCAAACCGTGTAGACATCGTTTGGGATGTATACAAACAGGACTCCCTCAAGAGTACAACGAGAGGGAAAAGACGTTCAAGACAACGACGGAAAGTACTTCCTTCCACTCACATCCCCTCAAACTGGAGAAGCTTCCTGCCAGTAGAGCTTCTTGCGCAGCAGATAGTATCATCATAACCTTTAGAGGAAGGCAAAGAAATCTATAGCACGTGTGGTGAGTGTGTTCTGACATCTGCAGTAAGATTTTACGTTTCGCTTCTAGAACCTTGCAGTCACGAGGAAGCTGATACCCACATTATGGTCCACGTATTGGATGCCTGCCTGTCCAGTCATGATTCCGATAATGATTCGCAGTAATGACACGGATGTTGTCGTTCTCTCTATTTCGATTGCAAGAGAGCCTTCCTGAGAAAGAAATTTGGATTACCCATGGTGCAGGCAAGAATTTGAAGTACCTTGCTGTTCACGAAATAGCAAGGAAGATTGGTCATAAGAAATCAAGAGCGTTACCAAGATTTCATGCCCTCCCGGGATGTGACACCGTTTCCTTTTTTTGTGGACGGGGGAAGAAGACAGCATAGGAAGTGTGGAATGTCTATCCCAACCTAACAGACGTCCTGTGTACACTGATGTCAATGCCAACAGATGTAGATGAAAAGTGTATGACCGTTATCGAAAGGTTCATTGTCCTCCTGTATGACCGAACGAGCAGCTTGCTGGATGTTAACTAGGCCAGAAAGGAGTTATTTTCAAAGAAATCGAGAAACATTGAGAGTATTCCACCGTCTAAAGCAGCACTGCTGCAGCACACAAAACAAGCAGTTTTTCAGGGAGCATTCGCATGGGGTCAATCGCTTTTGAAGCAGCCCGTTGTTCCATCTCCTTCTGCCTGGCGCTGGGAGAGAGAGTAGGACATTCGTGGAGACCAATATGGACAAATCTTACACAAACAAAGGACTCTTGTTACGAGCTGATTCACTGTGGCTGCAAAAAAGGCTGCAAAGGCCGATGCAAATGTGTTAAAGCCAATCTCGAATCACACGGGGTTGTGCACAAGTGGAGGAAATTGCAAACGAGATGAGCTTATTGCAAGTTAAATCCGATTTCATTTGTCAAGTCTCGTTGCTTAGGAATGCCTGTTTTGTGCAAACGAACGGCTACAGTGAAACAGGTTTTTGCCACCAGTGACTGAAGAGTTTCAAAATAAGTAGCGTGTCCAATCTGTAACTTGTTGTAGAACCGTAAGATGTAGAAACCAATCTGGCAAAAAGAAAAGCAAGTAACAGCAAATTGACTAAATAAAAGCTCTAGAAATGGTAACTTTGTCTCAGCCTCAATTTCATGTTTAACAATATATATGCACTTTTTCCGATGTGTCATCTGTTGCAGTGTTTAAATGTAACTCTATAACAAGACAAGAAATGCGTTAGAATGGAACATTTCTTTGAACGTTTAGCTAGAATGCTGTGTAACATTACTGTTAACAAATGTCGTTTCTCATTTTTTAAAAAATGGTCACGTGATCAGTCACGTATCACTCTTTGAATTTTTTGAGTAATATCAAAGGTAGTCTTTTGTTAACAAGGGAGAAAAATAACAAATTACGTTTAAAAACTCCAAAATAGCTATGATTTCTATAAGCCTCGTTTCTATGCAGAAGCCATACTAGCAATTTTTCGACATGCGCATTACAGAGTTCAGGCTGTTGATTTCAGCTGGCTCCATATCAGGAAATGTTAGTCTCATAAAGATTAGCAATCCTTCCAAGTTTCATACTTTTATCAAAACACCAACAATTTTGGCCCTTAACAGCTGGACTATTATATGCGACTCGGGCAATTTCTGCAACTTCTGCGATCATGCGATCGATTAGCTATATCAACAGATCCATGTGGAGTTAATGCACACTTTGATTGTGTTGGCTGAGAATTGGTCGAACCGTGCGCTGCGCACTGGTTTTATTCCTGAAAGCTTATTTTGGACCGAGATGGAGCCCTTTTCTGTTAGAATAGTTGAGAAATGGCAGACTGTTTAGCTAAAATCCCAGTATTCCAGTTCACACCCCCTTAAACAGATTGAGAAAGATAATTACTCAAAAGCGGCAAGATTTCCCTTCATTTGCACCCACGCTCTCTCAGGGTCATTCCATATCCACTGGCTCTTCCCGCCTTTGTGGACAGGTCGTTTCCAGGTGAATTAAAGTGTTTTTGAAGCTCTTGGAGCAGTTTCAAGGGCCTTCACAATCCAGAAAATGGACTAAAATCATATTTTTTCTCTCCCTTTGTTTATTGCCATCCGAGATGTTTTTTTGCTTCCAGTCATGGTCAGTATTACATGGTCGTACATCTCACTTAAAATCACATTTATCTTTTCGCCGTTTGCCACTGAGGTTACTGACCTGTAAGGACCACATAACTCAATGAAACGGGGTCGTATCTGGTCTCCCAAAATTCCTTGACACAAACTCTAAATCCTGAGGCATTCATATCCTGTTAAAATAAAAGGGTGCAGTTGTCACTGACAGAGATGAATGAATTGAATGTCGAAAGTTATAGACCAGTTCCGAATTCTCTGCACCCTCTTCCTCAAAGTGAGGTAAGTGAAAAAAGCTTTCTCATGACAACTACGTAACTTTGGTAGTATCAACTTAGTTGCAACTCAGAAACTTGATCACCGTTGGGCGATTAAAAAGCTGACATTCCAGACGTTGTCCATTCGTCAGAATAAAGCTGTCGTGTGAGTACACTTAACCCATCATAACGTGAAATCTTCAGTTTCATAAGAAGAGTAAAACATATTTAAGGCTTAAATCTTAGGTAAATGCAACGTTAATTGCACATCTCGGCAGAGTCAGTTTCCGACGCTTCGCGACAGCTGCACACACTTGCTTTGTGAGGGCTGATAAGTGGAGGAAACTACTGTTTTATTGCAACTATTAGTGTTTCAAGGTGTTGTGCGCCGTTACGTTGAGACGAGTGATAAACTATTTGCTTGGCAAAGAGCGAAAGGACTACTGAAAAACACGGGTTTAACTCCGTTAGTTTACCCATTGTAACTGGTCAATTATATGGTTAGCTTCGACCGCTCGTGACCCATCAGCTTTCTTCAAACACTGATTATTTCCAGTTGTGAAACGAACCGCAGCAAAATCGTTCAACCACACTAAATTCCTTTTATACAGTGTGAAGAATCTAAAACAACCAAGCCAGACCATGAAAGTTACATGCTACAGTCTGTAGTTAGTATTTGAAGTGCTACTATGACAAAATTCGCATCTTTCCTATCTAAGCCATTTGAAGACACAAACATGTAGTCTGTACGAGAAGAAGAATGCTGTTTACTATATTAAATTAGCCAAATGACGACGTCATAAACTCAACCGGATTATGAACAAATATGATAGAAAAAGATATCCCAGCCAATTTGTATCAGAAATGCTTGATTCTTTGCAGTAAGATTCTAGAAGATGTGCTCCACAATATGAGAGTACCAGTTTTGTTACCATGGCAACATACTGGGTTCCAGACCTCCCTGATTTTAAAGGCTTTGCTTGCCACCTTTGACCAATTTTGATATTTGCCAATGGTGCCTCATATGTTAGGCCGAGTTTGTGGCCTTGTTAAAGGTTTTTCTAGCCTATGATCACCAAAAATATTGAATCAGTTTGGAGGAGACTGGAAAAGAGTGAGTTGCCATGGGCACCAATTTCTTTACAGCCGAAAGTGTGTTGCCTGTAGATTGACCAAAATAACTCTATTTATATACTTGATGTTATATTGGGTTGAGTGAATGACATCACCAGTCTCCTCATTTTCATATTTTACACATTTTTCAAACTTAAATATCTCCGGAACAAATGCAGATATTTCCAAACGGTAAACGTTGTTTTTAACCTTTCCTTGAATTCTGTATGATAAACTTAAAAATTAATGGGCTAAAAATTTGATCATAGTAGCACTTTAACGCAGTGATTTGAAGTGCCCGCACGAGAACTGTAAACCCATTCAATCGGCAAGTGATATATGCAAGATTTCACCGATGTGGGATTTGCCAAACAAAGGGAAAGGAGTCCATGGCGCGTTTTCAGCAGATGTTCTTTGGAGAGGAAAGAGTATTTGACGGGTAAGAAAGAACGTCTGTTGTATTGACTTCATCTAAACCGTCTTAGGGTGAGCGGGACTTAGTTGTAAAATAAGCATCTTTTATGCAGTGGTTATTGCATTCGACGTTAGAAGAACGCATATTATTTGGTCGCTTCTTTCTGGATGCTCTGTGATCTCAGGTTTGGGCGACATCTTGTACCGGCTGACCACTCGTCTCGACCTCATGCGATAGCCTCGAGACAATGTAGCAGCAACCGTTCAACATATACACCACCTGACAGCACTTCACAATGAACCCCCCCCTTTACCTATATATTTGAGGGCGGTCAGTACAATAAAAAATGTCATTTTCAACAGAGATTGAACGCACTTTACTAATCCATGGTTATTACTATTGTTAGTATGATGTGTAAATCCTTTAATGACCAGACGTTCTTTTAAAGAATCACGTCTGCGCGGCATGTGTGTGAACATGGATTTTCGGTATTAGCGTGAGCTTCCTGCGTTTTTATGCGAACTTGTTTAGGGTAAGCTCCCATACACTATTCTTAGCGATAGAAATCAATGCGACCAAATCTCCGGAACCTACACAGTGTAGCATTTAAAGAGATGTTACCTCGATCCACGTAGTTATTCCGTTGTGTTCTGGTGCTAGGTTTCCACTAATAGTAGTGCTGTGATTGGCTGATATCAAAACTGTAGGCACGGTTTCATAGCTTCTTTTAAAGTCCACAAACTGTTTAAGAAAGTAAACTGTTAAATGCTCGCTGAATGAGTTCATTGGGCATAAGAAATAATCGAATTATTGTCGACAGTTGACACATTCAATATTGTACGAAATTTCCTGCGGAATAACGCAACCGCTGCATCGTTACTTGTCATCCGCTACCCGAGGAGGCCTTCCGCTACCCGAGGAGGCCTTCCGCTACCCAAGGAGGCCTTTGCATCGCGTAGTCATTACAAAGAACCTATTTTTATAGACGAGAGCTTTTGCATTGTGCAGCTTGTGGGTCCGTGATTGGAAACTAACAGTTAAAGTGAACATGACATCATTATGAAACTGAACTGGCAGAAATCAACCAATTGGCTCAACGTGCGTTGGTGTTGAAGTCGAAGAAAAATCCAGGTAGTGGGGGGAAGGGGATTTGAGCTTCGAGAATCCACGCGGAAATTATATGGCAATGTGTTCACGACAGCCTCTCGTCCTTTTTTTCGAAGGAATATAGGATACCCGGCTGCATTTCATTGGATAGAATTATGTCGGTAATCTCTTGACTCTCAGTTGCTGCTTATTGTCCAGCGATAAAAGAACCTAAACAACAATTTTAGACGTTTGCACTTGATTTTACCCCCCAAGTCGTACCTTGCAATAAGCATTGTTCTTTTCATCCAAAGGCGGATGCGTGTTTGGGAATCCAACAGATCCATATTCAGCGAAATATGGCTTGTGTAGGTTAGATATCGCCAACCAGCTCTGCAACAAAATTAGCACGACTAATTCGAAAACCGTAGAAAACGAAACCACCTAGCTGTTTTATCCACAAGACTGATAATTTAGGCGGGTCTTCATTTATTTGTAAGCAAAACAAGTCTCGCCCCCAGGGCTGCCCTTCTCTTCCCGTGCAAGGATGATGATGCAATGTTCCAACGATTTGCTTGTAGAACGTTTTAAACAACTACGATGTCTTTGAAGGTATGAACAACTCCGTTGAATACAATTGTGAAAATTGACCGATTATTGCAACTTGTAAAATATATGCCAATTCAATTGTCCTGGAATAAATTTGGACTGAACAATAAGCGAGAAAAGTGAATAAATGACCGTTCTGCTCCGGAGAACTCCGCCTTATGCAACTATTAATAGCATGGTGTAATGTACCAGTGAGAATGACGATGTGAATGATAAAGTATTTGCAACTTGTGAATCGATATCACAAGCTCCCAGTTGGCTTGATAGCTCTGCTTGATAACAGACAGACCTACGCATTAGAAGGCGGGGGGTGGGGAAGGGGGGGGGGGGGATGGGCGCTGTGATTGGTTAGCAGCTGGCAATGATACACAACATGATTGGAATGGGTAAGCGCAAAAAATGCTTTGTTCTCCTGTCATCATCTCGTGCCTTCCCTCTAGCGAAATCTTCTTTTACAAAAAAAAAAAAAAGAACAGCAAAGCGCTTGTGACGAAGGCTACACGGTCGTCCTTGGTTAAAGTGCCTTAGTTCAGATGGAATCTATCACAGTTACACTTGGATTTTTGTCCTTTCTGAATCAGTAGATAGATATAAAATCAAACAAAAATTGGTACAAACCACATAAATATCTTCATGTTTTCCATCGAAGTTTTGCATTTCACGGAGACAGACTTTAAATGAGGCTTTGGTTGCGTCTTCTATCCAGACGAGAGAAGAATCGTACTCGTTACCAACTCTCCCATGCTCCGCTGTCACTTGGACTACGGGGGTGTTATTAAACTTTCCCTACGGATGAAGAAGAAGACTGCGATAAAATTCACGCGTAAAATAGTGTATTAACAGGAGCCCATAATTATTGGCGTACTTTATTGTATTGGTGGGACAAAAAATAACTTTAAATCACGGGAAATAACCGTTACAGTCAAGTCAGTCTAAAGTATTTTGAAAGAAAGTGTTTGTATTCGAAATAAATAAGTTTTAGAATCGCTTATTTTGTTTTCAAATTTCGCGGGAGCCATTTCGCCATCTTGAATAATTGTGACGTGTTACGGTTGCCCTATTGTTATTAGACAAAAACTCTTTGTGTCGGAACAATAGGGCAACCGTAACACGTCACAATTATTCAAGATGGCTGCACCCGAGCGATTTTAAAATTCACACTTCTTGATATTAACACAAATTTCGAATGAATTTGTTTGTAAACATAATTTTCTTCGGTTTAAACTTATTCTGAAGTAAGAGTGGAGGTTCCCTTTAAAGAAAGATCGTTCCACTTGATTCCCTCAAAAAGAACTTGTCTTACCCTCGGAAAAATCACGTCTGCGCACTTTGTCCCGGACCACCATTTTTGCAGCTTAATTGTTCCCGTCATTCCTTCGGGTGGCGCTCCTTGGTAAGCCAGCCAATCAACAGTTGCGAATGGATTAAGGCTCTCTTTATTTCTACCAGCCTGCATTACGCAAACTGTGAAATTCTTTGTGTTGACGTTTTCCGTCCATGATGTTACGGCGTCGTGGACTGTTGCGCTGTCATTGCGTGTCATGTGGTTGACAGAAACTTGTACATGAACCTGTTTATCCGGATAGAAGCGATATGGCGGGAAAGTGACCGTCTCACAGGTTGAGTCGGTCCACTTTGGAACGCGCACAAGATCTGTTCTGCCTCTCTCCATCGGGAATCCTTAATCAAAGAATGGAACAAAGCAAATTGTTATCCCACGCTATGGCACGCCTTTCCTGTCAATATTCAAACAACTTTATTGTGTAATGCATCTATTACATTTCTGTGCTTTAATTTCTATTTCTTTTCTATATGTTTTATTTCGCTTTGATATACTTTACATCTCTTCCCATTAATTTAAATATAAGTTTTAAGCACATTTATCATTTTTTGTTCTCTTTATTTTATATTCGTTCTCTATATGTATTTACATTTTTGTTGTATGTTTTTTTTTAAAATTCTAATTAAGTATGCAACACGTGGTCGCATTACCGTGATTCACGTGGGCAGGAGCCCATGACTAGGAGCCTCCCAATGCATTTATATCCTTGAGTCAACCTTTGCCCGCATCTTTCTATTTTTAGAACTAATCGTTCAGCAGGAGATTCACATTTACAACAATTTACATGAATTTGCATGCATTGTTTTTGCTATTTTTGTCTTTGTTCCACAATAACTTTATTCTGATTGGCCATTCTAAACAGTGCGTGCAGAGGCGAAGAACTCATGGGGTAACTCTAAAAATAGAAAGAAACGAGCAAAGGTTGACTCATAGGGCTCGTATGGGAGAGGCAATCTCCTACTCATGCGCAACTGACGTGGGTCATTTTCGGCCTTTTTGGTTTCTCGGCACATGAAGAAACAACTGTCAAGCGCATGTCGTGCGGCCGCGGATGCCTTGCAGGTTTTAAGTCATTTACACCTAGTTTTTCGAGAACGTTGTCCCTTGGCTGAATTCAATGAGGTCAGTCTCCCTCTGCCGGACTATAAACAAAAATTTGAAAGAATGTGACAGACCTGCACGGTCTCCCTTTTGTGGGTTTGTTGTTTCAGATAATTATGAAACCTTCATTTTACAGTTTGCTTTACCGGTTTTATGAAGAGTTTGTTCGGAGAAATCTACTAGCCTCTCCGTTGATAAAACCCTTCTTCAGTGACACCGGGCGGGTGACAGGGAAAATGCTTCAATCAGTGTATTGGAAGGATTCAGTCACCTGGTGATGTATTTTGATATGGAAAATAGATTCTTTTTCCTTTTCTGAAATTTAGTTAGCGTGTGCAATGAACAAGTTGATTTCCTGTTTATCTACGTCCCATAGTGAGAAAACGCCATCAATGAAACGTTTCCATGTTTTTGGTTTAACTTTGCTTTGGCTTAGCATTTTTGTTTCAATTTCTGGAAGGTGGACAAAACACTGACCCCCAGTCTATTGACTTCCCCTGTGGACTGCCCTAAAAATACTATTTCGAACTGATGAGTACTTATTGGTCTATATGCACGCAGCGTCTCAAGTAGTCCTTATAAGCTTTAAAGTGCCCCTGTGACCAAAAAATCAATTCATATTTTTCTTTGGATTTCAAAACTATGTTAACAAAACATTAAGTGACCCTCGTTTTAAGCCTTGATTTCAAAAACACACCTCTTTATTTTAACTGTAATTTTCCTATTTAATGGTCCGCCATTACTAACATTATGTTCTTGAGAGAGCTGGATCGAGGAGAAAATGACGTCAAAGGCTCACTAGTTTAAGAATGCAATACGTGTGTACGCCGCAGAATTAATATGCAGCACTGGGGTTTTGGGCTTTCAGACTTTTAAACTCACGCTTTGCATATATAATAAGCTGCGTTCACACGCTTAAATTTTTAAGCTAGTGAGCCTCTGACGTCATTTTTCCCTGGATCCAACCGTCTGAGGTCCAATCGGTCAGTTTTGAACGTGAGTAATGGCGGACCGTGAAATCCAAAACTTACACTCAAAGTAAGCGGCCTTCGGATAAAAATCAAAGCTCAAAATTTTGCCAGTCAGGTGTTAAGCAAACACACTTTCAAAATCTGAAGGAAAAAAGGAAGTGGTTTTTTTGATCACAGGGGCACTTTAACACCCATTTTAAACGGCGCTGATCAACACTATTTAAGTCTAAGCAACCATTTTAAAAAGGTTAGTTTTCGATAATTGTTGTGATGGTCGATTAGTTCATGTAAGTGAAGAGAGACGGGTGCAATTCCTGGATTAAGTCGCATGTGGCCGTGCGGAAGGAAATAAACAAGGACCGTGCAATGTAAGTGTATAATTATTTCAGTTCTGTCAATAGTACTCATTCGAAATACCGTTAGTACTTCTTAGAGGTAGTCCATTTGGTTAGTCCATGGGGGTAGTACATGAGCTGGGCATCATTGTTTCGTCCACAGAAATTGAAACAAAAATGCTAAGCCAGAGTAACGTTAAACCAAAAACCTGGAAACGTTTCATTGATAACGTTTTCTCACTATGGGACGTAGATAAACAGAAAATCAACCTGTTCATTGAACAAGCTAACAACTTCCACCTCACTATAACGTTTACTGCTTAAATTTCAGAAGGAGATCACTTTCCTAGACCGACATCAGTATACAAAGGAGAATGATTTGAAAAATAATATATTCTTCATATCAAAATATATCACTTCTGTCACCAGCCGACTGAAACCTTCAAGCATTTTACCCCTTGTTACCAGCCCGGTGTCAAGAAGGGTTTTATTGAAGAAGTGGTCGGTAGGCTTCTCCGAACAAACTCTTCAAAAACAACATTTGAGAAGGCACGATTCAAAGGCGAGGAGCGAGGCAACTAAGCATCTTATCGAGAGAACACTATCTGAGGTCAATTTTTCTGGAAGACAGTTGGCACTCGTACTAAAATGACGACGGTATCACGTTTTTCCCGCCAAAATGACGCTGGTTTGCGCGTGCTCACTGTTGTTCTTTGAGAAAATCTCGTACTCCTACTCGCAACATACCCACGAGTTGTTCTTTGCTCCGTTGGCTTGGTGTGAGACCATTTTAATACAAACTGGTTGAATTCACAACGTAAAACATGGTTTCGCAAGAAAACTCGTTTTAAAGCAGAGGCCAAAGGAAATAATATTTACTCATAAGCAACAACTCGGGTACAAAGGGAATCAGATTGTGCTCCTTCATGAGGTCGAGGTCGAACCCATGACCTTTCAATCGCTACAATTTTGGCCAAAACATCTGGAAAACTATATTTTTCGATGAAAATAGCATTTCCACTGATGCTCCTTTCCCCCTGAACGATGATGGTTCTTTTGACTCATTTGAACAAAATGTGGTGCAAGGTATGGAGGACTAGTACTAGTACTACTACTACTATTACTGTTACAAATACTACTACTACTACTACTACTACTACTATTACTACTACTACTACTACTACTACTACTACTACTACTACTACTACTACTACTACTACTACTACTACTACTACTACTACTACTATTAATAATAATAATAATAATAATAATAATAATAATAATAATAATAACAGTAGTAATAATAACGTTAACAGAAATAGTGATAAAGAAAATGATAATCAGTAGCAATCATCGAGGCGTCTAAAGTAAACTAATGAACGAATCAGAATGACCTAAAGAGGGCAAAATAAATTTATACGAGGACGTGTGCTACAAAAGCGAACCGTCATTTGAAAAACATGTTTTTCCTCATGCTATAGAATGCGTACCTTGTTGAATTTCGGCAGCTGGAAGGTAAAGTAGTTAAATCGGGCGTTGTTGCATTGTTGTTGTTATTTCTCCTTGTATTTTGTACAGCCAAGCTTTACTGAAGGAAGGTTCTTTTGCATAAAAAAAGACTCCCTTTTCGGTAGAGCGTTTTCAAGAAACGTCACGGTGAAAGTGAGTGTTGTTGCCCCCTCGGAAAGAAACAGCGGCTATATTGTTGTCCGAGTCAAAGTGATCTCAATTCGTTGAGATCTTTATTTGATCATATAAGGGTGTACTATATCAATACCTTCGCAACTTCCCGGATGATAGATAGTGCTGTTATCCAGTCCTTTACAGTAGTTTAACTCGTGCCAACATTTGTTGTCATAGGTTGTACCATTAGAGGTGCACACTGGATCCTGATAAGATGGACAGTCTTCGAAACAAACACAGCGTGCAACATGAGCGCTGTAAGTCTTACAGACTCCAAACGATGGGCATTTAACATCAAGACAAGGGTCGAGATCTGTGAGGACAAAAGTTCGCGTTTTAGGCAGTCATTTAAATTGAACAACTTAATATGTTGTTGACATCTAACCTACAGAACCATAAATACCTGTACAATACAACTAAATGATGAGATCCTGACACGTTACTTTTCATTCAATTCAGTAAGCGTTTAAGAGCTCCATACATGTCCAATACTCCTACATAATGAGATTCCTGGTACGTCACAATAGACATCACGAAGTGTCACAAAGTGTCCCGCTCTTTAAGTCTCGCAAAACTGTTACTATTTTTTTAAGGATTAAGGTTGGGGGACACTTTGTGATGTCTATTGTGAAGTGCCATGAATCTCATTATGTCGGAGTATTGGACAACCCTCAAGAGCTCACAAAGTCGGTTCCCTATTGCCCTAAACTAAGAGTGTCATAATTATAATACTTTGGTTTAAGGCGGGTTAGGAATTGCGTAAGGGTCACATTTTTCGACGTCAAAACAAAGTAGCGTGAATATTATTGACAATCCTTCAACTCGAAGGAAGGTGTGTCATTGGTTTGGTCTCACTTCGCTTCGCTAAGTGATACCGTTGCGATGTGCTGTAGCGTAGCGATGAAAACAATCTGCAGAAAACAGCTCTAAACTTTGTGGTTGCCCCTCGTCCTTTATTTCAAATCCTTTTGGGAATCAGCACCGATTAACTGGCGGACTTGTCAGAAATTAGCAGGGGAGGGGGTTACAAGAAATTAAGCCATTGTGATCAAAAAGGGATGTTATAATATCATTATGATGTTACAACACGAAAACAAAATATTTCCCGCCATATGAGGAAGACAAGCTATTGAAAGTTTTGAACGCAGTGCATGTATCTTGGTTTCCAGTGGTAGAGCCAAAAGCTTTTTTGGACCTGTTTCTTCAACCGAGATATCACTTGCATGTTAGGTTTGCTTTATTGAAAGTACTGAAACATTTTTCTTCTGTCGCTGTATAACAAATTTGGAGCCATTATTTATCTATTGGGGAAGGGGACAGAGAATTTGAAGAAGAGTTCCAGGGGAGGGTCAGGACATTTCAATCCCTTTCCTAGGGAGGGTCATTTATCCTCGCCGTTTTAATGAAAATCTACACCCTCGGCTAATTTCTGTCACGTCCCTTAGAATAGCTTGTTCCCGTCCCCGATTAGGCTACTTTAATTTACTCGCAGTAATTTAAAGTTTATGCTGCCATTAATTTTACTGTGGTGGTGGCCAACTAGAAAGCTTCTGCTACTTTGGCCACCGCACACATATCATTTTAAATTTAAGGAGGCTCGAAAGGTTTTTCAGCCGAGCGCGCGCGCGTAAGCCACACACGCAATTCGTAAGCTGCTTTTGCGTCAGCTCATGATTCAAATGGGTCACCAGAAATAAAC
>OX421447.1:49439468-49449468 GCA_949126865.1 Montipora capitata | reverse complement strand
TTGTCATAAGTTGACCAATGACATCTACGACCGGAGCTAATTTTTTTAGTATCTACTGACGTTACACAAATCAGTTGACTCTAAAGATGACTTCTGCTCAGGTTGTCAACGTCCTTCTCAGGACTACACTCACCCGGACAATCGCACTTTACTTCATTATGATATGACTCATAGGTTCAAACCATTTACGAGTAGTTACGTTAATTGTGTTAGTATTATGAAAAGAAAAGAAAGGGAATAAAGAAAATTGAATTGGCAAAAAATGATACAAACGACTTTTATTGGCTTTACCTGCGTAAATGTTACTTTGTTGCATTTTGTTTCAGTTGTCCATATTCCACTCAACACAACACTCCCAGGTGACAACTGTAGTTGGTCCTGGAAAGCCAGCCAGTTTACGATTCCAGATTCATTTTTGTTAATTCCAGCCTCCCGTGCACATATTTCAAACCCACTTGTATTAATAGATTGAACCCATACAGAGGACGGAGAATGAACTTGGATAAATTTCTCACCGCGGCTCATTGATACGTAAACTCGAATCTACAAGATTTAAAAAATACATTTTTTAGCTTTTTTTTTTTGTTAGAATGGTCAAACTTGTATACCAGAATTCCCGATTTTACACAGGTTTAAGAACGCCAAAAATAAAGTGAAAGCTTCTTGCTCTGCGTAGGTGGCATTGTAAACGCGTATAAATAAGAAATTCTCCTACGATAAAGTGGAAATTGAAGAACCCGGGAATAGGGAAATGGGGAATGTTCTATAACAATAGCTGCATTGCTGCGCTCGACTACTGTAGCAACCGATTCGGGGTACGTTTTGAAGCATGCTTTCTATTTGACCATTCCAAGTTGATATAATGTCTATTCTTCGAACCGTTTTACCGCAAGAGTTCTAAAAAGGGTTACCACTTTGGTGGAATCAATTCTTATTCTTTCGTGTGAACATAGTGTCAAAGCAATTAGAAGCCATGGAAAACCATCTTCAACCTCAGATTGGATAGTCTGAAGGCGTGAAATAATGGAATTAAAAGTGGTCAAGTTGGGATCCCTGGCTGTAAAAAAGTTTTAGGTGTAAAGTCAAATTAAAAATCTTTGTTTTGAACATAATTACTAATGTAGGGAAAAGTTTGGCATTGTATGATGAGTAAACCGACAGTATCGACAGAAAGGAAAAGAAAGGAAATTACAGCATACATTCGATGATCCGCCAAAAGGTCGAGGAAACTGAACATTAGTGCAGCGAGGTAAACGACAACTTGGAGGTAGTGAACAGGCGCGACTACAGCTCCAGTGTTGAAAAGTTTGGGACATGTTCAGCTTTCCTGTTTGATAAGAAATACCTAACAAAAAAATAATATCGACAAATTAAAAACTCTTACTTTTTTCTAAACTTTACTTGAAATGATCTTCTTTTTGTTTTTCATCGAACACTACAACAACCAAAACCGTTATGAACCTAATATTTAACAATTTCTTACTGAAGTGGAGGTTTAGCGACGTTGTTTAAACTTCTTTTGATACTGAAATTTGCCAATAGAACAAAAGAAATTATTGTTTCAACAGCCAATAGCTTCTGGGGCCGGTTGCTCGAAGCCTGGTTACTAGACCGCTAACCGGCGGTTAAGAGGCATCAAAACCTACAGGTTTCCATGGTATTTGATGCTGGTTAGCGCTAACCATGCTTCGAAAAACCCGGGCCTCGTTGGCATAGTAATAATTAACAATGGGTGACGTTACGAGAAACATCGCTGCACTGAGGATAGATATTTACCGGACATGGAAGCGGCGTGGCAGTGACAACCCATTTTTTTCTGCACATGATTCATAATAATGATAATAGCTGAAAATAATCCTAGGTTCACTGATGATATTACTACTCATTTAGAAAGTGATTTTTTCCGGCAACAGGAAGGACTAAAAAGCTGACGAGAAAAAAATAAGAGATTGTCATGGCCCACACTGTATTTTATTGAATCTACGTTAAAAAGATATTTTTTGATTTAATGATGATACAGCTTGAGTATTGTCTATTAGTAGAGGCGGAGTAAGCGCAGGAATTAAAATCCCGACAGCTGAGATGCGAATGAGAGCCAAAAAAAAAAAAAACAGAGACAGATGGAGGGAGGGGGGAAGGGGGGAGATGGAAGAGACATGAGGAGAGAGAGGGAGAGAGGGACAGAGAGAGAAGAGACTGGGGAGAGGGGGCGAGAACTCAAATTCACAATCAATTCATTTCCTGAGCATGAATGCTCAAGATTCTACAGATTTAGCCCGGAAGAGAAGAGTCGATTTTCAAGTTTTTATCTCACTTCCCTCAATTCTTTCAGGTGAATATGGATTAGCGTACAATCAAAGACCTTATACGCGCTGCAACGAAACTTTTCTGACAAATCCTTAAAAGGGAAATATCGTTAGAGATCCTAAGTCACGAAATAAGATTTGATGTCCATGATATTTTATTGTGTAAGATAATAACAATAGAAAAAAATTGAAAGTGAATTGCTGAATTCAAATTAAATGGAACAAATGCAGAAAGCGAATGTGAATGGGCGTGTACGAGTTCCCTAATTCGAAACAATTTGATGAAAACGCTAATTACAACAATCGTTTATTAACAGCACTTAACAGGAGCCATATTCATACCTGCTTCAGAAAAATCCAGACATCTCAGAATGGCCAACACCAACAAAGCTGGGACATACATCTTTAGTGTTACTGCTCCAGAAGCTGAACTGTGTTCAGAATGTAGTTTTCGCTGTTTTTATTCTAATCATTCCGTAAGAGGTTTCAATGTAACATGATTAAGAGTGGATTCAATTGCGTCAAAGTTATTTTACGATTGCTTTAATCCTTTCATAAACACTGTGCACCTCAATTTCAGGAGATCAGATATAAAACTAAGCCATGAAAATGTGACCTGTTCGGACGTGATTTTGTGTCCGCTGCACGAACATGATTTGCGGTATATTTGACTTTGAAACTGGTCACGTGACTACTTCTTGGTAACTTTTGTAAGATTGCGAGGTGGCGAGCATACAATTTTACAGAGAAATTAACCCCTTTAGATCAATATTTTATGACCATTTGAAAATTACATAATTTAGTTAAGAAGCGACCATTAGTCAGCATCACAAAAAAGTAAATATAACGATAATAAATGAGCATTGGCTTGAATTGTTTAGAATTGTGTGAAAATCGTTGAAGCGTGACTGGAGGGCAAAACGTCCTCTTTCCCAAATAGACCAAATAAATCCTTATGTTTTCAGTCGCCTGAATCAACATCTGTTTGAACCGATAAAAACATTAAAATGCATTTGGTCACGTTACTTCACGACTGAGTTCTGGTATCTTGAATGGTGTGGGGATTACAGAGGGCGTTGTCAGGTTCATAAGGTAACTGTCATGACTATTTATCATTCCGCCCATATAAAGGGTTTTTTTGCAGTTGAAGGTCGCTCCAAGGCACGTCTCGTTTGCATCATCGTAAATTTTCTTTTACCTGAGCTGTATCTTGCTTTTCGGTTTGCAAGTATGGTGGCTTTTTTTGGTTATACCAGGTTGTAATTGGGTTCATTTGATTAATGATTTTTAATTGAATGTTTCTTGCTATTAGGACGAGACTTGTTATCTGCACGCCCTAAGAATCAGTAGTTGTCAGTAGTTGTGGAATCAGTAGGCTATAAGTTTGCGTTATATGTGGAACTGAACTGATCTAAAAATACACCAGCTGAATCATTGTCTACGAAAAATAGGTAACGTGACGAACGAATTGTTGCCAATGGCGATTTCGCCAAACTGGTGCTTTGTGCTGGTTCTGTTTTCAAAGTTCCTCGTGACATCAATGAAATGTGCTCATGAAGTAGACATTCCAATGTAATCAGACAATGCAATGTTGATTCGATTTACATGTTAAAACTTAAATTCGTGTCGCTACCTTTCGCGCAAAAATCACGTTAAAATGGAGAAAATAAACAAAAAATAAGTTCTGTAGCAGTATTATAACCTCACTGCCAATAAAAAACTCTTGCCAGGAAAAGGTTTGATTGCACAATGTTGTGAGAGAGAAATAAGCATTGGCAAAATCAACAAAAAAACTAAAATAAATCAGCAAATGAAACGAATTTTTTGCGCAATGCTCGGAGACTTCCAGAAGGTATGTTCTTGCTGTTCCTGTGCCTTTGGACATTAAGCCGCTTTGAATGCAACCAGAGTAGTCAAGAATGATACTTTGTCGTATTTTCCATAACGAAGTTAGCTCAGGAATTCACTGTTTTTGAGAGAGGAAAATTTAGTAAAGAACCAAGCTGAAGGTAAATAAGATAATCTCCATCAAACGCATTTGCGGGTCAGGTTAAAACAACTTTTAAGGACAATAGTTTAGAAAGTCTTTCACGACTATTTTTAGTCCATGTTATTCTTAACAATGAAACCTTAATACTGAAGTTCTTAACCAGCTGAATGATATTTCGTTTCCTCGCCATTTGCTACATGCTGGTTTGTCCAAATCACTCTCAATGCTGAAAGCAAAAGTAAACGCTAAGAAACCATGATCAATTTCTAACCACCTTGCCCCAGTTTTTCGAAGAGTGATAGCAACATCCACTGGATAAACCCCTATTACGTGGATAAGCCCGACGCTGGTTTTACCCATTGGATAGGAATTTTCTTGTGGATATATATTGAGCACGATCCACACTTTTACCAACCGTCGAGGCCTGAAGTGTGAGATCCCAAAGTGTTCACTTATTATCACCATTTGATTTCGGTTCCGGCTTGTGCGGCTCTTGTCTTGACAAACAATTGCGGCTTCTTAACTTCGTTCTCACATTCTGTGATTTTTATTGGATCGGATAGAAGCAACAATATCTTTTGCAATTTTTTGTCATTACTTATCACTATCATGGCTATCAGAAACAGGGTTCGTATGCACGGACCGATCAGTTGCAGAACGATGCCAAGGAAGCACAGATTTAAACAGAAAAACCGTGTTGGATTAAAGAGCCAAGAGTGGGACAGGAGTGGGCCCCGCCTCTCTTCCCGTACGGAAGATGGATTCATTTACGCTTATTTGTTTAACCTTGACGAGAGAAGAGGAAGTCTGGAAGTAACACAATTGCGAACTTGCTTGTCGTTTTAAAACCGAGGCGGTAATTTGAAACCAGAAAAGCATAATTTTTATTTCAAGTGCGGGTTATAGACGAATGAGAGAATTCATTGATCTTTGTCTATAACGTGCACTTCAAATATACATTCATTTCATTTACCGAGTCCTTCACGGAAACAAATGAGCCCAAAAAATTGACCTGATCTCAACTGTGTGGCGGAACAGCATTGCAACAGCATCGCAGAACTCATGGGTACCAACCACCTGAATTTTTCAGATGTCTATAAATTAAAAGCGACAATTGCTTGTTAATCAATTGTCCTGCTAAGTGCGAGAATCTCTCAGTTCTCTCACTTATCTTTATTAACGCATTTAACTGATCACTTAGTGAGTTCTTTCGAGTCTTTTGTTTCTCTTCATCTGCGTTACATATGGGCACGCTCACTGACGTCTCCTAGACCTCCGAAGTGTGGGAAAATGACACAACCGTTTATGACAGATAACTTTAAGCGTTTTTTTATCCTTTCCAAAGGCCACAGTTTGTCACTTAACTAGCACAGCTGCAGACGGAGGAAATTTACAGTGTTAGAAGAACCAGCATCATTTGTCGGGTGCTTTCTCTCCTTTTGTTTTTATGGTTTTGTGCAACTTTTCCTTTCTCTGGGAGCTTTTAAAGCACTAGGCTCGATTACCAGCCGCTGTTTCGGGAAATGAGCCAGCGCTCACTCCCGAAATCTCGGCTGGACGCGTGAGGTGAGCCATTGTTAATCTCCGCCAATCAGAAACTCGCCTGCACAAATCCGTCTGGCATAAATTATATGTTTTGGCTGCGAAGGTACCCGACCTGTTAGAGGTTTACAGTGCTTTTAAGGTATGAAACATCCAAGATTACGACAACGAAAAGTGTTCGAGAAGCTGGAGAATAGGAACTGTGTCGTTTTCTACGTCCTGAGTTCGCAAAGGTTGGCGCCAAGGTTGGCGCCAAGGTCAAAATACGGCTTTCAAATCAATTTCTATTGCAATTTTCTCTTCATACTTCGCTAATGTAGGAGCAAGTAAAATTCCTCAAGATCAATTGAAAGTACTGCTGAGTTTATTGGTGGCAAAACGAGGGGGCCGATGAGGTCGACCGAGAGCTGAAGCCGCCGAAGATTTTTTTGATGATTCGCCGGTTGAATTCAAACTCACATTGATCATTCTGATCATTTAACCACAAACTCAAGCTCGTATCATCTGGTAGCTTCGCACAGACGTTTTAAGCATTGTTATGTAATTTCTGTTTTCTTAAAATCAGTGTTTTTGCGATGGCTAATGCTATTTCCCCGCAACTATTGACTTTTCATAAATTATATTTTGAATTTACGTCACAGACACAATCTATCACTCACGCGTCCAGCCGTCTTTACTCGGGGAGGATACCCAAACTCGAGTGAGCGGCGGAAATCGAGTCTATTAAAGCACTCACGTGCTTAAAACACTAACCATCTAATGAAGAAAAGATGCTTATCAATGTAAATGTTGTTGTGTGAAGACAAGCTGACTTCCGGTTGCCGTCCGCGTCTCAAAAACGCGCGTGCTTAAGCTCTAGAGCACAGCAAAAATTTTGCTATGATACGCGCCACAGATGGAGCATGTTTATTTTTCCTTCACTCGACGAAAACGCTGTCGTTTCGTTGTATTTCATATCTGTTGAGTAAATTGAGCCCTGGCTGAATAATCAGTGTAACACTTCTGGATTTGACTAATATTTGTTTCCACACTACCGTCTTCAAATGAAAAGAGGCGTCGACATGAAGAACTGCATTTCTCTTTGATTTTAATGACAACGCAACTAAACCTACAAACATGTTATTTTAAGAGAGTGCAATAGGCCAAATGGGCGAGTGGCTTTGATTATGAAAATACGCGTCGCCCACTACAACTTCTGGGTGTAAAATCGATTCATGTGTCATGCTTTGTGTCCGTCGAGTTTCCCGACGAAGATCTCATCGCATTCTTGAAGAATTAAGGGAACTTGAAGTCCGAACATCTGCGACGCCTTTTAAGTAATACTTTAAAGAGGACGGATTCCAACACTTCGAGCGTGGAATCCGCGTGGTGGAATTTAAGAAAATACACCGTCTCTGGTCGGGTGGCTTTGCAAGGGGAGGATATTAACTTTAAATACACTGGCCAGCCAGTGACATGTTATAGGAGCAATTCCAATGAGCATGTTGTGAAAAACTGCCCAAAAGCGCCTTAACCACTGAAAATCACGCACGCTCTCAATTAAAGGTAAATCCCTAATCGTTAATTCTATCGGCGCCTCGGGACTCTGGTTCACAGCCGCGGTCCTCCCTATGCCGGACTACATCCACACAAGGGTGACGAGAGATATTTATGCCTTTCTGTGGAACGACAAGACTAAGCAGGTTAAACGTGAGACTTTTCAACTCCTTTTCTCTCTTGGCGGCCTTGCCGTGATTAACCCGGCTGAAAAAGCTAGCGGGGTTCTCAGAATTGGTGATCCTACTTGTCAGGCGAAGTGGGTTTTCCTGGCCCGTTACTGGATTGGCTTTACCTTAAATAGCCGGGTGCAAGTTGATCTTTTCTCCGGTCTAATCTCAGCTCGAAATATTTTAGGGATTCTCCGTCACGATATTTCCAAAGCCTCCTTGCAGCAGTCGATCGATTGCATATCAATCTCACCCTACTGCCTGACTACAAAGTCTACTTTCCGTTGCTGCAACAACAGTAAAGCAAGAATCCTGTCCGACGTGCCATGAACATCATCGGGGGTACCGCTGTGAAGCTTTCAGATCCAATTCCCCTAAAGAAAGAACTGAATCTGTGCGGTAGATAGATATTTGCTTTAACTGTATCAGCACCACCGGACAAACATTAAAGAAATGCAGATCTTCCATTAGATGCAGGGTTTTTACAAGAATGTGTGAAGAGCCGTCACACATTACTTTACCTCCCTGAAGCTAGACGAGGTGAAAATCAGGGAGGCGTTAATTTAATAGTGAACCATTGCTCGGTACCAGAACAAGGAAACACTTCAACTTGCCCGTCAGCGGCGGCGGTTGACGCCTGTGAAGGGTTGTTAAAAGTTATACTAGTTAAGTATGTCCGAGTAGACTCATGTTCTGACATTACTATGATAGACTCTTCTGTTGTGAAGTCATTGCACATGAAGGGGTCACCCAGTAGGCTTTCAATGACAATTGTGAACAACATTGATGTAAAAGAAGAAGGAACGAGAGGTGACTTTAAGATTGGTACAGTCGATAGCCAAAATGATTCAAATGTGATTGACGTGAAGTGTGCATGGGCAGTGAAGGACGTCCTGCAATTCCACTAAAGCATACCAGGCCTTCCAGGTCAGTCGAACAGTGGCCACATCTGCAGCACGCGCTTTTTCCAGAGGTAGAAAAAAAAATGATTTCAGTGTTGATAGGTACCAACCTCCAAGAGGTTTTCATACCTCTTGAAGTTAGAGTCCTTACGATAACCGCAGTAGCGTGGGCAAAGGAACATGAGCTGGTTGCGAAAGATGTGAAGTGGTTCAAGGAGAATTGGTCGAGAGGATTGGCATTCGTGAACAATAGAGCGAGGCTAATTTGGGATTTCGAGTTCAACGTAAGGAAATCAATGACATCGCAAGAAAAGGCCAGATTTGATACTAGAGAACAAGGAAACCAAAAAGATCTGGTTTTGCAACATGGCGTGCCCACAGGAACGAAATATAGACGCAACGAACCATGAAAAGGTGACGAAGTATAGGTAACTCGCATTCGAAAGGAGGGAAAGGCGGATCGGGTATGAAATAATGGTTGTCCCGCTTGTGATTAGGGCATTAGGTGGAGGAATTGGACAGGCAATGCGAGAAATGGGAAAGTTGTTAGAGAGTGAATTGGCGAAACAGACGGTGGCAGAAATGCAGAAAACGATTCTAATGGATAGTGAGGGAATTATACGGAAAGTGTTGTCAGGACTAGTGCAAAGCGAGAGCAAAGACGAGTGAAAAGTTGCAGAAGGAGCTACTTTATCAATTTAATTTATCAAATTAATCAATCATTTTAACCCTTTCACTGCCGAGGGCTTCCCCATTGACGAGTAAAATCGTCTGGCGTTAGACAGAGTGAAATCTGTAAGTGTCAATTTGCATTTTTGCCGGTGAAAGCTAGGGTTAAGTTGAATAACTGTGAGGGGAAAGTCTTAATTCTCCTCTTTCGATTGGTACTCCATAAAGTTTGTTTCATATTCAATTTGTGGAGTTTGTTCTTTATTTAAATTTCATCTGTAAAAAAAATTGACGATAAAAGCTGCTATAAAATATTTAAAAAACGTATTGAGAAAGTTTCGTAAAACGTTTTTAAAAAACGACGACGTTTCGACGTTGAGCTAACGCCATTATCAAGTCAAAACGATAGTGATGGGAAAATGTATAAATACTGAGTAAAAACAATAAAACAATCACTTAGGGAATCGAGGTGTTAAAACAAATTAAAATTTGGTCCATAGTTAAGTAAACATGTCAATTTCTAATATATTTTCCCCGATGTGAAAGGGGAGCATTATTTCCTTCTTTTGGACTCTCAGTATCAATTATCGCTGAAGTACAACAGATAACGCATGTTCAGGGCCTGTGTGTCCCAGGATATGATGGTAGTGACGAACTATCAACGCTGACACGAGGTGGGACTTAGAACGGACCATGGGATGATCCGCTTCGAACGTGATTGGTGCACGATAAATAATTCCTCCAACACCAACTAGGATCGGGCATGGATTGGCCATTTTGCTGTTGCTCCTGTAGAGTCACGTACTAGTCATGGAACATTTTGTCTGAACAAATCGCATACCTTCCCCACCCTCTAGCTTTAGTTAAACAAGAGCTTTCACAGAG
>OX421447.1:49416968-49434468 GCA_949126865.1 Montipora capitata | reverse complement strand
AATAATAGGCATATCACAAAGTTGAAGCAAGAACCAATCAGCTGTAGGGCTGATAATGCATTAGCAGCCCGCTGTCAGTCTTTTGCGGCCTGCTGAGCGTGTGTTTTGAAGAGGCCGATTTTCTATTTGGCCGCGTATATTGATAATAATGTAAATTGGCCACCGTACAGAGATTCTAAAAGCTGACGTTTCGAGCGTTAGCCTTTCGTCGGAGCGAAGGGCTAACGCTCGAAACGTCAGCCTTTAGAATCTCTGCACGGTGGCCAATTTACATTATCAACTCCGTTGATAAAACCAAAGTTTGTATACTACTTCCCCACCGACGCAGCACCACAGTTTCTTTTGAAACTATCCCCTTCATAAATTTTCTTTCCCTGCGTTTGAACTTGTAAAGAAATTCTTTATTTATAAGCAACTTTATTATATTCGATTTGAAAGAAAGAGTGGTTTGCTTCACACGCAATTTCTGCAGTGCTTTTTTTTTTAAACAAGACGCCTAAGAGCGTTTCCGTGGGATGCATAAACAGTTAAACAAATTGTCCAGTTATAGCAAACCACCATGTTTAGTCAGAGTGAAGAAATCACGTGTAAAATTTGGAAAGTGGCGAAAGTTTACTAGACAGATAACCCTGTAACTTTAACTAGCTGCTTTCTTGTTGCATTAAAGAGAAATAAAGGTTATTTTTTAACTGATACAAGTAAATTTGCCAACTAAAACACTCAGTACAGCAGCGATCAGAGTTTACTTTTACTTAAGATTATCGAGGAATGTCAGGATATTAAGGTGAGATTTCTTTGGAATACTGAATGAAGACCAACCACTTCATTTATTTGCTTTGTTTTGTGTACAAACCGAATTAAAATTAATTAAGCTTATTCACAAGCATTAAAAACAACACACCTTTAATGTAGGATAGTATTAACTCCTAAATTTCAAACGAAGTACAGTAGTTCAACTGTTGCCAATTAAGAATAGCACAAAAAGCAAAATTTAAAATATAATTCTTAAAAAATTGAATGTATAAATTTGTGAAGGGTGTTGCATGCATTTTTTGTTGGATTTGATGATGTTGTGTGCCTAACATTTTGGACTGAGAATTTGTAGCATTGGTTAATAGGTGTTTTCTTTGTACAGCGTAACAGTATGGCGACCACTGTACATATATACCTCTTACTAACCGAGTTCGAGGTCCGTACTGTAAGTTACGGACCGAGTTTTTTCCCGTTGATTTAACGGGAAAAAACGAGGATCCGTAACATACAGTACGGACCGAGAAAACGACGCTAGTAAGATATTTGTTATATCTCTGAAGTTAACTGGCGCGCGGGCAAGGAAACTAGTCAAAGTGAAGCGGAAGGTTCAACTGCCACAAAGAATGCCGTGCCATAATCCCAAAAACTAAATCTTCTTGGCTGTTAAGTTTGAAATAGTTGCTTGCAAGATTCAAACAGTTTTAAGTACAATTATGCAACAGAAATGACATGAAAAACTCGCTAGATGATGTTTTGTCGAAATTTTAAATTTAGCGGGCTGTACAGCGGGTCGTACTGTAGAATACGGCCCGCTAATTTAGCCAATTACAGCGCGCGTACTATCTGAGAGATATAATAAAAATAAATAATAAATTATTATAATACCTTTCATTCAAAGTGAGCAGAAGTCAAAAGTAGTAATAGAATTAAACTTAGGGCTACACTTCACACAAGCGACCATACTCCTGGGAGCATTACAAGAGAATAAGAATTGTAAGTATGAACTCAGAGAGCAAAAGGCAAGGCTTGTTTGTTTGCTGCTGTCAGCTCAGAGGTGTTTGATCTGTTTAATCACTGTAAACTGTTCTGTAGTAGCCTGAACGCGGGGCCGGGGTCGGGGTGGGGGTGTCTTTTTTTTTTCCATTTATTTTTTCGTTTCAATTTTTGTCTTTATTCTCCTGTACTGTTGTTTTCGAATGTCCGGCATCTGTCCTTCATTTATGGTGGAAATAAGTTATAAAAAATAAGGAACCTACGGAAGCTACGAAAGCTTTCAGACTTTGTTTTTCGATATTAAGAGAACTTGCGGCTGAAATTGGAGTTTGTGTGGGGAGTATACGCTAACGGGAGTCCAAGAATGGGAGCGCTAACTCCCAGAGACACTGATATCTCTCTGAGTTTGGAAAAAAAAGACACCCCGACCCCGACCCCGACTCCGACCGTTCCGGCCCCGGCCCCGGTCCCGGCCCCGCGTTTTGGCTACTACCTAATAAAGTATTTTATTCCTCAAATTTTGCACTTCCACGTTAACAAAACATATTAACGCTCAAAGTTATTTTCAATCGTTTCACATTTGGACAAATATAGGTTTTGTTCAATTGATATAATCACAGTATCGGAACAAGTTTCTTGATATTCCCGCGGTTATTTGACTTAGCCCATCATTTATTTATTTATTTATTTGTTTACTGATTAAGTATGAAAACATACATGGTGGAATCAACAATAGGACATACGAGGTTAACCACCAGCCCGCCCCCACGTAAAACATTAAGAACCCATCCCACCCTGACTAAAAGAGCGCTAGCAATGACAACTTGTGGAGATATTTGTCTTACGACACTTAAGACAGATAATTTTATATGATCTAATATCATCTTGATCAAACACGTATTGCAATATTTGGAAGTAAAAAGATTTTAACTTGGACTTAAACAGAGAAACAGAGGTAATAGTAGTAATTTCGTTAGGTAATGCATTCCAGAGATTGACTAAGCGAAAAAAGTAGGTTTCGCGAAAACTCTTTGTTTTAGAAATGGTTAACTGCCTAAAATTATTGCCTGAGCTAGAGCTTCTAGTGCTGCATCTAGGTTGGTACATATAATTTCGGAGATCAATTGTATATACGTTAGTTTTGCACTTAAAAAAGAAAAAAAAGTCCAGATATTCTAACCAGTAATTAATAGGTAAGACCTATTCTGACCACTCGTTGAATTTGATCCTGGTAGTCCCTGGTTCAACTTCGATTCGTAGCTGTACTTGTAAATAGCCAACTGGTTTGCCTCCGGCCAGTTGGGATTCTTAACTTTTAACAGTTGTTGTTGTTCTGTTCCGTCGTTTCGTTGTGTTTCATTGGCCCTGAAAAGCCCCTATGGGGAGCGGTGACTTAAATATGTATTGTATTGTAATGGCGGTGTTCATAGGGAAATTCACCAGAGGCGAGAAAGAGAAGCTCTGCAGAAAACGTGTCAAGTCTTTTAGTTCGCTGCAGCCCACCTTTCTGGGCTAGTCACTCCGGTCAAACCGGTTTAGGCAACGCGTGCATCATATTTTTGACAAGGCGAAGGTCAAAATCGAGCCTTCAGTACGAAAATCAAAATGGGGTCTTGAGTGCGATCGAGACTTGGCGTGGTTTTCAAACTGTCTCCAAGCAACGGCTCGCGGATACTCAACAAGGAGATCTTTTAGATGTTATAACCGCGCTTTGAAAATTTATCTGTTTTCTCACCACTATACGTAGTGCTCATTCCAAAGTAGCCCTTGATGATTCATTGATTACTGTAGACACAAAATCACCTGATCAATCTGTAACACAACAACGACTACTCACGAACTCATCGCACCATCATTTATAGCCGTTGTGAAATCTCCGATATCACCATCAGTCGTAGCAATTGGGAAATTGATGTAATCACAGTATCGGAACAAGTTTCTTGATATTCCCGCGGTTATTTGACTTAGCCCATCATTTATTTATTTATTTATTTGTTTACTGATTAAGTATGAAAACATACATGGTGGAATCAACAATAGGACATACGAGGTTAACCACCAGCCCGCCCCCACGTAAAACATTAAGAACCCATCCCCACCCTGACCAAAAGAGCGCTAGCAATGACAACTTGTGGAGATATTTGTCTTACGACACTTAAGACAGATAATTTTATATGATCTAATATCATCTTGATCAAACACGTATTGCAATATTTGGAAGTAAAAGGATTTTAACTTGGACTTAAACAGAGAAACAGAGGTAATAGTAGTAATTTCGTTAGGTAATGCATTCCAGAGATTGACTAAGCGAAAAAAGTAGGTTTCGCGAAAACTCTTTGTTTTAGAAATGGTTAACTGCCTAAAATTATTGCCTGAGCTAGAGCTTCTAGTGCTGCATCTAGGTTGGTACATATAATTTCGGAGATCAATTGTAGCCCTTGATGATTCATTGATTACTGTAGACACAAAATCACCTGATCAATCTGTAACACAACAACGACTACTCACGAACTCATCGCACCATCACTTCTAGCCGTTGTGAAATCTCCGATTGCACCATCAGTCGTAGCAATTGGGAAATTTGCGATGACGTAATGGTCTTAATTAATCTGGAACTTTCTTCGGGATATGTATGGGTATGAACAATACGATAATAACAGTATTCACAACTTACAGCTTTCTTTCTTAAAAGTCACGATTAAATTTAATTGTTTTTTTTTACACGAGTAAAGGGCTACGTAGCAAAGTAGTCACACGAGTCACATAACTCAAGAATTACGATATCCACGGCTATCTTTAGTACGGTGGTTATTTCCCTACCAATGAATGTTGCAACGTCGACACATTCCATGGATGACGTAATGGATTTTTATGTATTCAATACTCACTTCGAATCAAGCGCTTCAATAACACAAAAAGGCAATATATTTTGTATTAAATAAAGAGTGGAATATTCATAAAATTTTAAGTACATTAACGTTTTAACAACTTTTGGCGAAAAAACATCATAAGTTGCGTGAATGGAAGTCCCACTGACTATATGGCCGAGTGGAAATTTTGGGTCTGCTCACCGACAAAACGAAAAAAAAAATAAAAAACTAGACCCTCCGTGAGGGTACACTGGGCTGCCTGTGGTACGCGCACCGTTCCGGGCAATTTTTTTCAAGTTGGGGGATCATTAAGACCATTTAAGGGGTCACCCAGAAGTCATACCAGCAGAGGCCCTTTGGCTCACAGGTCCTCACACGTTCGTACGACGAAACAGATCCTTTTCTGACGTTAAAAACCTGGCTACCGGCCTATTAATTAATCATTTGTGAGAAAGAAGAAATTCCTGTCCTCTTTAGAAAAAATAGACACGCTTTGCTTCCGTGTGGTAGTGAAGTAACACAGTGATTTATTCCATATAAAATGTCAACTGAGCTGTGTGTTGTCTTCCAGGAGATTCAAGTTGTCCTTGCGTAATATGTAGCTCTAACAGTGCACGATATTGATTTGGTATTGTCTATCACTGTAGTGCGATGGTAGAAGTCTTGGGTAAATAGCCTGAGAAGACATGTGGTTACTAGCAAAGTACTGAACCCAGAAAGATTAAAGAAAATAAATGGGAAGTGAGAAACATTGGCTTCTGGGCTGACATGTTGATAATTTTCAAGCTCCCTCACAACTTCTTTCATCACAAGTTTAAGCGTGCCCTCTGAGCACCTGACAGCTTTGTAATACTAAAGTTTACTAACTTATCCCTGTTCGGCGGGGTTAGTATCTGGATGGATGACCTCAAACATATACCCCTTCGTAAAATAGAAGCATTGGACCGAAAATACTATTAACGCTAACAAATGCAAACTCAGCAAGGTACAGATTTTGTTAGCTTGCTTTATGAAAAAACAAATATTGATGCAAAAGTAAATTGATACACAGTTTTTAGAAAGAGCAGAAGGAAGTTTCCAGGACGGTCGCTCGAGAATAACATATTTACGACATGAAAACAACATTAATTTTGAACCGTGAATATAGAATATAAAAAGTTACGATCAGCGACAAACATTTTGGGAGATTTTTGCTGCGTTCAATTTTGTTATTGTACTTTTGGTTGCACAAATAAATCGCAAAATCGAAAGTGACATGGCCGGAATTCAGCGGGCGCCGTGATAAGTTACCGCGGCATGTTTACTCGCCAGACCGTGAAGCATCTGTGTCAAAAGATGGCAAGATACCGGGATTTCGTAAGTTTCTTTTTCTGTCAAGTGTTATAAAGTTTGACAATAAATGAGCGAAGTCAAAACAAAGATCACAATCGCCCAAACTCTTGAGGTTGACCCCCGCCCGGGGGTTGACCACTGTCTCTGCTAAGTCAAAAATTTACTCTCCAAGACGAGGTTATTTATCACCAGGTAATTCCATCATTTTGGAAATAGCAGCTACTTTATTATTCATCGGCGTCACAATATTTTGCTGATTTTCGGGCTCATTTTGTTGAAACTCAAGTACGCTTCCAACAGACCTGTTTATTTTCGTGAACCTTTCCTGCTTACAAAGCAATACTAATAAACATGATATTGATGAATGGTATATGAAATGAATCATATATCAACTGCGGATATGAAATCAAGTGAAGCTATGATCTTCGCAGTTATGAACGCAATGTTTGCAATTGCGTAGAGAAGCCTAAAAAATTCAGGACTTCAACGGGGTTTGAACCCGTGACTTCGCGATTCCGGTGCGACGCTCTAACCAACTGAGCTATGAAGCCACTGACGTTGGGAGCTGGTCATTTGTGGGTTCTAATGGTCCCGTGAGGAATGAATCAATGATGAATGGTATATGAAATGAATCATATATGAACTGCGGATATGAAATCAAGTGAAGCTATGATCTTCGCAGTTATGAACGCAATTTTTGCAATTGCGTAGAGAAGCCTGAAAAATTCAGGACTTCAACGGGGTTTGAACCCGTGAATGGTATATGAAATGAATCATATATGAACTGCGGATATGAAATCAAGTGAAGCTATGATCTTCGCAGTTATGAACGCAATGTTTGCAATTGCGTAGAGAAGCCTAAAAAATTCAGGACTTCAACGGAGTTTGAACCCGCGACCTCGCGATTCCGGTGCGACGCTCTAACCAACTGAGCTATGAAGCCACTGACGTTGGGAGCTGGTCATTTGTGATTTCTAATCGTCCCGTGAGGAATGAATCAATGATGAATGGTATATGAACCCATTAGAACCCACAAATGACCAGCTCCCAACGTCAGTGGCTTCATTGCTCAGTTGGTTAGAGCGTCGCACCGGAATCGCGAGGTCACGGGTTCAAACCCCGTTGAAGTCCTGAATTTTTCAGGCTTCTCTACGCAATTGCAAAAATTGCGTTCATAACTGCGAAGATCATACCTTCACTTAAACATGATATTATAATTCACAGAGGCAGAAAATATCACAGAATCCTTTTCCAGCGAAACATTTAATTGAAACAAACAACATAAGATGCACTAAAACGCCATTCGCGCTGCAGTGACTTTCGACGCCATTGCTGGTTAACGAGAATAACAAACTCACGGGGCAGAATGTATATTTATATTTAATTAAGTTAGCACAATAGAAAGACGCTAACCTCATTTTGACACGAAAATGCTTTACTATTGCCATAAAAACTATCCAGTTAAGCTCACATATTATAAAACATGATGAATTCATAAAGGCGACCTTTTCCAGCGAACAATTTTTTGAAACAAACAACATATTTGCTATCATTTGCTATTAGAGGTAAAAACCCCTTCCTATTTCATTACGTGCGTGAAGAGGAAAAACTCAATCGTGTCAAATATGCGCAATATTACAACAAACTAAATTTCAGGATCAAACCCTTTCCATGAAGAACCTTTTCCTTGAAAAATGAAGCACAAAATAGACGACAAGCTTTCTTTCAGATAATTCTTGGCTGTCACATTTCCAATTATTTTTTTACTGAAGACTTTGCAGAGTTGATCACAGATCCACTTCAGGTGTTCCATTCGTTCTCTGTCTTTGTTGAACCCATAAGTTACCAGAGAATTTTCCATTTGGTTTCAGTGTTCCACATAACGGCACACTTGGTAAAAAATACAGCTCACTTTGATTTCGGCTCAACGGGCGATAGATTTGTTGTCGAAGTCCATTACTCGTCGCTTTTAAGATTCCAGGTGTTTGTATTTCACTGCCTGCCTAGTTTATCCAACTGACTTTTCATTATTTTAAGCTCCATAAGGGTATATTTTGTTTAAGGATCCACTAAAACGCCATTCGCGTTACATGACTTTCGACGCCATTGCAGGCTAAGTTCGGCTAAGTTAATGATTCTACTGTGCCCACCAGAGAAATCCCATGGCCGCGCGGTTAATAAAGACTGAACACGATTTCTGCAGAGTCCTTTCTTTCTCGTCGAGTGAAGAAAGGCTCAGCTAGCGGGGTGAGGGAAATTGGAAGGCAAATGAATTTGCTTAAGAGTACTGCAACGAATATTGTAAACGCGGAGCCTCCAAACACAGGAATGGAGGATGTAAAACCAGAACGGCAAGAACTGATGATGCCGTAATGTATACCGAATATTGCAAACAGCAACAACCAAGTATACGTGCGGAGAAAATTCAGGGAAAACTGTTGGAACAGTAATGTTTGTTTGATTCAAAATGTTGCATCAAAATCTTCAATACAAAAAGATCTTGATTATTCATACAAACGGCTTATAGTAGTACCAATAAAACGTTTGAGTGTGGAATGTGATTGATTGATTGATTGATTGATAACTTGACGGACGGAGGAGGGTACACATGTTGCAATTTATGATTGGCAAAGTCAAATAACTGCGGGAATGTCAATAAACTTCTTCCGAAACTTCTTCCGATACTTGAACAAAACTTATATTTGTCCAAATCTGAAAAGTGGAAAATAACTAAGAGCGTTATGTTTTGTTAAGGTGGAAGGGTAGTAGCCAAAACGCGGGGCCGGGGCCGGGGCCGGGGGTCGGGGTGTCTTTTCTTTTCCAAATTTTTTGTTTTAATTTTTGTCGTTCAATTCTCCTGTCCTGTTATTGTCGAATGACCGGCAATTGTCCTTCATTTCTGGCGCAAAAAGAATAAAAAATTAAGGAACCTGCGGAAGCTATGAAAGCTCTTAAGGGACATCTGTCAGAGACACTGAAGACTCGCTGAGCTCCACACTTTAAATCGCATTGTAATGTTTACTTCGTAAAAAACAACAACAGTAACAGTTCCAAGATGGTCGTCACGCGGTCACGCAACGTTATCATTTGCTTGTTTATTCGTCTTGTTGTCAATGTTGTCGTCTGACTTTACTACAAACGGTTTGTAGTAAAGTCAGACTCGCACAGGAACTTGCTAGCCAATTCTATTCTTACGTCAAGGGATAGAATTCAATTTTACGATAAAAACGCAACAACATTGGCAACAATTTTGCGGAAACATGCAAACTGGAACTTTGCGTGACAACCATCGTGGAACTGTGACTATGTTTTGTTTGGTTTTAATTGTATTGCGGAGAAGGTTTTTACGAAGTAAACATTAAATGTGGTTCTAAAATGTTGAGCTAAGCGAATCTTCAGTGTCTTTAGGAGTTAGCGTATGTTACCGACAAAAACTCCACTTTCAGTCGGAAATTCTCTTAATTTCGAAAAACAAACTAAGAGCTTCCCGGTGTTTCTTATTTTTTTTGACTAATTTCCACCATAAATGAACGAAAGATGCCAAACATTGGGAAATAAAATTGAACCAAAAAAAATTGGAAAAAAAAAGACACCCCGACCCCGACCCTGCCCCTGGCACCGGTTGCGGAATAATGGTAGTAGCCAAAACGCTTTTGTATTCATTTTCCTGTACTGTTACTTTCGAATGATCGGGATCTGTCCTTCATTCATAATGGAAATTAGTGAAAAAAACCAACGGAAGCTCTTAGGCGGACATCTTTGTTTTCTCAAATTCGAAACATCGGAGTTTGTCATTGTGAAGGAGTATGTTTTTAAAAATCGGACTTTGTGTTAGACGGACTCAATGTTGTTTGTGTTTCATGCAACGAGACTTACCTGGAAGTTGAAGTTTGATTAAGATTCTACCGTAGCATTTGCCGCAATGAAGAGGTCACGTGAGATAGCAAGCATACACTTTGAGCTCAGGCTTTACAGACGAAGATTTATTTGGTGGACATGTAAGACACAGTAGGGCGGGTATCAGGAAGAGGTGGGGTGTGGCCTCTTCATTCCTGCAAATGCTACGGTAGAATCTGAATCAAACTTCAACTTCCAGGTAAATCTCGTTTAATTTTCCAATTCTACCTCGCATTTGCATACAAACAGAGGTCACGTGTGATTTAAAGCACCATGGACACCAAATATTAGCACAATACAGTTGGTGTTGTGAACAGCAACCTTTTGTTTTTGAGAATATGAATTGGCAAACGAACAGGCCTACTATAACTAACTGTTCAAGTGGTACTGATAACTGCATGAGAAAAAGCATTGGCAGATGCCTCAGCTTGCACAGGCCTGTCATAAAATCTAGCAAAGGTACTGTCCGATCTCCAGCCTGCTGCGGCCATTATATCCCCAATCGTAACATCGGCTGCCTTGGCTGCAGAGGTAGCAGCACTGAAGCCTTGAACACATCAGTGTTAACACCTGCTACTTTTAGGACTTGCTTTAGCCATCTCGAGATGGATTTCCTTGAAGCAGGGCCATATGGCTTACAGTAACATAACAACAGTTGCTGTGATGACCTTGTCTGAGAGGTTCTTATCAAGCATTCATTTAAAAGGGCAACCACACATAATTTGTTGTCGGCATGATATCTCTTTAAGACAATAGGGGCAAGATGTGTATTTGTGCCCCCATGTCTTGATGACTGTTTCAATAAGGATAACACCCAAAACGTATACTGATCCTCTGAGACCATCATTCCATCTAACGACAACGCTTATAGTGCTTGTGGGCGTTGTGCTGTGACCAAAGCTAAGAGAGCAGTAAGTTCAACTGTTAGCTGCGTAAGAGACAGTTGCCTGGTGTTAGGATAGTTCCTCAAGTGCTCAAGAACAGTTTGTGGGTTCCAAATCTCCACATAGCTTAGCAATGCTGGCTTCTTGTTGAACAGACCTATCATAAATCTTGTAACAAGTGGGTGGTCCCCTAGTTTCATACCATCGAGTTGTATAAATGAGGACAATGCGCTCCTTGCGGTTGCTACAGCACTGTATCCAAGAGTAGACGAGAGTTTAGCAGGGAACCCCAAAACCTGGGCGAAAGATGGTTTAGTTTGATCCACATTTCACAAGGGCTTGCTGCATTTTTGCCATGTGCAAGTCACGTTTCCTCGTGGCCTTTCTCGTAATTTCCCCCATATGCCTGTGTTGCAACGCGTTACCTTGGCATAAGCACAGTTTTCTGGGCGGACCTGTCTCTCCAGTTTTTCTTTTAGGGTTGTCTCCCCCATTTTGCTCCTGAACATCTTGTTTAGGAGCTTTGCGAGCGGTTCACTTTTCAGTGCAGCTCCAACAGAGTCCTCGGACTCATATTCTTTAGTCAGCTCACGCAAATCTGCATCATTATCACTATTAGGAGAGGGTTTCTCCTGCTGACCTCCACTGTCAGCTGAGGTAGATGGTTGGGAATTCATCACCTGGTTCAAAAGAGTTTCGCACTCAGAGTCGCTCGAGTCCTCGCTCATAGAGCCAATGTCAGGACAAAGCTTTTTGGCGGGAACGAAGCTCTCGCTCATTTTGCCTTTCCGTTTAAGGTTACCATATACCTTCAGATCGGCAATTTTCTTCAAATATGGATTTTTCGGTTAAAGTAATGATCGAAATAGGATCTCTAATGTAAAAAAGAAATTATTCACAAAGATTAAATATTGGCGGAGAAATGGCGGTTTTACGTTTTGGCCGGAAGTAAAAATTACCCGTCTGATTGACAGTTTTAGCGCTGTTTTCTCGAATCAATTTTTTCACTCGAAGCGGACACTTCAAAGAGCTAAAACTCACAGGGAATTTGTCCGATTGCCCCGAAATTTTGACAGTGGCTAGGTTAACATATAAAGAACAAAAACATGTCTGCCAATTTTTTATTTCAAAATACTTTTTCTCTGAGAGCGATTTTTGTACCAACACTTCCCATTTTTTTAATACCATTTGGAAAACGTTCTATAACTTTTCACTGTAACTGAGTATGGCAAAACGCAGACACCTTTTTTTAGCGCTTGGTGTCGGAAAACGGAGAAACAAAATAAAATAGCGAAAAGCAAAATTTGCTTTGACTTGTAGCTTTGAAAAGGTGATTCGGACTCTCGCATTTAGAGGTCGTGAAAACTTCGACAATTCATTTAATTTCTAAATACTTGATATGGTTTGATAGCCAGCTTTATAACCTTTAATTTGATATAGGGGTTTAGGTATCTACAGTTTAAATCGGACGCGCTGCATTGCTCGGACGCGAGACACCCCTGAAGGTATACGGTAACCTTAATGGCAGTGGCTTTTCCCTTCGTAGGTTTGCCCTTTGTTGCATTAGGGCTTTCCACCAATCTTTCCGTCAGACTCTGAATCGCTGAAGTCAGCGAGGAGATCTGTTCTGGCGAGATAAAGGCAGGAGCTTCCTGTTTGTTGACTGAAAATGAATGGGGCAGAACGTCCGCCGCTTTAGTTGCCGAGTCATACTCGGACAAATTTCCGAGAAGTTCTTCTTCGTTAAGGTCTCCATCGGCCATTGTAATAAATGCACGCACAAAATTAACAATGTTAAATCAGTCTAAAACTCAACTGAAGAGTGTTCAATCTAAAACCTAACTGTGATTTTACTCAGGATCAGAATCGAGAGAAGTGTAGGAGAAACCAACTACTCGCAAGGTAACTTCGCTGTGAACTTTGTTGGCTAGTTCGTACCGACTTTCGGAGCGAAGTTGCCAAAGTTCATTGTGAAATTGCAAATTTCATTGGCCCGTTGACAATGAACTTTTGAATTACCCGCCCCAGTTCCCGAGTTGGCAACCAAGCTCGGAAACGGCGCGGCCAATGTTTCGTGAAATCCATTGTAAAACTACCTTCATTTATTAGCTCAGTAGAAATACCACTACAAAATCGGCTAGCAGCAATTATATTTTTTCTCTGAAGGATTCGCCAAATCTTGCACCGCTTTGAAAAGGTTGAACCCTTCTTCAATGAGTGGAGGTTACGTCATTGATCCTGACGGTGAAGGAGGTTTGCTACCGTTTGAGGTCACTTGTAACATGAATGACAAGAATGGAGTTGGCGTGACAATTATCAGTCACGACAGTGAGAAGAGAACGCTTGTCCAGGGATGTGAACCAGCTGGTTGTTACTCACGTGACATTCGGTACACCGGAGCGAGTCTGTCTCAGCTGGCGATGCTCACCAGAGTCTCCTTACACTGTGAACAGTTTATCAAGTATGAGTGTTATAAAGCTCGACTTTTTCGCTACAAACTCAATGGATGGTGGGTGTCACGTGACTCCAAAAAAATGACTCATTGGGGTGGAGCATCTGGTCATAAAAAGTGCGCATGCATGATGACCAACTCATGCGCAGACTCTCGCTTTGGTTGTAACTGTGATAAGAATGACAAGGTCTGGCGTGAAGACAGCGGTCTCCTCACTGACAAGACAAAGCTTCCAGTTAAACAGCTCAGGTTTGGAGATACCGGAGACAAAGGAGAGCAAGGGTACCACACACTCGGAAAATTCAAATGCTATGGAACAGCATGATTATTTTGGTATGTATTACGGTTTAATGAAAAAGCAATTTTCTTTTGGCTATTACTTTAAGGGGTTATATGACGTAACTTTAGGTAAAATTCTTGTCACGAAAATGCTGATAAAATTATATGGAACAAAGCAATGCCTACAAAAAAACATAAAACAACAAAAAAAGATTGAAAGAACCTTAAGGGGTGCATGGATGGACCACGCGCAAAGTTAAAAGCAACAAGGAGCTTCTTGAGCTGATTTGGATGGGGTTACTGAATCTTGGCTAACAAGGTGAAGTTTCGACCTTTTTCTCAGCTACTCGCATCTCAGTCAACTAACAGTAACTTGAAATTTCTAGAATATAAATAAAGTTAGTTTGATCATTCTCGGACTAGACTGCTCGCAGTTTCTTCCGAGTTAGTCGAACCGCCCGCTTTGGTCACGCAAGGGAGCAGAGGGGAGAATGGTGATTGAGGATATTAGGGAGCTTAAGCACGCGCGTTTTTGAGACGCGGACTGCAACCGGGAAGAGAAAATTTCGCGTGCCAGGACAGTGGTGTCTCCCAGATTTTTGTATTAATCATCTCTAACGGAGAAAAAGATACTTCGCATTGTAAATGTGGTTATGTGAAAGCAAGTTAAAAGGGAAAATAACTCACTTCCGGTTGCCGTCCGCGTCTAAAAAACGTGCGTGCTTAAGCTCCCTATTATGACTGCACGACGCGTTCAGAATATCCCGTTGCACCAGCAACGGGAAATTCGGATTGGTCCGTTGACAATCGACCGCTGTCAGACTTTTTTGGCGACTTAATTACCGTCTTGTCAGATTATGACGCCAATCTGTTTTCGATTTTCCTTGGGAAATTGCTTCTGCGGTTTCGATGAAATAGCTAACAAATTGAACCCAAACAAGAAACAGAAACTTGCTTGAGCTTGAGCTTGAGCTTGAGTGAGGCTCCAGCACTTGGCTAAGTAGCCTGACTTCTGGCTGTTATACACAATTGTGGTCTCATTCACACAGAAGCCCTTCAAGCAAATCCTGCCAAGCCGACCACATGCTGGAAAGGTCAGACCACAACACCTGGAACACTGTCCCCTACTCTTTTCGAATAGTGTGTGGGATCTTTAACGTCCCACAGAGTTAATGAACAAGGGTTGTGAGACGGGACCTCCGGATCATCGTCCTTATCCGAGAAGACTAGAGAGTCTAACCATTTGCAGATGTAATTACAAAGGCAGCACTTTCTCCTCGGTTATTTAAAGACCCTGAGTGTTGGTCCGGCCGGAGTTGAACTCACGACCTCCCGCGTGACAGCCCGGTGCTCAACCAACTGAGCCACCACCACGCGGTCGAAGCTCTCCTATCGGGCAAGTATGCTATGGCTGTGCTACCAACTGGTTTTGGCGAGAACAAATTTTATGAGAGCTTTGTAATCTTAAAGGATAAGAGTGACCCAAATCAAACGCCATCGATCGTGCATAGTTCCTTGTCTGATCATCACCGAAGACTGATTCGGTCAAACGATTATCTATGGGTGGTTGCCTTCAAGGAGAAGGGGAATGTGTGGAAGGTCACTGAGTCATCTTTTCTGCAGAACAAGCTCTGTATTCTGGCTTCACTGATTTATTGATAGATAATGAGTCGTCCGTTGTAAACGAGAATTTGTCCCGAACATCACACCGTCGAAACTTGCCAAAACACTCTCAACATTAAGTTAAATACAGTAGTTTTTCTGGGGTTTTCTTTCCGAATAGTTGATTGAATTCGACATGAACATAGATATTCCCACGCCGTAAAAGAGGCGGAACCATCTGTCATCACTTTCACGAGTTAGATTAACAGATTCTGAACGCGTCGGTTACAGACGATCGTGCAGTCCATATTTCTTAGCTCCATCACCATTCACCCCTCTGCTCGCTTGCGTGACCAAAGCGGGCGGTTCGACCATAGTTGATGCATGGAGATGATTATGAAACTGGACAAGTTCCTTTGTTTCATGTTTTTGTCCGTATTTTTTACCTTGACCCTGCACAAAACACACCTTTTTTCGAGAAGATAACCAATCAAATCCTTCGATTAAATTATGCGCAACTAATTTGCGAACCCGTGCGAAGCGAAAACAAAAGATTGTGCAGGGTCACGGTCAATTCAACATCGATTGCAACAACATTGTTCTCGCTTTTGAAAGTTCTAAGGTTTCATAACCAGTCCTCGATTAACTATGCTTCGACTAACTCAGAAGGGACTGCGAGCAGTCTATTCTGGAACTGGAAAAACTGTATAACATGGATACATGGCTTATTGAATGATTCTCCAGGATATAAATGGTTCAAGACTGACAAATCTCCCCATCCGGTGTCAGGTCATTTCAGTTACAACAGCAAATCATTAGCCACTGAAGCCTGGGATGAACTTTGGAGGGAGCTGCTCTGAAGAAGACCTTCCGAACACTGCGCCTTTTCCACGTTTAATAAGATGCATAAAAATATTACTCAATTCTGATTGGCTGATAGCAGTGCTGTGTTTTTGAAAGCAGTGCAAAAAAGAGTTAGGTCAGTGCAAAAATAGTTAATTCACTGCACTTTACTCACGGAATCCTCGCTTTTGATTGGCTGATAAACAATAAGCTTTTGTAAGAACCAATCAAATCTTTTGTTTTGATATCAATTTTTGCGTGATTACGTGATACCCTTGCGTTGCTTTTGCTTGACCATCTCGAATTTTTTCATATATATTATTAATAAGTAATCACATGATTTTTCAGCCAATTCATAAACCTGTATAAATTAGAGTTAATGTGACAACCACGACCTCAGAAAGGGATATGCAATGGAACCAAGGCCATTGTCTGTTGTTTGTTGCCTGTTACATGTATTGTATTGTATTGTATTGTATTGTACTGCATTGCATTGCACTGCACTGCACTGCACTGCATTGCATTGCATTGTATTGTATTGTATTGTATTGTATTGCATTGTATTACGCACCATTATGTCAAAGTCCCACCTTTGCTACTGTGTCATTCCAGTTCTGTCTTATTGCGAAAAGCATCTACACTGAAATTCCCCCCTTCCCTCCCCATTTTCATCCAAAGTTAGTCAATGACACTCTTTTCTAATATGAAGAGTTAAATCCCCTTTTTCACTTTGTAAAATAACGATATAGTGTCACAAAATTATTTTTTGTTTCGTTTTGTTCTTTGTTTCCTTAGCTGTATAGTTTATTTCGTTAGTGTTAATTATTTAGTGTTAATGTAGTGTCGTAGTCAACCGTAATTAGTAGTTGTAAGTTTATTTGTTCTTAATAGTCTCCATTTTGAAAATACTATTGTAACTGTAGGATTGTAAGTGTCGTGTTCAAACAATAAGTTTCTAAGGAAGTGTTAATTGTAGAATAAATTATTATGTAAAGATATAAATGTAAGTCACGCTTTGTAAGGGTGTGGTGGTAAACAGATGAGGGAAAGTTGACCAGAGGGATGGCAAATTTTAGAAGAAAATGGAGGGTAGAAACGCTCAAACAGTCAATGCTGAGAGTCTTTAGCAGACCCCAGCCCATTCTCGTCACCAGAGCCCCGGATCTTATGTCTGCGCATGACCCTAGGCTCTGGGAAACTCTATGTAGGAGAACATGCGCCGTAGGGTTCTTATAACCAACAATTGGCTATTTGAACCTTACGGCGCCTGTTCTCTGCTCGTGCTAACATGAATGTACCAATCAGAGACGCTTGTCATTGTTCTTTACGAAAACCAGCAAACACCTCACAAAACAGCTGAGGTGTTGTATAAACAAATTCTATGGTATTTTCAACCTCAAAATAGTTTTTCAGAACCTAAATATTTTGAGCAAGAGCCGATACAACGTAGATTTGATTTTAGTAGTGTACTATATTTCGGCTGGCCAAACCAGCCTTCTTCAGGTACAATGAGAGTTTACATTGGATTGCTTCTATGTACATATATATAGTAAAGTACATAGAAGCAATCCAATGTAAACTCTCATTGTACCTGA
>OX421447.1:49399468-49414468 GCA_949126865.1 Montipora capitata | reverse complement strand
GAAGCGGACCGAGAAGTAGTTGGTTTTCAGTTGCATTGTTGGCTGGTGTTTGTTGGTTTGTGGGTTAGTCGGTTTGTTGGTTAGTGGTTAGTTGCTTTATTGGAGTGAAAGCGAAGAACTGAACTGTTTAATATTGAAAGTACACAAAGTAAAGTAATTAGTTAATTTTGTGTTGTCATTTAAATATATATAAAGCATTAAGTAAATCTAAGTAAGATTAGTTAATTTTGAGATGGTAACTGTAGCAACTGTTATATACTTGTAGTTAAATTACATCTTAAATTAAAAATCATAAGCGTTTTCTTAATTTATGGTGGTAACTTGTACGATTGTGGGAAGTGGTTTGGGTGCAGTTTTTTTTGTTTGTTTCGTTTGCGTTTTGTTTCTTTTCCCGGCCTTCCGGACCCACGTCACATATAATCAATCGTGAAATAAATTATGGGTGGGGATGAAGTGTTCCCATGCGGGGTCCCCTCATACTCCATAGACTCACCGTACTAGGGTTGTGTTCCTTCTGATCGCGCAACGGTTGCCATAGAAACCAGGAGGCGCAACCCTAGATAGGATAAGGACTTCTCATGTGAGGGAGTCTAACCCTCTGGAGAGGATTGTGGCGTTGGGGATTGTAACCCCTTGGCGAGGATTGTAAGCTCGCATTGCCAACTTGCTGTCATGGCCTTGGGGTTTGTAACCCCTTGCGGACGATCTCCACCTGTCCTTGCCGGGCATCTTAGTTAAACTGCCTTTTCATGACCTGATAATGGAGTGCTTCATCTCCTACCCCATCACTTCACAATCTGTTGTCTGTTGCACTTGTTGTAGTGGGTTGGGAACATTAATCGTGCAATTTGGAATAAATAAGCACTTGTAATTTTTTTCAAATTTTCTTGACAGCAATAATATTGTTAGCACCTTTCCTACAGCTAAAAAATCAAACTGCAAAAATACCCCCTGTAATCGATTTGTACGCATGTTTTTCGTAAATTTCTTTTATCGATCGCTAAGGTATTTTTTTTCTGGTGGCATTTTCATTGAAAAATTTCTCCAAAACAAACCATTTAACCGCTAATTTTTCTTTTAAAGGGACAGTTTCACGGTTTTGCCCATGTCCAAGCTTTAGCGCTAGCAGTTGTAAATTTTACGGTTTCTTGCTGAACCAGATGATGTTAATTAAACACAGAGACTATTAAAGCAAATACACTGAATGACTAAGGCCCATATTTGGTGGAAGACACTGCGGGTTTACACAGAAAATATCGAATTTAGTTTTGATCTCGAATTTATTGTACGGGTCGAAAATTTATTCTACGCACGAGTTGTCATAACACACGAGTAATCTATTCGCATTCAGTAGGTTCATAACACAAAGGAAATGATTACAAAAGTAATTCCAGTGAGTAATCAATTACTATGGGATTGTTTCCGTTTCCTGCATCAGTGCTTTCGATTGTTTCAATAACAATGGATTTTAACGGCTGACGTGAGAGTTTTCCAATGCGCAGAGACGTGAAACTATCCCTTTAATTAAACGCAACTCTGGGTTTGTTTTCGTGCGTTGTCATGGAAAATAATTCTTTGTTTTTTTGACGCTGAAGAATCCATTGATCCGAGATCACGATTCCCTTTTTGGATTTTCCAAAAAAAACGCACCTTTTTTTGAATTGTCGTCTTATGCACGTGCATATGTATGCATACCTTATTATAGGAAATTAAAGCGTTAATTTAATTTAAGTCGTGCTAATTATGTTGAGCGTTATTTTCCGTGACGTTAATTAAGTGCAGCATTAATTTCCGCGCTCTTAATTTCCATTATTTTAAGCCTAATTTTGAAACATTTCCAGACATTCATGACACCTAAAAAAAATAAAATAAGGTACAAGCTTTCTTTCTTTCCGTTAACCCCTACATTAATTAGAATTTTGAGGACTGTTTTGTTGACCAGAGGGGTCAGTTTTGTGATTGAAGTGATTTTTTATGCATCCAGTGTTGAATAAATTTGTTCCAGTGGTCACCACCAACTGTGTCTTAATCGCGTTAATCTCCTTTATTATGAAAGTCTACCTACTCCTTAGCGCACCCGGGTGCCTTCAAACACCCGCCTGGTTCGTTAGCTACGCCATGCTGATGAGGCCCAGCTAGGCCGAAACAACTGTCCATGACTGCTGATTGACCGGGTGAAATGGTTGTGCGCATGCGTGATGTGTTGGCCACACCTGGTTGGTGTTAGCGTGTGTCACCTTGCTTTTTTGTTTTCTCACTTGTGTGACACACCGATTCCACCTTCCCACACGCTTGCCGTGGGAGAACAGTTTTGCTGTTCTCAACCCAGCTTGCCTCGTGTCTTGCATGTGGAGCTGCCACTAAAAGGCTAGGGGTGCCTTAAAAAATCAACCTGGTATGTTAGCTGCGCCATGCTGCTGTGGCCTAACGAAAAAAAGGAATAACTTAGGGCGAAGCCCTATCAGTCTATCGTCTTGCTTTCGCTTGTGGTATCGCTGCATTGGCCTTTGGCCTTGCAGTGTTATGTCAGGCGCTGATGTTGATCACCAGCACAGCTGGGCTGAAGATGATCCCCATGATGTGTCTGTCGTGTCTTTAGATGATTCTGTTCCTCCGTCGTATGCCCAGATGGCCCGGCCTGGCCGCTGTCCAGGAGTGTCGAGCCAGTCTATGGAGGATGATTATATTATGAAAAATGAAGCGCGTCTTTCTGATGTCGAAAAGGATCGGATCCATTCGTTGAATATTCTTCCTGAGAGCCCTTGTACACTTTGTGCTCCTGCAAAATACGCCTTTGTCTCAAGTTTACACTGATTTTAAAAATTGCGGCATTCGTGCGGCTGGTGTTAGGTGTTTGCAGCGCAGTCCCAATGGTTTTGTATCCGTAGGGTTTTCTACGTCCGAGCATCCTGATTGTTTTCTTCGTAAGTCCTCGTTAATCTCTCGTCGTGCTCGTCGTAATTCTTGGTCGTTCACTTTCGTGGTAATCTATGAGCTCCTGGATGAAGCTCTTTCTCATCGTCTTAGCCATTATGGCTCTGTACATGGAATTCGTCGGTGTGGCCTCCAGGGTTAAGATGACATCCAAAGTGGTACACATGTGGCTAGAATGGAGTTGTCTGAGTCAATTCCTTCGTTCATGCGTTTTGGCAGGAAGCCCCTTAGGATTAAGGACGAAGGTCAGGTCCCCACCTGCCGCAAGTGTCATTTGCCAGACCACGTTGGCAGAGCGTGTCCTAATGTTGTTTGTTTCAACTGTGACCAGCTGGGTCATACCTTTAGTGACTGTACCGAAGATACTAAATGCAGCATCTGTAAGGAAGATGGTCATTATGCCATTGATTGTCGCATGTCCTGGTGGCGTCGCCCTGCCTTGGCTGACACTGATGTTCCCCCTCCTGTGTCCCATCCTTCGCACCCTTCTACTGATGTGCCTCCTGCCGGTTCTCTACCTTCTTCTGATGTTTCTGAACGCCCTCCGCCTGTTCCCTCGTCTCAGCCTTTGTCCGATGATTCTTCTTCACAACCGCCTTCTGATGTTCCGCCTTCTTCTGTTCCACTTTCTGCACCTCCTTTGCAGTCATCGTTATTGTCGTCATCGTCGTCATCGTCCTCTTCTGGTATGTCTGCTCCTCAGGATTCTCCGTTGCGGTCTCCATTCTGCGCAGTCTACTCAAGATTCCTCTCAGCAGTCTGCAGATCCTTCCCAGCTCTCACAGCCTCAATCTTTCTTCGAGTCTCCTGAGCCTCCCTCTGCGCCTTTTCCGGTTCCTTCCCCTCCATCAAGTGTTATTACTGGCACGCTTACTGTATCGGATTTGGAACTTGCCGCTGAAGTTCTTTCACAATCTCCTGTTACAGATGAAGCCTTGGCTGCTATGGAAATTTCTGAAGTTAGTCCTGTTGTTTCGCCTCCTCCGTCTCAGACTTCTGTTCGTGCTTTTGTTTCGCGTGTGGCGTCTAAGCGTAAGCCTGCTAGGCTGGACCCTCCTGATGGTCTTCCTCCACGTAAGTCGACTACACCCTTACTGGTTAGCTCTGGTAGGAAGACATAACCCTCATCCTTCACTTGTTCAGAATTTTTTTTTTCGATATTCATCATGCTTATTACGATGTTTATTGTTTTCAAGAAACCTTTATTACTGATCTTGAATCTTTTTGTGCCTTTTCTAAAGCCTGGCGTGGGCCTTTTTTCTGGTCTCCCGCTGTTGACAAACGAGCCGGTGTTTTAACTTGCTTTTCTGATTCCTTTTCGGGTGTAATTAGGAATTGAAAAAGAGATGTGTCTGGTAGGGTTATTAGTCTTGTTTTTTCTTGTTTTTGAACTCGATGATCTTAAGATTAATGTAACATTTACGCGCCTACTAAACAGACTGAAAGGAAAGTATTTTTTGATAATTTGCACGAATATTTTTTGCCTTCTGACGCCGTTATTATTGCTGGTGATTACAATTGCTATGATCACCATCTTGACAAATTTTGTGGAAACTTTGTTCCTGCTAAATATCTTTCTGTTTTCGTTCGACTTTTTCTTTGCCAGATGCCTGTCGTAACTTTCATCCAAGGCTGCGTCAGTGCACCTGGTTTAATTCTGATTTTTCTATCGGTTCCCGGCTTGATAGGTTTTTGTTTCTCAGCGATTTATGTCTTCTGTTGCCTCTTGCGAAATTAAACCTTGCCCTTTTTCCGATCATGATTTTGTTTATCTTTCTTCAGTCCTCTGGGAATTATTCCCGAGGTCCTGGTATTTGGAAATTCAATAACTCGCTTTTGAATGGCACGTACTAAAACCAGGGACACCGGAACACACTAGAACACCTCGGAACACCGGAACACCAGAACACCTCGGAACACCGGAAGTAACCCAAGTAGTTAGAAGTAGTTTTGGAAGTAACCCAAAACCCTCATTTTGGCTAATCCTAGGCCTAAAAACCAACTTAAGGCCTAGCTAGGCCTAGGGTAAGCCAAATTGAGGGTTTTCGGTTACTTCCAGGGTGTTCCGGAGTGTTCCGGTGTTCCGGTGTTTCTGATTTTAGTACATGCCCTTTTGAATGATAGTTCGTTTTGTGAATATATTACACAACCTGCATTGATGATCTGTCTAGTTGTCTGCAACACTTTCCTTCAGTTAAGTCGTGGTGGGATTTCTTTAACCATTCTATTCGTTCACAAATTATATACTTTTCTAAGAATAAGTGCAGGGAGCTCTCGCAAGAGCGCGTTCTTTTGTTTAAGGGGCCGTCGATATATTCACTTTGCCCCCCGCTTAACGTCAACTGGACGTTTAGGACAGAACCCCCCCTCCTCCCCCCCTCCTTAACGTCCACTTGAAATTTTTGCTGCCCTAGAAGTCCCTGTCCGGCTCCAGTCGCTACAGCTGATTAGGAATTAATATTCAGATGCACTTTTACCACAGGGAGAAGTTAACGACCTGTATCAATAAAATTGACTGCTTTAAGAACGTAGCGAGAACTTCATACATATCACTATGGTTTCCCCTACCTATACAACCGCATTCTCCTGTTGATCCTATTCGTATCTCCTTCTAAACACAGAATTCAAAGGAAAAGCCAGAATTGCCAGCGCCCATGTTGTTACAAACACATCAAGCCTGTGGTCCGTTGGCAATCCATTTTCCCAGTCATGTATGCGTTAGTGGGTTACTCTTTCGCTTCTCTGATGCCGCGAGCTTTCTTCGTTGTTCGACGAGATGTCAAAACAACTAACCTTGTTCGGAACGGCTGTGAAAGAAACTAAACGCGCAGGATACTTGATCTACAAAGCCCCACTATCTAAGTATGAAAAGTTTATCGCGCGTTTTTTTCAGCGAAACAAAGGTCAAGGTCTTGCAAAGGAAAGTGTTGTTCGATCAGCCAAAGAAAAATACCTAGAGCTTTAGGATACAGTAAAAAAGTTCACAATGTTAAATGTAGAATTTATGGTGACTAAGGACAGAGTTAAAAAGATTACAATTTACATTCTATTCTTGTTAAACTGGTCCTTCTTTCTCTTCAATTTTGTGACACACGTTCTAAAAATGTGTCGCTTTGCTACTGTTCAAAAGTGCACCGCACTAACGTCCACGGCCTTACCCCCTCCCCGCCCCCCCCCCTAAACCTCCAGTTGACAAAGTGAATAAATTATGTCGACGGCCCCTAATCGCATCATTGATCGTAAGCATAAATTAACTTCTGGTGATTTGTCGGTTAGCTCTGAAATTTCCGAGCTTGAAGTGAACTGAAGGCCCTCACCTTAAAAGAATTGGATGGTGTGATGTTTTGAATGGATTTCAAAACAGGATGCAAATGATTAACAACGATTTAATAAACAGTTGCAAGAAGACGTGTTACAGCATAGGTGGACGCCATGATCGTTCTGTTCGATATCCCATAGTTCCTAGCGAACATCCGGTATAAATAACTTCCGGTTTATATGAACATTACAGATGGCTCTAAGGTTCGCTCCAGAGTTCAGTGGCTTGAAGAAGGGGAAAGGACTACTCGTTATTTCTTTAAACTTGAGGGTGAGCGCTTTGAGCGTAATATTAATAATAATAATTTTTTCATTTCTAGTGCGCATCTTAACATGACTACGATCAGATGCGCATTCTTAAGTTATAAATACGAGAAATAATAGATAAACCCAAAATGGCAGACTCACTTCCATTCTAGATTCTAACGATGTCGAGGTTTTTACACGTGAAGAAATCGAGCGTGCGCACGTGCACTTTTATTCAAGTCTCTTTTCTATAATGAAGCTATTGATCTTCCTTCTCAATAATGTTGCTTAGATTCTGTAGAAAAATTCCTTTCTCCTTCTCAAAGCATCTCGTGCGTGGGTTTCCTGTCTAGGGAGGAGCTATTGAACTCCGTTGGAATTTTTTGGAAGCTTTGGGTCCCTTTTTGCTCTGTGTTACTAATCGATGTTTTATTTTGAATTGTGTCCCTCAATGAAGGGCAGTGTCACCCGCTTGATATTTAAGAAGCGTGGTGACATCAAGCATTTAAAGAATTGGCGGCCCATCTCTCTTTTGAATGTAGATTATAAGATCATTTCTAAAGCGAATACCTTGCGCCTCTCTGAAGTCCTTGATCACATTGTTCTCCCGGACCAGACCTGTTCTGTTCCGGGCCGAAGCATTTTTTCAGATATTACTCTTTTGCGCGACGTCCTTGACTACATTCAAAGGACTGATGAGTCTGCCATTTTCATAAGTCTTCACCAGGAGAAAGCGTTCTATCCAGTCAATCGTTCTTTTCTTCTAAAGCTCCTTCAGGTTTATAGTTTCGGCCATGATTTTTGTTGATGGATTTCTACCTTTTACAACGGTGCATTCATACAAATCATTCTGAACGGTTGGCACACTGGAGGCATTTCTCTTAGGTGCCTCTGTCTCCCTTGCTTTATTTTCTTTGCTTGGAGGTCTTGGCCTCCCTCATCCGCAGCTCTCCTGGGATTGGGGGGTTTCTCCTTCTTGGTGCCAGCAGACTCCAGGCGCGTGTTCGCCTGTATGCTGATGACACCACGGTGATCCTTGACCGACCTTTTTTTAACGTCAGCGTTAATGAAAATGGTTCTGTCGCCAAGCTTAATCGTATTAAAACTGAAGCAACGTGATTGGGGGCCTGGCGGTCTCGTTCTGATGAGCCCCTTGGCCTTACTTGGGTTAGGAAAATGAAGATCATTGGCGTTGTCTTCGGCACTATCCCTACCAAACACCTGAATTGGCAGCCCAAGCTTGAGAGATTGGAGAAATCCCTCAATCTCTGGAAATCTAGGTTCTTGTCCTTGCCTTGTAAGGCTCTTATTATTAATATGCTTGGCTTAATCAAGCTGGTTTACTTGGCCAGAATTACTCACTCTGCCGGCCTGGTTCACAGCGCGTGTTAATGCTTTGATTTGGCCCTTACTCTGATCATGAGGTTCAAAGATGGAAACGGTCAGCCGCAATACCTTCTTTTTGAAACCGAAGGACGGGGGTATTAATGTCATTAGCCTCCCCTTAAAGGCCCAGGCTTTGAGACAGTCGTCAGTGGTCTCAGGTTATCGGGCCAGGGTTTTCTCTCGATGGTCACTGGTCTTTCGTACGGGATTCGTTTACTGAGAATTTTAAGAATGATGTCATTTGGTTGATTATCCTTCGTGGCGTCAAGGTGCGCGATTCTCTTCAACTCGGGTGTTATCTCTTCTAGTCAATACGCCTCTTGTCCCCGACGTCAGGGCCCTCTCCCTGGTGCTTGGTTCCCAGTTTGCTGTAAGTTTTTTAACCGTTTTTTGCTTTCGCTGGCCCTCTGCTAGTGCTAAGAGGGCCCGCATTGCACGCCACTTGGTGAAATCCATTCCCTACGACATTTGGATCTTTCGGAATAGGGCCACCTTTCAAAACGGCAGAGAAGACCATCGGGCGATTATCCGTTATGTCCGTAATGATTTAAAACAGAGGTTTTTCCTGGATTCTAAGCGCTTTTGCTCAATCTCGCTTTCGCGATCTTTTGCTTCTCGACGGTTTTTGTGCCGTGGAGAGTGGACTTCCCCGCGTTATAATCTAGTTGTACATTTAAATCCTTGTAACCTTTTTGTCCGCGTGCTGTTCGCGATGTCCGCTATCAGGCGTTCTCCTTAGGCAATTCGCGCTGTTCATGGACTCTACCGTTAGATCCCCGCGCTCTGGCGGCTAGCTGCTTACTCCGACTTTTTGTGCTTCCTTTTCTTTAGTGGCGTGTGTTTGTAAATAGCTTGTTTTAGTTTTTATTGGAAACAAAGGTTGTCTTTCACGAAAAAAATAGCTCTCCATGGCTGCTAATTGACCAGGTGCAATGGTTGTGCGCATGCGTGATTTTCGGGTCTACTTGAATGTTCATTCAGTAACAGGAAATGTGGTAGACACGGAATGATCTGTTGAGTTTTGGCGATGGAAATACTGCAGGGAGTTTGGAAACAACACCTAAGGCCGCGCGCGGTTGTGGGATACGGCGTTAAAATTTTCTTCCCAGTCCTCCGAATTACGTCACCAGATCACCTGGTTCAGATTGCAGACTTGAAGCCAATAGGCAAGGCTTTGCTTTTTTGGCCCATTTATGGAGTGGATGAGGTCAAGACAAAATGAGGAGACAGAGAGGGAGGCTCCCGGTCCAGCTCTTGGGATATGTCATGCCCACGAAAGTTATTTTTAGACGAGCGGAAGTTTTTGTTCTAGCGGAAGTCTGTCTTCCGAGACGTCCGCATGCAGGCTAACCTCGGTCTGATGTTTGCCGCCATTTTCTCTTTTCACTAAGAACCTGAGAGCGAGGCAAGACTGCATGCGGACGTCTTGGAAGACATAATTCCGCTAGAACAAAGACTTCCGCTCGTCTAAAAATGACTTTCGTGGGCATGACATATCCCGGCCAACGCCCTGAGCCTCCCTCTCTGTCCCCTCATTTTCTCTTGATGAGGTATTAATTTAATGACCAGATGTAGATGGAAGTTGTAGGGCCCAAACGGCAGCGATTTCACATTTCGCATTTCCTATTTAGAAAGAGTCGAGATTAATGTAGATGAATTCCAGGTACAAATGCGCAAAGATGCATTTGTGTAGGCTAATATATAAGTTAACATCAAATCAACAATTTCGGAACTTCTAAAATTTGTAACATGGATCGAAAAGCCGAGACGTTCACATCTGGCGACAAATGTAGATCATTCAGTTTTACTCTACAGACTGGAAAATCGTTTTAACATCAGAGATAAAGCGCTTTCTTGATTCAAGTCCTATTTTTCAAATCGAAGTCAATCTGTTATAGTTGCTGAGGCTTATTACTCATCGCATGATACTGAGTATGGTGTGCCGCATGCAGAGATCTGTCCTTGGCCCAATATTATATTTGTTATATACATCTCCACTTGGCGATATTATCAGGAAGAACGACATGGAATTTCATTTTTATGCGGATGACTCGCAAATTTATTTTTCCTTTGATTCTGCTACACCAAACTGTTCGTTTGTGGTTTCTCGTATGGAGGCTTGTATTCATATGACCTTGTGTCCTGGATGTCATGTAACAAACTGAAGCTGAATGGCGATAAGACGGAACTTTTAATAATCAGTCCTCAACATAAACTTTCTTTTTCCTTTCCGTCTGTTACAGCTCATGACGGATTCATCATGAAGCCTTTTTATCTGCCAGAAATATGGCGCAACTTTTCCATTTTCTTGACGTGGAAAAAATAAAAATAATAATAAAACGGAGAAATTCCACGCATATTCTGACTGGATCGCCCTATGGCAACCCAGTGATTATCCCAACAGGTTGGTCAAGCAAGCATGTTCCGACGAAGCAGAATTTTCCTTTTTGCAAAAAAAACCCGACCATCAGCGTCTTTGTTTGGAGGCATGGCACATTAATTCCACTAACTAGACTACAACCGCATGTGAAAGTCAGAAAGAACTGCTTTTTCATATCGTTAAAATATATTAGAAATTGACATGGAAATGGTACTCAACTATAGCCCAAATTTTAAATTACTTTAAATGAATTAACAATAAGGAGCAAACCGACAAATCACAATACGTTTTGTGGAATATTATTATTTTATTAGTATTTTACAAACCACAATATGATAAAAACCTGCATCAACGCACATGCTAATCTGCCTCCCTTTTGTTTTCTTCGTTCTTCTCCCGGCCCCGACGACGCCGGCGAGGAAGTTTAAAAGCACGTAAAGAACATTGTAGTCAATATTAAATTAAATTCTGTTAGCGTTCCCGTTGACACTGTACTAATGATTCGTTTAATAATTAATATAACTCGATCAACACCTGCAACCTTCTAATGCATGTGCACCTTCCTCTCCTTCGATTATGATATTAAAACGACACCAACGTTTGTCTTTGGTCCGACCATTTCATTCCCACGTGGCATCTCATTTGTTGAATCGTCATGACTTTTTGTGCTCCATCAAGAAAACTTACTTGGTTCGGTTTGGGATATGGTCCGCTGTTAAGGGAAAACATCAATGGAGTATTTCTCGGTCAAGCTTCAAGAATCCTTCAAGAAATTGTTCTGACTCTGCTTTCAACCAAAAAGCGTCTTTTCTTGCATTTTTTCCTTGCAACTATGCTTTATTAAGACTTTCGAGAACAGTAATTTAACTCTCAGCAATTAAACACTTGCCATATTTAAGGAGCTCAGTACGTCAGTATTTGTCATATAGTCACTTAATTAACGCGTCAATTTGAACATTAGAGAGACATGGTCATTTTTATTACAAACAACTGAAAGTTGGCCTTCGAAACAGCAGTATATCTCCACTGGGATTCAGCTGAGAATGTATCGGCTACGTATTTTCCTTACATTATTTTACTCGCCGTTAAGTGTCTTGGCTGCGCAAGGCAACACACAGTGCCGTGAATCAGGAAGTCAACGTGGAGTCGCCCTTCGACATGCAGTCTACAGCTCCAAGATAATACAACGCTATTTTGACTGCGTTAACGAGTGTATCAACGATCCGCCATGCGTGAGCATCAACTTTTGGTGGGACACCAGGAAATGTGATTTGAACTATAAAACAAAGGAACACAGTTGTCGCGCTTGTTTCGTAGCTGAACCACACTCAACTTACATGGGAATAGGGAAACCACCTGGAAACCGAGGTAAGCAGTAGTTTAACTCCGTTTTCAAATCGTTGTTTTTCGAGATCACTTTTAGGATACAAAATTTCAAGTGAGTAACGGTGAGTGGGTACAAAACGAAGACCGAGGACCCAAAAACGAAGAACGTTTATTTTGCTTCCAAGGTCGTTAAGATGACGTCTAACGGTATCGGCCGCTTTCTGATCTTTAAAAGATAAATAAAAGATAAAGATAATAAAAGATAAATAAACATTGTGTAGTACGAACTATGCTTGAGCGCGCCTATCGACTGTCATCCTCTTGGGAGTTTTTTACTGAAGAATGCACTCGACTTGAAAACGTTTTTTCCAATCTTCATTATCCGAAAAATCACATCAATCGGATTGTTAATCGATTGGTTTTGGAAAAGAGATCTCCAACACAGACAACACTGAACTCGACTACAGTTAAAATTGCTAGAATATCACTACCTTTTAAAGATCAGAAAGCGGCCGATACCGTTAGACGTCAGCTTAACGACCTTGGAGGCAAAATAAACGTTAGTTTCCAACCTGTGTTTCTTAGTAAGAAGTTAGAGGACGAACTAAAGATCACAGAAAAGAAGCCATCAATAGTTAACCAACAACGTGTAGTTTATCAGTTTAAATGTAGTTTTTGTGATTAAAACTATATCGGTTTAACGATGAGGCATCTACACGAACGTTGTGAGGAACATAAATTTAATTCGTCTAGCATCAAGAAACATTTCGCTAATAAACACGATTGTTTGCCTGATAATATCAATCAGCACTTTAAGTCTTACGAAAATGTAAGGCTAAATATGACTGTTTAATTTATGAAATGCTATACATTAAGGAATTGTCACCCTCTCTAAATGTCCAAAGTGACTCAATCAAGGGAAAGTTATTAGTATAAAATTCTTTACAACACCTAGTATGCAAATTATGCTTTCCATCTATTTAAACTCTAGCAATGGTATTTATTTATCACTTGATAATGGAGTTACGGTGACTTCGAAACGTCGTGAAAATAAAAATCTAGTCAGTTTCATTTGTTTTTCTTTCTAAGTTTAATTACATAGGTGATTAATTAATGTAAATTCTCTGCGCTGATTGGTTGCTCTTGAGTAAATAACGGTCTTTTTAGGGATTGTTTTCTTATTTGGAAGCCAGAAATAGGCCTCTGAATCATTTCTTGTTAGCTGGCTTTTTCAAATCTTTCCTTGTCGAATATAAGTTCTTTATACCGCAATTGAACTTGTTAGGATATTTTTATTAATAAGCAGCTTCGTTATGCAAACGATATAAAAAGAAAGAGGAGTTCGCCAAGCCATCAATTTCAATGCTTAAATAATGTTTTGTCAATTTAAACCGCAATGCCCGCCGAAGGCACTTCAAAAACAAGTAATTTATCCCATTTTGAAATCAATCCCCAGAGCAATTTTCTTTATGGAAGTTTATTAGTATTAAAAAAAATTGTCCTTGATCTTTAATGCTCCCTCTTGAATCTAACTTTATTTGTTAGGTCAGTAGGAACAAGAAAAGATGACGGTAGTGAACTCATACAAATGCCCCCTTACAGGTTGTTTTCAGTCTCCGCTCGCCACTGTGCTGTGAGAGTTATTTTGGTCTCGTGCCCATGGTCGCGCAACCAGTGATTACCAATCAGGTGTCTTTCTTAAAGTACCCGCGCATCATGACCACGGGCTAAATTGAGATTGAAAAAAAAAAAAATTGGAAAAGGCCTTTTTATGGTGGACGTGTTCTCTCCCCCCATCCTCTCTTGGTAGGAAATAGTGCGGACTTTGGCCCATGAAGAAAAAGAACATCGTCGGTTAAGCGCTAACAATTATATTTTCTCTCTAAAGGATACGCCAATTCTTGCACCGCTTTAAAAAGATTGGACCCTACATCAAACAGTGGAGTTTACGCCATTGATCCTGACGGTGAAGGAGGCTTGCCACCGTTTGACGTCACTTGTAACATGACTGACAAGAATGGAGTTGGCGTGACAGTCATCAGTCACGACAGTGAGAACAGAACACGTGTCAAGGGATGTGAACCTGCTGGTTGTTACAAACGTGACATTCACTACTCCGGAACAACTCTGTCTCAACTGGAAATGCTCACCAGAGTCTCCTCGGACTGTGAACAGTTTATCATGTACGAGTGTTATCAAGCTCTGCTTTTTCGCAACATAGTGAATGGAGCATGGTGGATGTCACGTGACTCAAAAAAAATGACTCACTGGGGTGGAGCATCTGGTCATAACAAGTGCGCATGCGGGATGACCAACTCATGCGCAGACTCTGGCTTTGGTTGTAACTGTGATAAGAATGACGAGGTCTGGCGTGAAGACAGCGGTCTCCTCACCAACAAGACTCAGCTTCCAGTTTCGCAGCTCAGGTTTGGAGATACTGGAGACCAAGGGGAGGAAGGGTACCACACACTCGGAAAATTCAAATGCTATGGAACAGCATGATCTCAAGTGATCTTATTTCACAGTATCTATTACGGTCTAATGAACAAGCAATTTTCTTTTGGTTATGACTTTAAGGGGTTATATCACGTAGTTTTAGATAAAATTCTGGTCACGAAAATGCTGATAAAATTTAAAAAATAGAAAAACAAGAAAGATTGAAAGAACCTTAAGGGATGCATGGATAGACCACGCACAAAGTTAAAAGCAACAGGGAGCTTCTTGAGATGATTTGGATGGGGTTACTGAATCTTGGCTGAGAAGATGAAGTTTCGACCATTTTCTCAGCTACTCACATGTCAGTCAACTAACAGTAACTTGAAATTTCTAGAATATAAATAACCTTGGTTTGATCGTTCTGGGACTGGAAAAACTGTACAACATGGAAACATGGCTTATTGAATGATTCTCCAGGTTATAAATGGTTCGATACTGACAAATCTCCTCATCCGATGTCAGGTCACTTTAGTTACAACAGCAATCAGAGATTTAATTGGATTTGCACTGAAGCCTGGGATGAACTTTGGAGGGAGCTGCTCTCAAGAAGACCTTCCAAACACTGTGCCCTTTCCACATTTTTTATATTATACATAACAATATGACTCGATTATAATTGGCTGATAGCAGTGCAAAAAAGACTTAACTGATTAGAGTGTAATGTGAAGTGCTAGTTTTGAACCCACGACCTTCGGGTTAGATCGATACGGTGAGAGCAAATAAGTGAACGGTTGAACCGCCGTGTCAAAATTGGTTGCAAGCGAACCTCGAAGGATTTTGAATATTTGAACTTGAAACTTGGTCAAAGAGGAGTAAATTTATCCGTTTGGACATCGCCGGAGTTTGAGCGTGACTGTTGCCGAAGAAGTGTGATTTTATCGGCGAGATGTCGGGTAAGCCTAGAGATAACCTTC
>OX421447.1:49389468-49391968 GCA_949126865.1 Montipora capitata | reverse complement strand
GCTCAGCGAAAGGATCTTGACTCTTCCGGTCTCCTTGTTAATGAGGGGAAGTCGTGCTGGGTTCGGATGCAAGTGGGCGAGTGGCTAGGTTTTGTGATCGACGCCTTTTCTATGACGTTTCGGATTCCTAAGAAGAAAGTTTGCAAGCTTTAGCTTTCGCCATTCAAATCAATTCATCGTCCTACCGTGAATTAGCCAGGATCGCCAGTTCCATTATTTCGGTTTCCTTGGCGGTTGGGCCTATTTCCCGTCTTCTAGGCAGATGTACTTAGCTATAGAGTCTAGGTCGGCTTGGGATCACACTTTTTGTCTCCCTCCCGCTCTGCTAGAGGAATTGAAGTTTTGCTTTAATTACATTGAATCGTTTAGTGTTTACTCCATTCGGCCTCCCCGTGATTCGTCCACTGTTGTTTTTTCCGACGCGAGCGACGTAGCCTTCGGAGGGTTATCCGCCTTCCTCGACGGCTCTGTGGCCAGCGGTCGAAGATCGACGATTTGGGTCAAAGTTCTACTTTTCGCGAAGTGAAGCCATTTATTATGTTTTGCTTTGTTTTGTTGAGCACCTATAGCCCAGGAAGGTAAAAATTTTTAATCACAATCTTAGTGCCGCCAGGATAGTTCTGTTGGTAGCTCTAAGGTCCATCTTCTCTGGCTCTGAGCATCTTTTGTTTTGTTTCAGTTCTCATGGTATTGCCTTGTAGCGCAGTGGATTCCCAGGTCGCTCAACGGGAGGGCCGATCATTTAAGCCAATTCGTTGACAAGGATAATCGACGGGTTAATCAACCGTGTTTGGACTGGTTGATGCCAAATGGGGTCCCCAAGCGATCGACCGTTTTGCCTCCTATTATAACTCTCTGCTTCCGCGTTTCAACTCCAAGTTTGCTTCTCCCGGTTGCACCGGTGATGATGCCTTGGTCCAGGATTGGAGTGGAGAGAATAACAGGGTTTGCCCTCCGGTGGGTCTCGTCGTGAACGCCGTTCGAGTTCTCACGGCTTGTTCCGGTCGTGGGACTTTGATTATTCCGGAATGGCCGTCGGCCTTCTTTTGGCCTCTTTTATTGTGATGGACCTTCACGGTTTGAGTCGTTCGTCAGGGAGGTTTTTGTGCTTCCCGCCAAACACGATCTCATTTTGGAAGGCCGAGGTCCGATGCAGATCTATAAGTCTCACCCTTCCGTTTTTCGCAGTTGCCCAAAATTCAGAATGTTAGCTTTGCGTGTGGATTTTGGGTAAGTTTTTGGTCGTGTTACGGATAGTGTTTAATTTCGAGCCTGATTTGGCGTATTTTGGGCCTGAATTGGCATACTTTGAGCCTGAATTGGCATATTTTGAGCCTGATTTGGCACATTTTTATCCTGAATTGGCACATTTTTGAGCCTGTTTTGTCGTGCTTCGAGTTTATTTGGTCTCGTCGTGGTTTGTGCCTGTATCGGTATTTTTGGTCATTGGCGCAGTAGTTGTTTGATTTTCGCAATATTTTTTCTTTTCTTTCAGATGTCCTGAGTTCCGGGATTTGGCTTGAAGCGGCCTCTTTGACCAATTCTTCGTTGAGTGACATGATTCCAGGCCTCATTGATCTGCAATTGGGTGCTAAGGCTCCGTCCACGGTGCTGAAGTACAAATCTGGCTGGCTGCGGTAGCGCATGTGGGCTTTGTCGAAGATTGGTGTCTTCGTTAATCCAGGAAAACCTTTGCATATTGCATTATTTATTTGTGAATTAGCTGAACGTTTGTCTGAGAATAACACTGGTGTATCTTATATAGAATCTGCCGTTTATGCTATTAGGTGGGGCCACGCAATGGCTGGTATCGAGGCTTGTCCTGTTAGCCATCCATCTGAGTAAGGTTTACTTTAGAAGGATCCAAAAGAATGCTTGCGTGCCCACTTCAGGCTAAGGAGCCTCTGTCGGTAACACTGTACAGGCGATTGCTGCGCATTTTGCCGCTAGCTCTTCGCTTTCCGATCTTCGTTTTTTGTTTACCCTTTTTAGCTGGTTTTGCTGGCTTTTTTCGCGTTGACGAGATTAAGATTATAGCACTTTCGTGATGTCTCTATATTTTGTGTTCGTAAGTCAGTTTACGTGCCTCAGCGCGAAAACGACGGGCCTAGATCCGGCTTGTAGGAAACTATCTGGTGATTTGTTAGATGTCCATGCTGTCTGGAGGTGCAAATCCGCTGATTTGGCGTATTTTTGGCTTGAATTGGCATGGTTTGAGCCTGACTTGGCATATTTTGAGCCTGATTTGGCTCAATTTTTAGCCTGATTTGGCATATTTTGGGCCTGAATTGGCGTATTTTGAGCCTGAGTTAGCATAGTTAGAGACTTATTTGGCGTGCTTGGAGTTTATTTGGTCTTTGGCGCAGTAGTTGTTTGATTTTCACGACATTTTTTTTTTTTTTTTCTTTTCTTTCAGATATCCTAAGTTCCCAGATTTGGCTTGAAGCGGCCTTATTAACGGATTCTTTGTTGAGTGTCATGAAAAACGATCAGCACAGGG
>OX421447.1:49351968-49361968 GCA_949126865.1 Montipora capitata | reverse complement strand
TTCGTCTTGTACGAGTTTTACCTTGATGAGTTGTGTTTTACCTTCGTGCGGTTGAAAATCATGGCCAAATGCCACATTTTGTTATTCCAGCAAAGCAAAGCTGAATACCCTGCAACATTTATTTTGTTCACTGTGTTTGTATTTGTATCCACGAATCGTCTAGTACGCGACTGACGTGCAAAAACAAATTGCCGGATATCGATCCGTCAGATTCAACAACGAGTAAGAATTTCCAAATCAAAGGCCGTATGCTGTAAACGATCTTTTGTTAATTCTGCGCCATGCGCATATCCAAAAAAGCCATGGAAAGATACCTAAGAGCTCTTCGGTTGCGTACATCGCACCGCGTGGGATAAAAATAAAATTAAAAAAAACAATTTGCACGCTTCGTTCTTTTATCTGTTGAGCGCGAATCGCACAGACTGAAAATAAAACCATCCTCTTGAGCAATTTAAATTCCTTAGATGTACCGCCTAGCCATTCTTCTTTTACTGGAGTGCTTGAAATAGCGGTTGTATAACGGCAAATTTGACTTTTTCAATTCAAACATTGGCAGTTTAATAAAAATAGAAATAAAAACCAAAACAAACTAATACCAGTTCCTCGACTATTAAATCAGTTGTTCTCTAGTAATTATAAATATCGTTTTTTCCAACACAGATCACGTAACAGCTCTCGAGAGTGTACTTTCTCTTAACGCGAGTTGGACATTTCTAAATGCGCATGGATTCCTTTCAGCAAATTTTTTGAGCCGGTAACTGTATCGTCAAATGATTTGTACTGGGAAGACAACAAGTACAAGCGAACTGAGCTCTATTGAGATTTTTTACCTCAATTCGTTGACAAATTGTTACGTAACATTTACAATTCTGGTTTACAGCTAACACATCCGTTTGGGCCACGGTGGTTATGCAATCTTTTCATTTCTTTGAGAATAAATGCCTTCGACACGTTACTTAAATCCTGAATGAATAACGTAATTATAGAAGAACTAACGTTCCACCAACCACGAAATGATTTACGACATGCAAACCACTTTTCTTTTGTGCATTGTTTGCTATGTCCTTTTTGCTCTTTAATAGGGTCACGGTTACATAATGGTTCCACTGATAAAACTGGAGAAAAATCCAGACGCTATTGCAGTCAAAATGACTCCAACAGCGATAATATCTTTCATCGCTGTGAGCTCTGTTGAATAATACAAATCAAGGGAAAAAAACTATTGAAGAGTTCGACCACTGAAAACAAATGCAACCAGTAGTGGTCATGGATTCGAAGCGAGAGTATCCCAGGCAACTGTGCCGGAATTGGTCTTAAAGTGCTCCAACACCTCAGTCGTCATTTCATGTCGTCTTCCTGGAGCGAACGCCACAGAAATGCATGAATTTCGCGTGTTGACTTGGTTTGGTCATGGCTCCACAACTTACAAATATTAGGGCTCATTCTAAAGTTGCCCTTGAGCATTGACATTTTGCATTGAGCGCACTCTAAGTTAGCTCCTGGCACGTTTACATCCATTAAATTTTGTAAGCGGATAAAGTTTAAAAGGGTATTATTTGACAACATGTGGTTGCCTTGTAAACACTGTCCTTACTCGTTGCATGCCTGGTGATTGGCGCTTTTTTTTTCCTCAATAGGGTTTTTCCTCAGAGTTACAACAACTTAAATTTAGTCGTTTGTCGACAGTCTTAACGAATGTACTCGTGAGAATTCTTTCTAGCAAAGATTAGTCCCTTATTTCAGTTTTTCACGGGACATTGGTAAACCGTTTGAGACCATTTGGTATTAAACCTTCATTACCATTAATATTACTCAATTATCTTTTTTTGTTTATCAGGTTTAGTAATCTAGTTGTAAAAGCCAATGGATCAAGTGGGTATTGAGTTTTTGCTCAAGATTTGTTAAATCATTTACAAATATTATTCTTTCAGAGTGTTCTCCAAAACAAAGCTATCAAAGGTACCCCCACATTTAACGACGACGGCTGCCCTTATAAAAAGTTATCACAAGAGCCTTTTATTGTGGAAGTGAAAAAGTGCGCTGCGTTTCAGAAAGATGTATGTCCCTTTAAAAATGCCAAGACCATCAAAGAATGTATCGCAGAATTTTCCAAGGTTCCAGCATCACACCGCGAGGGCGTAGCTTATGAAGCACTGCTAGATGTGTTGAAGGCTTTTCATTCAGAGTCCAAAAAGGTAGAGAAGGAAGTTGGCGAATGTCCTGCACTTAAAACTAAGGATGGTTGCCCATTCAAGACAGTCAAGCTGAGTGACGGAAAGCCACTTGTGATTCCTGCAGAAAAACTGCTCTAACTTGCAATCCGTGTAACCCATGTTGTTCAATGGGCAAGCAGTTTTAATGCCAAGGTTCTAATTTTTTCAGTTTTAATTCACTTGTAACCTGAAGGTGTTTGTTCGGGGTTTCTGATTTGGGTTTAAACTAATAAAAACCCTAAACGATCTGAGTTCTGTTTGCTCTTTCTCTTTCTCATGCAATCACAGAGTGTCCCAGCCTCGTTCCCAGGGTCTTCTCGGCTTTCAACATGGCGGTGGGTCGAGCTGAAGAAGACCCTGGCATACAGTGAACTAAAAAGACCGCTAATTGGCTCTTTTCTTACACGAACTCTGATTGGTTTAAGGTGGCTCAAACTGGTTTCAATAATTTGGAGGGAATGTGTTATTAGAAAGAAAACTCTACAACACTGTTTCACTTGATGGCAATGTTATGGTACCCGATATGATACATCAATAACTGACATGATGCACATATTAATGTAACGTAATGAATTACAATGGCAACAAAAGAACCATCAAGAAACGCCCTATATTTTTTGTTTAAGGAAAGGAAAGGAACTTTATTTAAGTGTCTAGTAGATTTAGCGCTGGAGCACTAAGGTTGAAGGTGATTCCTCAGGAAAAAAACAAATTATCGAACGATTTTCTTGAAGCTTTCCCTGAATGTTCCCTCCTAATCCCTGTTTTGAAAACTACAATAAAAAAGATATGTCACCGTGCTTTCTTAAGAGATATAATAGGCCAATCTTACCCCATTGCAATCGATTCCTATACTGATACTAATCACGCGCGTTATTTCGTCGGCTCAGGGTACATTTTGCGGTAGTTAAAAAAGAGGGTTTTTAAAGTACCATTTGAAAAAACACCTGATAGGTAGAACGTCCAGAGCATATGGAACACTGTCATATATAAATTATGGAAAAATCACTCAACTTAAAACGACGTCGACTAAAAGCGTTTCTCGAGTAGTTGTTTTCAAGATCATAATTTACATCCCTGGGTAAGGGGCTTTGTGTACGTTTTAAGCTATATCTTTTTTCCTTCCGATATATTTTTTAATTTTTTGTTTTTCTTTTTGTTTTTAAAGGGCATATTTGTACACCAAAATGATGAAATAAAAAATACAGGTCACCGAGCTGGTTTAAAAATAAACCACCATTGTACCTGGCAGCCAGTACCCCTATTTTCTGCTGTACTATTGTAATAATTGAAAAATTATTGTATAATTGTTGTTAGTTTATTGTAACTATGGGGTGAAACAAAGTATTGTTGTTATCTCGATTATCGTAGAAAGAAACAAAAAACAAAACAAAAAATAATAATGTTCTCGGAATGCGCGCGCTTACTCGCAAAGAATTATGGTCATTCGCATCTTCTCTCACGGGTTTTGAGAACTGTTTCAGCGTGTATGATCGACTTACGCCACATTTACAATGTTGCAAATTTGACCATTTTGTAAATATTGACATACCGTATGCGCAGTACAGGATGCGCAGTGCAATACTGAGGAATCACCTTAAGCGCTTATTTGTATTACAAAGAAAAAGAAGGCTGGTAACCAGGCATACATTTAAACCACTGATGATATTTAATTTTATAAATTTGCATGTTATACTGGCCTTTTGGGACATTCATTTAACAGTTGTTTTTTTTTAAATAATACCAGCAGAAGTTCAATAGAGGGCGGCTACCGGCGATAGCCCGCCGGGTACTTTGGTCCATCCCGCCGCCCACTTCGCACGAGCATTTGAAAGTTTTGCTGTATAGACGTTTATCCACCGTTCTCTCTCACAAAAAAAAGCGCTTTACATGCTTGACTGTTTTGTTGTGATGGCTAAGAGACAAGGCGTTCTGAACAACATTTTTTTCGCCATTATGCCGAAGCAATCAAAAGCTGAGTTATCACTTAGTCTAGTATAGAGTTAAACTTTACAACTTACTTTATATGCCAGACGGACGTAAATGAAGCGAGCTATTTGCATTTTTAAAAAATCATTGAACTGTCAAAGGCCATCTTTATTGCTTTTTGGGGGGAAATTTCATGTCCACCGAATAGTTTGGTTATAGAATAAACTTTTTAGCTAGGGGTGAGTGCTCAATTTATATGGATATTGCGTACTGCCCATAATGTATTTAAATACTAATAAACCAGCAAATTCTTTTAAAATGACTATAATTTCCGTTTCCTTTTAAAGGAAAATAAAAAGTCTCTGCTTACGAGCCAGACGGCCCAATTAGGCAGGCACTTACCTCCGGTTTCATTAGCATGAAGCGACTAGGAGTATTTCTACTCCCCCCTGGATGGGATGCTAGTCCATCGCAGGGTTACCCCCAGCAATTCGCCGGTACCCATTTATACACCTGGGTGGAGAGAGGCACCATGAGAGTAAAGTGTCTTGCCTAAGAACACAACACAATGTCCCCAGCCAGGACCACTCGATCCGGAGTCGAGCACACTAACCATGAGAAATTGAAAAATGCATTTCCAAGTTCGTAGATTTCAAAATTTTTAAGGGGAACAAGCCCCCAGAGCCCCTTAGAGGGTCACGCCTTCGGCGCTCGATTCCACAGCTGTCTACTTTACTTTCCCAGCCACCTACTTCAAAACTTACTGAAAGCACTGACCAATTATCAAACAAAAAAAAAAGAGAATTTTTGGACCAGTTGTGACAATTGAAAGTAATACCTGTTGTATATCCTTTCTCTTTCAGCCAGGTAGGAGCCCTGGGAATGAAATGTGCCTGAGTGCTCTTGGGATATACAACGTAAACAATATTTTGAGTTGTAGTTGTAAACAATGTTGTATATCCTTTCCGGTTCAGCCGGGTAGGAGTCCTTGAAATGTGCCGAAACTCGTACTTTTTCTAAGTTGGCATTTTCTGAAGTAGCGAATTTGGAGAAAAGGGTAAGTATGCATATGCATATTTTCCATGAAAATGGAAAGTACATGCAAGAGCAACCTCTAAGTTGTCCCTCAAGCTAAGACGTAAAGCGCCATACTTGTACAATTGACCACGATGGAATTTGTTTGACTGATTTTTAATGCTTTGTAACGATATTCGTTAGAGTGTTGCTCAACAGCAACAGAAGTACCCAACGAAACCGCTCCACAGGCCCATGTTTATCTGGCTGGCAAATTTTTCATTGTTTAACTGGTTGGTAATTTTTTTTTATTTTTACGAAATCTTGCTGGGAGATCAACTTCAAAATAAATTTGCTGGGGATTTTAAATACTTTTTGTACTGCTGGCTGGAAATTGCAAACCGATTCCGCTCTGGCTGACGTTTATTTACTGGAATTTTTCTGAACCGGAAACTCCCGGCGTTTGTTGAGTTTGTCAGAGAGATTTTCACCACAATGTTCATCGCGTTTCATATTACTGTCGGTCTTTTTATAATAACAAAAGAAATGCACCACTTTCGGCTACTTTGGTCGGCATTCGATTTCAAAAGCTGCGGGTGGTTCCCACCCCTGGGAACAAGGTTGGATTGTAAAGGAGTATTGGCGCTGCTCTGGTGAGTGGTCTTTCTGGTCTTTCTTTGATTCATCGTTATTCACTCAAATTCGCATCAAATTTTGCTTGACTGAGTGGTGTTATATCATCTTTTCGTTTCCAATTCTGTGTACTAGAGGATTATCATAGCTGAGAGACTAACAGTTGATACTTTTGGAGATTCGTTTGATTCTGACAGCAAAGACCAACTTCGAGTAGGTGAGTTTTCTAGTCACATATCTATGCATTTTCTGTATTCTTCATAACCGATGAAAATTTGAAATTTAGTCTTTTTCCCTTTCTTTGCTGTCGCGCAGGAATTCCCAAGTAACGTACCTATTTGCTATATTTGGGCAAGCTCCTGGAATTCCCATAAAAGCTGTGTTTTCCCGTGTGCTGGTTTCAGAAGCTTTGCTGAGGTAGGTCACCGTTAAACATTAGATTTTCAGTATTTCTCTATTGTCAATCAAAATTTTCCGCTTATTTCCTAGCGGATTTAGTATTCATGAATAATTTCGGCTACCTTCAAAACGGTGCACAAATGTTGGCTTACAAGATAAATGGGGTTTTATTTCAGTTGCCGGCTAAGATATCTATAGGTAATCAAATGATTTCGAGTGCAATTTGGAATAAATAAGCACGAGTAAATTTTTTCAAAGACTAACAAAATCATCAGTTTCTTTCGCCCTTAAACATAGAGAGATGAAAAGGATGTTGACAGACCAAACACAATTCCCACTTCTCGTGATGGTGTTGGTTCTCTATCCAATGCCATTTTCCCATTAATAGTTTCTTAAGATGAGGCACTGATGGGTGATATTGCGTTACAAAGGGCAGTGGCTTATCTTGCGCCTTTTGTCTCTTTTGTAAAGCCGACTCTCTTTCTGTGAACTTCACTTCGGAGAGGATATGATCAACCAGATCCCTGGGATAGCCTCTCATACCCAAACGGACTCTGAAATAAGCCATTTTACAGTTGTTTGCTCAGCGACCAAGCCTATGAATGGCTGCGAGGCTGCCGGTGACCTTGCATTGATACAGACCTCACTGCTTTTATCATGTAAATTGTGTTGTTGTAACGCTAACTAGTCCATATTAACATTACAAAAGCATGAAGGTTTGTATCAAAACAGGGTCACCGGCAGCCTCGCTTCCATTGTTAGGCCTGGTAACTTAGCCACAACTGTAAAATGGTCTATTGCGAATGTTTTCCTCAAAAGTCGTTTTTGAGGAGTTTGTCCTGAGTAGTCTCAGAGCTTCGCCTTTGATAAATCCTTTACTGACCCCTGGTGGGTGGCAGGAGGAATAGTGCGTATATTGAAATGTCTCAGTCGGTTTGAAGTGTGAGCGCACGTCAAGAATATTTTCTTTTTTAAACCTTTCGCCCTTGTAGACGCATGTGTCCAAAAATGTTGTTTCTTTGTCAGATATTTCAGCCGTAAATTTTATGGTTGCATGGTGTCTGTTAGCGTGTTTCTTGAATAATGGAAAAATACACGACAAGCTTTCTTTCAAATAATTCTTGGCTGTCACATTTCCAATTATGTTTTTACTGAAGACTGTGCAGAGTTGATCACAGATCCACGTAAGGTATTCGATTCGTTCTCTGTCTTTGTTGAACCCATAAGTTACCAGAGAATTTTCCATTTGGTTTCAGTGTTCTACATAACAGCACACTTGGTGAAATATTAGAAATACACAGAATACAGCTCACTTAACTTTGATCTCGTCTCGACGGGCGATAGATTGTTGTCGAAGCTCATTACTCGTCGCTTTTACGATTCCAGGTGTTTGTTTTTCACCGCCTGCCTAGTTTATCCAACTGATTTTCCATTATTGAGCATCATAAGGGTATATTTTGTTTAAGGATCCACTAAAACGCCATTCGCGTTTATACATGACTTTCGACGCCATTGCAGGTTAAGTTAATGATTCTACTGTGTCCACCAGAGAAATATACGCATTTCCACTACCCTCTCGATCCTAAGAAAATACGCGCAGAAGGCTCTATGCACAAAGACACCACTTAGCAGGGGAGTGACAGGCAAGACTTTTGCTGACACGGAAAATAAAATAAAAAATAAATAAAACGAACAAATCCCACCCACTTTCCAACCCAGTAATAAGGTAGTATATACTCACTCAGTCATCTTGGTGTTTCAAGCGATCTGATTGGTTCGCTATTTCGGAGTAATTGAGCTTTATTCACTCCCCACGGAGTGGATAATGCGTGATCCAAACAAAACAAAACGGCCGGCGTAAACTCGCCAACATTTCTGAATCGGAAATATTGAGAACACAAGATGATGCTGTGCTACAGAATACAAAGAGGGCCACAAAATTTGGCCTGAAGGTTTTCAAAGGTAAGATGAGAGCTCATACTTTCACAATTTGTTTCACTGGGAGTAATTCTATTTTGTAGGGCTGGTCGGCCAGCAAAATGAATTTGTTACTGAAGTCGAGGAATTAAAAAAATGTTTAAAGTGCCTATGAAGCGAAATTTTTTTCACATATTTTTGAAATATACCGTTTGAAATACGCGATTCCAAAGTTTTAGATGTTTAGAGTGAAAATTGGCGATTTTACAAGCCTTCAAAGTTGTGCCATTTTGCCCTCAAAAATGGCATTCGAACTGCGCGGCCAAAAGACCACGTGACAAAGCCACTGACGTCATGTGGGTGCCTGAAGATCAATTCAGTATGGCGGAAAGTAAGGCAGGCAAGAGACAACGAGGCCGATATTGCGTTGCTGGTGCTCCCAATCAGCAAAGTTGTCAAAACAGATCGTTCACGCCGGGCATCCGAATGTATAAATTCCCCAAAGATCCAGTTGTGAGAGGCAAATGGGTTCGATTCGTCCGCAGAAATAGACACGACTTTAAGGATCCGACATCTAGGTACACGTCTCTTTGTTCTGCCCATTTTGAAGAATCGTGTTACGAGAAAAACCTGGCTGTACTCAGCAGCATGGAGGCCTAAGGTCTTAAAATGAATTGGTGCCTAAAGAAAGATGCTGTGCCGACCAGGGACACTATTGTTCCGCCAGCTCCGGAGGAGCTTAGCGATAGCAGGAAAAGACAAGTGAGATTTCCACGTGTTTCTAGTTGTATATTAACAATGCAGTTTTTAGCATAACCGTGTGATAAATGGAGATAAGTTTCAAAAACATCAAAGCCTCAAAATTCAGGATAATTTGTATAAAGTATAAAAAGCAGGAATAGAAGCTATTGCACAGATATTAATACGTAAAAAGGATGGTAAGTAGCTAGCTGACATTGATCACCAGAAATTCGGGATTATGGAAATTGCATATGCATATGCATCTACTGCATAAATTAAGCCTAATTTAAAATGTTTTTCGTATTTAGTTGATTTTCCTTGTGGGTTAGATGATGGTAATTTTTTTCAAATCAATTTGTTTACAAATTTTTGTGCAGGTGCAGAGCAAGATCTTTTGCAACAAGGTGCTCCCACTGCAGTTGAAACAGAGACAGTCTGTGGTTCCAGAACAAGTAGAAAATGTTCCAAATGCAAAAGGCCAGGTCACACAAGAAGAAACTGCCCTATGTGAATGGGCTGAACATTTGGACCTGGTTGTTCGAAAAATGATTCATCCAGGTTTAGCCTAAACTGTGGTTTCATTTTTTCAACTTTTCGTGAAAATTTCTTTTGCATATTTTTGTTTTTCACGATTGACCTCTTCTAATGTAAAGTTTTGCCGAATATCAGCGTTGAAGAGCATATGGGAGTACAGCAATAAATTCCTTGGTAAATTTTAAATCTGGGATTAGCATTAATTGGCTTTCGAAAACAGGGCCCTGAATAATTTATCAGTACTAATAGTTTAGTTAACATAATATTATTGTTCTCTGTTGATCCCCAGTTTTTGGAAGTGCTGTCGTATAAATTACTAAAGTGTTCAGGAGTTAAGAGTGTATTTTGTAAGCTCCTTTAAAGTCTGCTGATATGCAGTTTAGTTCCGATTTGATGAATTTGTCATGTAAAGCCCCTAAAAATCTCAACCCCACCCCTGCCCCCCGCTACCATGGGAGGGTAATTTTTTTGGAGAATGCTTTCCTCCCAATAACAGTGTTCCTCAACTTAGTCCCAGAGTTAAGTTTGTATTGGTGTATTCTTATAATCACAGTCTCACAACAATCATGATCTCGCATTAACTCCGAAAAAAAACGTCTTGATACAACGCTCTTTATAAA
>OX421447.1:49344468-49346968 GCA_949126865.1 Montipora capitata | reverse complement strand
ACGCCGATGAATAATAAAGTAGCTGCTATTTCCAAAATGATGGAATTACCTGGTGATAAATAACGTCGTACGCGTTTTGACTTTGCATAAACAAATGGTCAACCTCAAGAGTTAAGCGATTGTGATCTTTGTTTTGACTTCGCTCATCATATTGTCAAACTTTATAACACTTGACAGAAAAAGAAACTTACAAAAATCCGGTATCTTGCCATCATTTGACACAGATGCCTTACTGTTTCGCGAGTAGACATGCCGCGGTTACTTAATCACGGCGCCCGCTGAATTCCGGCCATGTCACTTTCGATTTTGCGATTTATTTGAACGTAGCAAAAATCTCCCAAAATGTTTGTCGCTGATCGTAACTTTTTATATTCTATATTCACGGTTCAGAATTAATGTTGTTTTCATGTCGTAAATATTTTATTCTCGATCGACCGTCCCGGACACTTGCTTCTGCTCTTTCTAAAAATTGTGTATCAATAGTTATTTACTTTTTTATCAATATTTGTTTTGCATAGAGCAAGCTAACAAAATCTGTACCTTGCTGAGTTCGCATTTGTTAGCGTTAATAGCATTTTCGGTCTGATGCTTCCGTTTTATGAGGGGTATATTGTTTTGGTCTCCCATCCAGATACTAAATCAAGGAGGTCAACAGTGTTATGTAGGAATTGCGTTAAATTTGTAGACAGAATGGATCAGTTTATTCGGAGAGCTCAATCTCTAGACAATACGCCGTCTGATCTAAATTCAGAATATTCTGTAAAACGATGAGTTCAACTTTCACCGTTTTCGCATCAGCAGCCAAAGCGAATCACATCAGATAGATCTGCAAAACAGCTTTCCTTCTCAGCTCCTCCAGCCACGACAGCTGCAGCAGATAATTCCACGTGTACAACCACTTCTGCGAAGCAATCCAAACGAACTACATCACATTCTGCAGAGGAACTGTCTTTGTCAACTCCGCAAGATGCTACTTTTGTGCTACCTAGATCAACAGGAGGTAGGCTTGCTTCTTCAAGCACGTTTGCGGATCAGCTGTTGGCACAAACGACATCAAATTCAGCAAAGCAGCAAGCTTTCCCGACTCTGCCAGCTACAACTGCAGTTCTAATGCCCAAATGAACAGGATCTAGTAATTCTACAACATTTGACGCTCAACCGTTTTTGGATGAGAGACAGCAGAAAATGATTGTGCAAGTGGTCAGCCTTAAGGATGCAACTGTATTGGCGGCTATTTTGAAAGACCACTGTCCAAGTGTTTTAAAGGAGTTAAAAAAGGCCTTATGGGAAGAATTGAAGACATCATGTGCAAAGCTGTGCAAGCGTTTGCAAGGTTCTGTTCTCTATGGAAACGATTATTCATTTCTACGCAAAGCAGAGTCAGTAAATCAAATTGGTACCTTAAAGTACTTCAGAGAGAAGTATAATAGAAGGAATGCTACCCCTTCCAAAGTTCTTGATTCCTATGAAGGAAGTGAAGAGCTGTTCCCCAGTGTTGGGAAAGCTTACATAATAACAGCTGTCCTGAACTTTTTTGTGATGCCAGACCTTGAGGATACACCATCATTACATAAATTCCCACAAAACATTGCACACGAGAGTGCAGAAAACAAGAAGAAATACTTTGATGATGCAATTGGAAAGTTTATTGACAAGTTCCTGTTACAGAAAGTAAATGCCAATGACTTTTACAATGATGACTATGTAATGAATTATGCCCTTTGTTGTATTTTCTTGGCTGTTCTTGTCATGCAGATGAAGGACACTGCAGCAGAAGGAGATGGTACTAGGAATATCATAAATCAAAAACTCTTGCTTTCAATTTTCAAGTCTATGGGGGCCTGCAGCAAATATGTAATCGAAATGTTTCTGAGCATAGCCCCGAATGGGTGTTTGTTAACTCTACGCCTATCTGAACAGTTCAAATGGGGATTTTTTGTAAACTGGAGGAGTGGCGTTGGATATAATTTATCGAAGATGATTTGGCCCAAGAAATTTCAAACCGATGCAGTAAAAGTATTATCCAGAGGCAGGGACCAAACAAAACTCTTAAGTCTATTAGCAAGGTCTGCAAAGCCACTACTGGCATCTATCAAATTGTACAGGAATTTGACTTATCAGTACTGTAGGCATTCACAAGACATCTGTAGAACATACTACACGTGACTCACTTAAAGATGAGAAGGAAATGGTACAGTACATGACCTACTGCAGTTGAATCCTTTCCATTACATGTCTGCAAGATGTCATGACAGCTTTCCTGGCATTAAAAGGTCTCCCCTAAGGTACTTGAACATTGTTGAATTTCATGAGTGGCTGGATAAACACATGAGAGAATTAGCAGCTTAACCTCTCACTTCCACTATTGACCTGCATGTGAATTGTTACAATTTCAACACACTGTCATGTAGACAATTTATGACACAAGATGAAATTATTTAAGTGTGCGGTGCTTTGATGTTACATCAAATTCTCAATAACAGCTAACAAAGAAATATAC
>OX421447.1:49326968-49336968 GCA_949126865.1 Montipora capitata | reverse complement strand
ACCAACTGTCGGCCAATAAGGGATAACTGTCGACAGGCAAGCAGGATAAGAACTGTGCTCACACAGAAGTTGTGGAGAGAAAAACAAGGACAAGGTGTATTCTGAAGACTTGATTTATATTTAACCCTTGCACTCCAGTGACTGATATGTACTTTCCCTTACAAGATCAGTATGTTTTCTAGCAGAGAGGTGATGAGAATAGAGAAGTCTATCCCCATCCCCATCCCCTGGGAGATACTGCCTCAATTGCCAAATTCTCAAAACTGACATTAAAAGGAATGTATAGCACCCAGTAAAGAGAATTAACATTATTTTACATCTTGGGAGTGAAAGGGTTAAGTTGAAATTTCAAGTGTACCACAGAAGCCAAAAGGGCTCCTTTGTAAAGGGACGTGTTCTTCAAAAGGGTTCCTTTGATATGATAAAATTCAACTTGGAAGCGAGGCCTATGCGCCTAGAAGACATAAACAAAATGAATGAATGAATGAACATTCTGGTTCAATTTCTTTTGTTTGTGTCCTCTAGGCATCACCACAAAGTTGAATTTGAATATGACTGATAAAGAACCTGATGTTGTTTTTGTCACAGAAAAAGTGTAGTTCCCATCACCTTTCAGGTGGAAGATTAAGCAGAGGCGTTTGTTCTACCATATGTTCTTATTGAAGTTACATGAAAAAAAAAATGAAATAAGTTTGTACTATCTCTGTAGCAAGATGTTTCTATTTTTCAAAAAACATGATAACTTAAAATTTATAATTATAGTATTTAAATCCCTCACGATGATTATGTTGTCAGCTTGGTATATGAACATGATTTCTCTAATACAAGCAATAAATTGTTTGGTTACTGGTAACATAACATCACTGTTAATGGATATCTTAACTCAACTTTCCTGTGAAATCACGTGCTATCCTGGCACGATGGGAAAGGATTGCTCAATTTTCAAACCTATGTAACATATAGATCCTTCGCAGGTTGTATCCATATCTGTAAAATGCATATATTGAATAATTGCAAATATAAAAAGAGGAAGAGTAGCTCAGAAGCAAAGTGGCCAAAATCACAATGAAAATTTCAAGTTGCCCATAATTCACTCTGTTTGCCCCCAAATTTGCATAAACTATTTTTGCCAAATGCTCTTGGGAGGTCTGCGTATTCCCAAGAGCATTTCACAAAAATGGTTTAGGCAAAATTTGGGAGCAATCAGAGTGAATTATGGGCAATTGGAAAATAGACAATAGATCTGCATTCAGAACTACAGGATCCCTTCATAAATAATCAATAATTATTTTTATCCATTCAAGCTGATGAATTTTTGCTACACTAAAGTAGAATAATGAACTTTAAAAACACAAAAAAATAATCATGGAAATTTCCCAATTATTACTTCTGGAATAGCTTCCCATGTTTCTGAACCCCTGAAGATTTAAACAACAAATTTAAATTTAGAAATATTTCCTACTCACAACACAACAAATATTGTGGAAAAAAGATCCAGTCATTAATTGAAAGTCAGAGGTTGAAGAAAGTTTGGGAATTATTGTTCGCCACACTTGATGCAGTTCCACCTTGCACCTGATGCATACCTCCACTTTCCATATATCCATAAGCATGCTGGGGTGGGACAGACATGTAACCATACGGCTGGTAGCTTCCTTGAGTAGAACACTGAACAGATTGGGCTGGTGGCTGTGATGACATAATCATTTGCATGAGTTGAAGCTCGTGTCTTGTAGCCTTCTCGTTCTCTTCGCGATAAAACTCAAGGAGATCTTTGGTTGGGTCTCTTTCTAACAACTTCTCCATGCATTCAACAGCACTTGAGGCAACTTCTTTCCTTTTTTTCCCTCGGTTTTTGACTGGTACAAAAAGCTTCCTACCATCTGACGATCCGTTACCTGTACTCTCATCGCTGTCCTGTACACTTCCTGGACTTGCCCTTGATTCTTCATTTACATTTTCACTGCTCCCATCAGTTGGTTCAACTGCTCTTTCAGGCTGACAGGAATCTCGACTTTTCACGAGAGCAAACAGCATGGGGAACCATGGCCCATAATTCTTTTCTCCTTGGAAGCGATTAACACCCGTCGCGGTTTTGACGGTGAGAGCCACCTTTTTGCATTCGCTTATCAGCTTTTTTAACTTGTTTCTCACTTGCTCCACAGTGAACCGAACTTCATGACCACGTGCTTCGAACCGTTCCCGCATATCTTTGAGCAACTTGCTATATACCTCATTGTTTCTTGAGTTTTTTGAATTCGTGAAGATAATTCTTGTTTTGTAATAATCGCTATTACAAACAATATCCACCATATCTGTAATGTCGTCTTCCTTCCAACTCGATTTTCTTCCAACTTTCTTCTTCTTTGCCCGATTGCTCCCGTGCGGAATTCGTAGACTTGCTGATTTCAGATTCAGCGTCGCTAGCTGCTTCTTCGCCATTTTCCCTTCCATATTCATAGCCAGCTAATGGAATGTTTTCATCAAAGGGTTCGTCTTCGTTCCATGATTCATCACCAGCTTGCTCTTCGGCGGATGAAATTTCGTTCACATGAACACTTCTTCGCCAAGCCGCCATGTTGTTACTTTAACACTCAATGCGCATACTCCGTAAAGGAGAATTCTCCTCGTGGTCTCCTCGTAACTCCTCGCGCGAACAAAACTCTGCCAAAATACATTAATATAATTTATGAATTTTGTTTGGCACGGCAGAGGCACGACGTTTGAATCGCTGCCGTGCCAGAGTCGTGTAGCACGACAGAGCATGTCGAACTTAATTGCTTTGCCGAACTTAATTCAAAAGTTTGATTCAGACGCCGTGCTTCTGCCGTGCTTTTGTCGAACTTAATTCCTGAATTGAGTTCGGCACGGCAGAAGCACAACGTCTGAACTGGGCCTCAGACAGGAGTCCTCTGACCTACAGTGCGAAGTTGAAATAGCATCGACTTGCCAAATCCAGTTGGTAAGACTCCAATAACATCCTGGCCGTTCAGGATAGATTCGAAACACTTTACTTGAAGATGATTAAAATTAAGCGATGGAAAGTTACCGTTACTCAGGGAAAATCCGGCCCGTTGAAGCACTGACAAAAAATCTGGTCTACCCGCCATATTCGATGTTTTGTTTATCGTATTCTGACAAATAATAATAAAGCTTACTCATATCACCGTTCAACACAGTTAACCTCAGCAATTACACAGGCAAGCACATTCTCCTGAAATACTTTTCCTACCATAAAGTTTGCGCCCTTCCTTGCTCAAAAGTGCCTTCGAAAGGGCAAATTGAATAATCGAACACTGCCAGTTTAGGACATCCTCGGGTATTTGCAATTGATCATCGCCGAAATTGAGAACAGCTGCTGCGTGGTTTGATGTTTGCCCTTCCAAGCAATCACATTACCTTTTTGAAATTTTAACTGGTCTTCTTTTATCGCATTCAAACGGCATACTGTACGACCATTATGATATTTCAGGTTTTCTTGAAACTAAAATGCTTCGAAGAAGGGACATTGATGACTTCCAGAATCCAGTAGGTAGAACCCCGACGTCGTGAACCTTAGAGAATGAACTCAACGCACTTTAATTAATTGCGACTAGGTTTAAATTAAAATGTGGAATTTTTTCCTCTAATCAATGAAATTTCAACTTGTCGAAGCACTTTTAAGTGATCTGTCATTACCGCCATATTTAATTCATGAATTCGCAATAATTTATTACACCCACGATTTGTGGGTGTTTGTGGTCATGTGACCGGCCGAAGCCAGGGCCATTTCCCGTCCCACCCAAAGCCAGGGAAAAGCGCCCTGGGGACGAGGTTGGGTAATTTCGAATATCTCTACCCATCGAAGAAGACGACGATATTGAAGATGTGCAACGTGTAGGGCTAATGTTGCTTTCAAAATACAGGGCCCAAAGTAGAGAGTCAGCGGGAAGTTGTGACTTTTCGAGTCTTTCTGCGAGCGCTGTGTAAACAGGCCGGAATGTATTGGATGGTTCGCAAGAAGATGAGCTTAAGGTTACTGCTTTTAAACTTTTTTGGTCTCGAATTTTGGAAAATTTTAAAAAGCTGTCATAAGATAGCTCATTATTTTTGTCTTCTTCTAAGTTATTTGAAAATGTTTTTTCCTTGCGGAGTTATTGCAAATTTTGTGTTTTACGTGACTAAAATTTTTATCCCGCAAGGTGTTATGTGATGTCAACACTCGTCAACGCGCAGTTTGACGTGGGAATACATCCGGGTATCTTCACTTTATCGCGTGTTGAGTTTGCCATTTAGTTGCAGTCGATGCGGTTGTGTTAAAGGAATATGTGAAGGGACATCTTCCTTACTAGGCCATGAAACGCATGAAACGAGGAGAGAAGTAAAAACGGGAAAGTTCTTCCTGGGTAAAGTTAAAGACCCGGCTCAAAAAAAAAAAAGAGTCCATCGAGAAAACAAAGAAAAGTCAACTCGCTGCGAGCGACAAGGGCTAAGTCCACAATCAGGTATAAATAATCTATGGCTAATGATGCAGCGCTGAATGCCTTTTTCCGCGAATTCAAAACTGTTTTGTCACAAACCCTCTTCAGGGGGCCTTACGTCGATTTTCATTGGTCGGCGGCACCATAGCGGCATGACCGCATTCACACCCGCATTGACAAGGTGTGAAAACGTGTAAAATCTTTTCGGACCGAAAACTCGGGGTTTATTTTTCTAGGAATAGCTCCTCTTCAAATGAATTTATAGGGTATAGAAATGGACCTGGAAAGATGAGTTTGTTGAAGTCCTTGTATATATTGGCAAATTGATGCTGAAGGGCAGTTATCAACGCCAGTAAAGAGTCTAAAGAAGAAGAAGAACTCCTAAGACTAAGCTTTTGACACTGTCGCCCGCCCTCTTGCTTTGCAACCGCGCCGAACACAAAAGTTCTAGCGCGATCCTGAATGTAAACCAAACGATAATCCCAGGAGCCGCGTTTTTGCATGTAAACCAAATAAACCTTCTAGGATGATCCTAGCACTAGGATCATCCTCTTTCCATGTAAAAGGGCCCTGAGTCTATCTTAACGATAATTTTACCCTGGATACCAGAGGGAAGTTTTTCTGTGGAATGATCTCGCGACAAAGCCGCGATACAAAGCCAAGACGACGAAAAAAGTTCTTATTTTTCGCATCTCCGTTCACCAGCCTTTCACCGTTCGCTCTAATGTGTTCACCGCCCCTCGCTAAACAAAAATAAAACCTTTGCCAGGCCAAGTTTCCGTTAGTATCATTCATGAATCCTTATGGCCCCCACTGGGGCATAGGACCGCATTTCGTTAGTATATTACTTCTATTTTCTCCGCAGAAATTTTTACCGTGTTAATTTTACTCAAGATGTACTGAGATCGCTCTTGCAAGAGCATGAAAGTGACAAAGATACTGAAAGCAAAATCGGTATTTAAGAGCCTTCCACCGTCAAGTGCGGTAAAAGCTAAAATGAATCTTTTATTAGTTTACACTGAGGAAGACGATCAGTAACCCAAGGCGATTTCATAAATTATGTATCTGATATGAATGTAGACTACGAGCAGTCCCTTTGTTTTCTTATAGTCCGTCGAGAGCGGAGCGAAAAAAAACAGGCCGCGCGAAAGTTGGCCGCGCGAAAGCTGGTGTTTGGGCGGAAGACGCCTTCCGCCCAGACACCAGCTTTCGCGCGGCCAACTTTTGCGCGGCCTGTTTTTTTTCGCTCCGCTCTCGACGGACTATAAGAAAACAAAGGGACTGCTCGTAGTCTAATATGAATGACCATGTTAGAATAACGTGGAATGATGATGCTGATGTATACTACAGTGCTTTTAAAGGGACATTTATTTCCTCTCTCCTTTTTCGTAAGAGACAAGTGCCTCCTCTCTCTTTTTTTAATCTTGATTTTGTCCGTCTCTCACGTTTTTTTTCTGCCGCTGTACTTTCTTTTTTTCTTTTTTTTTATGCTGCCCGCTTTTTTTTTGCTGCTCAATTTTTTTCCGCCCCTCAATTTAATTCAGTTTTATTTGCCGATCACTTTTTTTTAACAGCCTTAAAAAATGCAGAGCTGCGGGAAAAAAGAGGGGTGTAGGTAGGTACTTGGTGTATTTTGTCATTTAGTGGTTATCTATTGCACAAAATCATCTAAGCACGGTAAAAACTTCAGGGATTAGGGTTAGCCAAATTGAGGATTTTGGGGTACTTTATTCTTTTTCGAGTCTAAGGGCTCTTAAAGGTCTTAGGGGACTTATAGGGGTCTTTGTTTTCAAGACACCCGAAAAAACGGTGAGCAGCAATAATAAAATAGAGTGAGCTGCAGGAAAATTGAGCAGCGAAAAAAAAAGTGAGCGGCAGAAAAAAAAAAGGGAGCGGCGGACAAAATCAAGATTTAAAAAAGAGAGAAGAGACACCTGTCTCTTACGAAAAAGAGGGAAGAAATAGATGTCCCTTTAAAGGCACCTAGATATAGGAGTTACACTTACATTCGCGCTTTCGTAGGTCCTTTCTTTATCCATAACTAGTATTATCCGTTCTCAGCAAAATAAGTTATCTAAAACCACAAACAATCTTCTGGTGGACCAAATGCACTGCTGGATTGATGAACTCTGATCCCGTTGACGACAATCTCTTAACCGACAATTGATCGGAAGCAGAAATCAAAGAGCACGGGATCTCGGGTCATGATAGGCGGTAAAAAGGTCAAACGGGTTATTCACAGCTTAACGTGTGACCGGGTGACTGTTGTTGGTTCAGGCTAATGACAGCAGCACCCGAGTATCAAGTCTCGGGCTCGATATTTTTTCAGTACAGGGTCTCGGGATCGGATTTTCGAAATTGTTTGGTCTCGGTATCGGATTTTACCATTCTCCACCCCTACAATTGCTAATCACTTATCAACAACTTCAGTTCCAGTGGGCACATAACAACAACCTTGCATCTCGATCACCGTTTAGTGTTAGTCCCAGTGAACTAATGAGGTGGCAACTCTTATCAAGCAAACAACTCCGGCGTTTCTTTATTAGCCTCCTGAACAAAAACATCATTTCCATATTAAACAATCAAGGGCAAATTTCCGAAAGGTGTCATTTTTGCTACATTAGATATAGCCAAAAATATCTACATGCCAAATCGGGACAACCAAAGTCCCGCGAGACTGGCAATAAATAAAAGGAATTACCTATTGGAGGGTAATGTGAGGTACTAGATTTCAACCCAAGTAAACCATGTGAGCGTTAGCCCTACTAATGGAATTAGGCCCAAACAAGGGCAGAGAATTGAATTGAACCCACGACCTTCGGGTTAGATCACCGCTACTCTACCGACTGAGCTACAGGTCAGACGGGAGCAGTTCGTGGGAATTTAAGATGTCAAAAACTAGTTGAAAACTAGCACTTCACATTACCCTCCAATATTTAATTCTGTGGAAATATAACTACTGCATGGCCAACGTTGCAAAATCGTAACCCTTACTTGTAATAGATGAAGGGCATGAGGACGCGGGGAATTACGTAAATTAGGGAGCTTATTAAGCCGCGTGTTTTTGAGACGCGGACGGCAACCGGAAGTGAGCTGTTTTCCCTTTTAACCTGTCTTAACTTGTCTTAGCATACATTAACTTGTCTTAGCATACATTGCTAAGTATCTTTTCTCCATGAGAGATGATTAGTATGAAAATCCAGGAGACATCACTGCCCTGGTACGTAAAATGTCCTCATCCGGTTGCCGTCCGCGTCTTAAGGACGTTCGCGCCCAAAATGTTCCCACGTACAGATTTTTTTTAAACTTGCCACGCAGAAAGGTAATGATCTACTTTTGCCAAAAAGGCGAAAAAAAAAGGGGGTCACCGTGCTCGTTTTCGAGATCATGAGGTGCACTTTTAGAAGATTGCGTTACTTTAAGACGATCTCAGCTTACAGCCGTTCAGCAATAAAAAAGCTACATTGGTGAAATTTAGAACAGGTAAACGTACTCAATTCAACTTAACTAATATAACTAAATCAACCTTTGCAGCTGATGTCTTTTTCTGAGGTGAAATAGACCTTGAAAAACGTTACATATTTGTCTAAAAAAGAAAACTTCGGTCGCGCGAGAGCATAAAAGGCGAAATATTTGTAACTTCTCACGCACAGATTATTTTTTGTTACTTTTTGTTAAAATGGACAAAATCAGAAAAGGAACTGATCCCCGGAAAGAAAAATAGGGGTCACCGAGCATTAAAGAGAGTAAAATCGCCGCGAAGTTCTCAAAGCGATGGTATATTCACACTGTCACGTCATTGCGTGACATTTCCGAGAAGACCTGGGTCCACAGTTATCCCATGGTGCCACACGCTTTCACGTTCCATTCTTGTGGAAAATTTTTGCGCCCTTAGCATCGTGTTTACCTTCGTTGTCTGCGATGCATGACGTGTGCGTGACATGCGCGAAAAAATGTGCAGTAGCAATGGGCGCGAACGTCCTTAAGAACGCGCGTACTTAAGCTCCCTATTGGCGGAACGAACCGGCAGTTTTCTGATCCCAATCGAATGCCAGAGTATCTCGACAACATCCCGGTTCTTTTGCGAGATGGTTTCGCTATTCCTGGAAATTTGAGCGGCGCACCCAACCGAACTAGTATCTCCTCCGACACATGGTCTAAATAATTTCTCAAAAAATGCGAAAAATCCTGTCCTGCGGTTCAGAGATACGAAAACAAAAAGCCTTAGCCAACATTTTAAGACTAAGCGAGAACCCACAAATAATACCGAGTGCTGCTTGAATGCACAGAGAGACTTCTTTAAATAAGTCGATCTTTACTTGGCTGTGCCCAACGCAGCGTATGTCCTGGTAAGCAAGGAACGATGCATAAGAGCTCTGCGGATGCGTACAGCGTACCGAAAGGGGGTTTTCCTCGTTTTTTACACTATGTCATCGGGGCTGTCTGTTTGTCTATCTGTCTGTGTGAGTGAGTGAGTGAGTGAGTGAGTGAGTGTAAGAGTTAGATGTCCTAAATCAAAATCACTCTTTTCACGTCTATGGAGATCCTCACACAAGCTCATATTCCACAGATATTCTGCAGGTCAAATAAACAAGAAAAAAATTCACCAGTCGACCATAATATTTTTACTCTCAAAGACCAGGTCTACTTCTCTGCCCCAAAATCGGCAATAATTTGTGACGCTGATGAATAATAAAGCGTTTCTATTTCCAAAACGATGGAATTACCTGGTGATAAATAACCTCGTCTAGGAGAGTAAATTCTTGACTTTGCAGAAAGAATAGCCAACCTCAAGAGTTGGACGATTGTGATCTTTGAGTTGAATTCGCACATTCTTGTCGACTTTTCTAACACTTGAAAGAAAAAATAGGCTATCTAACAAAACAGCAATCTCATGCCTTGCCGTCATTTTGCCACAAATGTAACTCGCAAGGTAACTTGATCACAGGCGGCCGCTGAAATCAATGTCATTTTCAAATTTTGCGATTAACTTGTGCAGCCAAAAGAACAATTGAAAAATTGAACGTAGCAAACATGATCTCCCAAAGTGTTTTTCGCCGATGGTAACTTTTTATATTAGCGGTACAAAGTTCCTGTTGTTTTTATGTCGCAAATTTCGTTGGCGATGGCAATTCTCGACTCGAAACTTCCATAAAATTTCCTTGTGCTAGTCCTTAAGACTGCATGTGTATCAATATTTATTTACTTTTGCATCAATAGTTGTTTTGCATAAGCAGGCTAACAAAATCTGTAGCATGCTTAGTTCGCATAAGTTGAGCGTTAAAACTGGATCTTCGGTCCTATGTTTCTGGCAGCAAGTGCGACGTCTCGCATCCAGATACTGACCCCGCCAGAGAGGACTTAACTTCAGTGAACTTTTGTCGTGGAAACTGTCAACCGCTCAGAGTGCACTCTTAAATTTGCTATGAAAAAGAATTTGAACTTCATGTCAGTCTCGTAGCCAATTTTTTTTCTGGATTCTCATTTATTTTCTGCAACCTTTCCGGGTTTAGTGTTTTACATATTATGTCCTGGAGAAA
>OX421447.1:49316968-49321968 GCA_949126865.1 Montipora capitata | reverse complement strand
ACTTTGTTAGGTGGCCACGGCACAGTTAATCGAGGGACTGGTTATGAAACCTTAAAACCTTCCAAAAGCGAGAACAATGTCGCAATCGATGTTGAATTGACCGAGACCCTGCACAATCTTTTCGCTTCGCACGGGTTCGCAAATTATATACGCATAATTAAATCGAAGGATTTGATTGATTATCTTCTTCAAAAAAGGTGTGTTTTGTGCAGGGTCAAAGCCAAAAATACGGACAAAAACATGAAACAAAGCAACTTGTCGAGTTTCATAACCATCTCCATGCATTAACTATGGCCACGCTAAGGCGCGTCGCATTGTAAGTCATGGCTTATAGTTTTCCAGAAAGACTGAATTTTGTTTCTTGCCTCGCTGTTATAAATTTGCCACATTTTAATTACCGGACACAATCATCAAAAACTAACTTGGACTAAGTTCTAAACTGAATCTGACTAGGGGCCCGTTTCTCGAACCCTGCGAGCAGAGTCTCTTTTCTTCCTAGAAAAATCGGGTCTGCCAGCGGCCTCGATTCAGGGACATTTCGTATTGAGCATGAAAATGTATTTGGGTGTCAGTCACGCATAACCAGTAACTGCAAAACCACGAAACGATTACAAACAGTAGAGACACGCAGAGTTCGAGAAACGGGCGCCTGGTCACAATCAGTTTAGAACTGCGTCCAAGTTAGTTTTTAATGATTGTATCCGATAATTAAATGTGGCAAATTATAACATCGTGGTCAGAAAACAAAATTCAGTCTTTCTGGAAAACTAGAATGAGACAGAAACCTGTGTGAGCCATTTAAAGTGATTTTTAATAAAAAAAATAAGCGCTCTTCACATTAATTCTCTGTCCAGACCATTCCACCCTCCATGCCGTTCCTCAATTTTTTTCGGGATCATTTGCGGTCCGGGATCATTTGCAGTCCAATATGGGATCATTTGCGGTCCTGGTATCATTTGCGGTACAGTTTGGGGATCATTTGCGGTTCTGGGATCATTTGCGGTCCTGGGATCATTTGCGGACCCGTACAGAACGCCACAGAAATGCAAAGCCATGAATTTCGTTCATTTATTTGTTTCTTCAAACTTGGCGACTGCAAATAAAAAAAATAGTAGGCCCGTTTTAAATCTAATGCAAATGAGAAAAATGCGTTGTTTTCGCTCCTCGAGAACGGTCACCCGGGCTCCCGGGATGGTAAGATTGCATGTAAACGAGAGCGATTTTTTGAACCCACCTAGGCGGGTTAGCCCACTTACCCGTGTTATTCCACCTCCATGCGAACAGGCCCTTAAAAACTATTTTGGTGGCCAAGTCACATGATATTTTTCAGAAATCCGCAAACATTTAATTTATTGAAGTCAGTTTCCTTTTCCTCATGGCTTTGAATTGAAATGACTATTTATAGATTAAATTTCTGACTCTGAGCAACTTTGTACACTGCAATAAAGGCGTAACGGTCTAACGTGACGGTCCACTAAAGTTTTCACAGAGTGATTGTTTAGTGGCTTCAGATATATTTTCATTAGTGGCCTTAGTTCTAAATTTAGGTTTTTAACCATAAACCCTTTCCAGAGTACTGTAATTGTCTTAAGTAGCTTTAGCTTTTGCACTCAAAACTGGTTTTTGGTTTGCACTTAGGTTATTAATTCATTGTAATATTGCAGTATTTTATCGCATCTTAATTGCTATTGCCTTTTGTAAACAGCGCATTTGTGTATGTGGAGCCATTACCCAAGAGCAAGAGCCCATCAGCGTCAGAAACGTTAACCAAGTTTTGTGGGAAGATAAACAATAGACCAAATGTTGTACCCAATTCAAATGTCCTGGGGTTAAGATTATTTGTGTATTGTATGTGCGTTATAATTTGGCAGGAACAAAGAGTTTGCTCCTAAAGGGTTTAAATTGGCTACAACATGTACATTGCCAGCTAACCGATTTGGTAGTGGTTGATTATTTTCCCGCAAAACCGGGTTTAAAAATAGACAACTTTTCTGGTGTTGATGGGGACTAGCTATAGGCCAATTTGGGCAAATATGGACTTTTGTGAATGTATGTATATATATAGACACTTGCCGCCGCCGTCCCCACTTTACAGGTCAATTATTAGTATGATTATTATTATTAATTTTTATTATTTAACCATGCGAAAAAGCAATGGCGTTAGCAACTATCTCGGCAATGTGCATTTGCTCAACAGCCTTTAAAATATTTTTCTACAAAATCAAACGCAAGAATTGAATTTACCCATTACAGCGTTTAGCTTTAAGAGAATAACACGGCCATATCTCTTTTAATTCACCGCAAGCTCATGTAAGCGCGACATTTCAAAGTCCAAAGTACACCGTTAGAACATGGCAGTGTGCTGATTATCATATGTGAATACCGGCCCAGCTGTGACATAACCGGCGTATGTTCCCTTATCCGCTTTTTCTCGGGATGTAGTCAACCTCTCAAAACGACGGATCGAGCAGTGATAGGTGGATGTCTTCCCTTCTACTAAAATCGGTCGAGACTGCCAGCTGTCAGAGACTCCTAACCTAATTTTGTGAGCGGGTTATAGTGAATTTGTTGATCATTCAAATTTGCGAGTGCTTACCGTGTACGGCGTGGTCTCGTTTTCTGGTGAGATAAAATGAATTACTTAGGAAGCTTCCGAAGTACTCCAAGAGGAAATTTGACTCGTTAATTTTAATTGTTTCGCAGGCAGCCATTGAAGAGTACAGTTGGTCATACCCCGTTGTTTTGCCTACCGTGTCGCAATTCGTTGGGAAAGCATGTTAATTGTAATGTAAGTTACAGTTTAATGTGCGCTTTGAGAGCGAACTGTAAATTTGAGTTCATAAGTTTTCCGGGATAAAATTGTTCCGTTTTAAAAGGCTCTGTTCACACATCTCGAAGAATTTTGTTTGGCTGGTTACGCAATCTCTCCTCCTCAATGAACTTCCTGAAAACGATTCCAACCAACATTCCTTTGTTAATAAATGAACTACTAATCACGTTATTTGAGATGTGGTAGTCTCACCCCATTTCGTTGACTGATAATTACATGTTATGCCACATTCTGGTTTTCTTTTCAAATTTGCAGCGGTTTCAGCACGAACTAAGGTTTTATTTGCGTTTTCAAGATCGAATATTTTCGCAGACATTCCTTTCGATGGTACTAACTGCGGCTAAACTTAATAAATGAAAAGCTCTTTGTTTTTTAATGCACTAGGCATAATATTTACGTTTAGATCAAGGTTGCTTCACCCGTCTTCTCGACGCATTTGTTGACAAATTCATGTTTTCTAAAACTTCCAATTCTGGTTTAAAGTTAGATTTTGCACATTAAGCAGGAGGTTCAAAAAAAAAGTTTCTGTTTCCAGGGACGGTATGAAACGTTCCATTTTCAAAATTGGCTCCCTTCGCAAACATTGCTTCAGGGCTAGTTATGCAACCTTCCCCGTGACTGAAGCGAGCAGCCTGATATTGCTTACCCTTAGTTTGAGAAGAAAAGCTCTATGAAAGGAAGAATTTGATTTGAGGCGGTCCTTTTTTTTCTTGGGAAACTTCTCAACATGATTCTCTAGTTTTATTCGGCTATGTTTGAGAGTTTTCTTTGTGATATCTAGCAGTATTTGTCTGTCTGGATCTTTCTGTTACTTGTTATAGAAAATTAAACCATTTTCGCATAAGATTTAGTCAACCATTGACACGTGCTGTTTTATGACAAAGTCGACGTTTTCAGTTTTCATGTTTTCGTTTTTTCAGCTGTCCAAAATTTTGGTTTTATCCGAATGAAATTGATAAAAGTCTAACAACCACCGTACTGGGAGAGAGCCGACGTTTCTAGCAGGGGAAATGCACAGAACGCCACTGAGCTCAGAAATCTATCTAATAGTGGAATTCCTCTATCAACTTGTTTGATAAAACTTTATGTGGTGTTTTACTCCTCATTGACGCTGCACAGAAACTACATAACGTTTTCATTCATCTGCTTCCAGCTGTGATACGCTCTCCAGTGACTACTTCACTAAAGTAGTGATTGTACAGGAAGGGATCCTGCTACTTCCATAAACTGAGCCATCAACAGTTTAGTACTAGAAGAAAACACAATGACAATTCTAACATTCTTTGGTGAATAACGGGATGAATAGAGAAATGATGTATAAAACTGCGTTGAAGTTATGATTTGAGAATAGTACGTACACGGAATGAAAGGACCTGGCACCAGTTGTTCAAAAAGTGCCGGGAAGCGCTATCCACTGGATAAATCACTATCCAGCGGATATCCAGTGGATAGTGATTTATCCGGCGGATAGCGCTCTCCATCGTTTGAACAACTGGGGCCTGGCTTATAACTTCTTGAGTGGAATCTGCTATGCCAAACTGCACTACACATAAAAGTATTTTGCTGATGACACAATTTGTTTAAAAAAGTATTTTATTATTCTAAAAAAAATACACATTTGTGAGTTGTTTCATTGACCAGATATTCAGTAATTTAATCGAAACAGTTCTGAACTGAATCTTCATGCAGCTGCTGCATGTTATATATTTTATTACAGTCTAACTAACACTGAATTTGCATGGAGATTTCATTCACACTTTAATTTCTTTTGCAGGACGTTTTATTAATACCTCTCCTCAGCCCGGCCCTGTTACGTTTTCTAATCATGATCTGCCTGTTAGTAAAGCACATCCCCTTGAGATTTAACAACCTCTTGAGTTCAACGAGATGATGTACAGGTTATAAAAAAATTAATTGTCATATCGTAATTCTCCTCTGGGACTGGGGGAATGATATTTACCCGCGTTTTGAGGAACAGAGATAACGAACATAATGCTAACTTTTGTTTCGTTTGTTGTTGTGCATAATCCGTACTGTAATTCAAAGCCAAATGTTAAGCAAAGGTTTCGGTGCCTTTTTATATTCCCTCTTGTTTTGGAAATTCATATTCACTTCGTGTACCCTAAAACTCATTGCTTTGTGAAAAAAGTGTTGAAGTAACGCAAGCCCT
>OX421447.1:49299468-49311968 GCA_949126865.1 Montipora capitata | reverse complement strand
ACGACGGATCGAGCAGTGGTAAGTGGATGTCTTTCCTTCTACTAAAATCGGTCAAGACTGCCAGCTGTCAGAGACTCCTAACCTAATTTCGTGTGCGAGTTATAGTGAAGTTGTTGACCACTCAAATTTGCGACTGCGTACCGTATACGGCGTGGTCTCGTTTTCTGGTGAGATAAAAGAAATTAGGATGGTCTGAATTACTCCATGAGTAAATTTGGCTCGTTCATTTTAATTGTTTTGCACTGAACCATTGAGCAGTGGAACTGGTTATATCCCGTTGTCGCAATTCGTTGTGAACGGTTATCATGTTAATTGTTATGTAAGGTACAGTTGAAATGTGCGCTTTGAGAGCGAACTGTAAATTTGAGTTCATAAGTTTTCCGGGATAAAATTATTCCGTTTTAAAAGGCTTTATTCACCCATCTCGAAGACTTTCCTTTGGCTGGTTACGCAATCTCTCCTCCTCAATGAACTTCAGTTCCTGAAAACGACCCAACATTCCCCCAACTGAACTACTAATCACGTGATGTGGTGGTCTTACACCAATAATTACTTGTCATGCCATGCCACAATGTGGTTTTCTGTTCGAATTTGCGACGGTTTTAGTTGCGTTTTCAAGATCTAATATTTTCGCAAACACATCGTACGGCTGCCCAACTGGTTAATTAATCAATGAAATGCTCATCGTTCAGTCTTAAATGCACTTGGCATGTTATCTATTCACCTCCCGACTTCTCTACCGTGCACTTGTTGACAAATTAATGATAATTCTGGTTAAAACTGAAGCTAAAGTTTGCACATTAAGCGCGAGGAAAAAAACGTTATGCTTTTACACCAGAGTACAAAATGTTCCATCTTCAAACTAAAAATTAGCCCCCTCCGCAAACATTCCTTTTGCTAGTTATGCAACCTTCCCCTCGGCTGAAGCAAGCAGTGCATTGCATACCCTTAGTTTGGGACGAAGAGCTCTATGGGAGGCAAAAATTAAGTCGAGCCGTATTATTTTTTTCCTTGGGAAACTTATCAACATGATTTTAAAGTTACTAATATTTTTAAAAATACAACCACACTTTTGAGTTTAAGGAACATGTGGTGCTCGCTACTTTGGTGAAACCAACAGGCATTTCTACACACGTGTAAATGAGCACCTTTTCCGGGATAAAAATTTTCATATTTTCAAGCATCTCAGTTTTTATAAAAATTGCCAGGATAATTGTGATGTTTCTTGCTACAAAATTATTGATAATGCTACTTCTTTCTATCAACTCAAAATCAAGGAAAGCTTCCATCTTGAGCGGTTGAAACCCGAACCCAACAAACAAGTTGATCACGTCAGTTTAGCAATACACTTTTAAACTTTTACCATTATGTCAGTTGTGTTTTTTATACCTACTTGTAACTTTAACACTTGTGCTATCCAGACCATTTAAAGAATATTTTAAAGCTCTTTTTTCATTCGGCTCTGCTTGAGTTTTTTCATTGTGATATCTTGCTATTTGTCTGTCTGGACCTCTCTATATTACTTGTTACAGAAAATTTAACCATCTTTGCATGAGATTTCATTAACCATTGACACGTGCTGTTTTACGAAAAAATAAACGTTTTAGGTTTCAAGTTTTCCTTTTTTCATGTTGTCCAAAATTTTGGACGGGTTTTCCAATGAAGTTGATAAAAGTCAAGTAACCACCGCAGGAGAGAGCCGACGAGTAGAAAATGTCTTCCCTACTACAATAACATGCGGATTCTAAAATTCAAAGCTCAATCGACAAATGCGTTTTTCGCTACCGTCAATCAATTGTTCGGCGGCTCCTCCCAGCTTCCGACTATACTGTCTGAACTGTGCTCAACGATTTGATTTTATTACTGCGCGCTCGACAATAGTCGGAAGCTTGAAGGAGCCCCTAGCCTAAGTTTGTGTGCGGTTATTGTGAGTTTGTTGACCATTCAAATTTGCGACTGGGTACTGCGTACGGCGTGGTCTCGTTTTCTGGTGCGATAAAATAAATTAGAATGGCCTGACTTACTCCAAGAGTAAATTTGACTCGCTCATTTTAATTGTTTTCGTTGAACCATTGAGCAGTGGAACTGGTCATTTCCGTTGTGAAAGCATGTTAATTGTTATGTAAGTTACAGTTTAAAGGTGCGCTTTGAGAGCGAACTGTAAATTTGTGTTCATGAGTTTTCTGGGATAAAATTGTTCCGTTTTAAAAGGCTCTCTTCACCCATCTCGAAGATTTTCGTTTGGCTGGTTACGCAATCTCTCCTCCTCAAACGATCCCAACATTCCTTTGTTAATATCACGTTATTTGAGATATGGTGGTCTCACCCCCATTTTGTTGACACATAGTTACATGTTATGCCACATTCTGGTTTTCTCTTCAAATTTGCGGCTTTGAGAGCGAACTGTAAATTTTTGTCCATGAGTTTTCCGAGATAAAATTGTTTCGTTTTAAATGCCTCTGTTCACCCATCTCGAAGATTCTCCTTTAGCTGGTTACGCAATCTCTCCTCCTCAATGGACTTCCTGCAAACGAATCCGGCATTCCTTTGTTAATAAATGAACTACTAATCACGTTATTTGCGATATGATGGTCTCAACCCCATTTCGTTGACACATAATTACATGTTATGCCACATTCTGGTTTTCTTTTCAAATTTGCGGCGGTTTTAGCCCGAAGTAAGGTTTTCTTTTTGTTTTCAAGGTCGAATATTTTCCCAGACATTCCTTTCGATGGTACTAACTGCGGCTAAACTTAATAAATGAAAAGCTCTTTGTTTTTAAATGCACTTGGAATAATATTTACGTTTAGATCAAGGTTGCTTCCGACCCGTCTTCTCTACGCATTTGTTGACAAATTCATGTTCTCTAAAACTTCCAATTCAAAAAAAAAAAAACATTTCTGTTTCCAGGGATGGTATGAAACGTTTCATTTTCAAAATTGGCTCCCTTCGCAAACATTGCTTCAGGGCTAGTTATGCAACCTTACCCGTGACTGAAGCGAGCAGCCTGATATTGCTTACCCTTAGTTTGAGACGAAAAGCTCTATGAAAGGAAGAATTTGATTTGAGGCGGTTTTTTTTTTCTTGGGAAACTTCTCAACATGATTCTCTAGTTTTATTCGGCTATGTTTGAGAGTTTTCTTTGTGATATCTAGCTATTTGTCTGTCTGGATCTTTCTGTTACTTGTTATAGAAAATTAAACCATTTTCGCATAAGATTTAGTCAACCATTGGCCGGTTTTATACTAGAGACGTCCAGACGAATTATGCGTCTGTCATGTTATCCGTCTAGTGTAAAGACGGGACGAACTATATGAGACGCATAATTCGTCTTGGACGAACTTGGGCAAACATTTTTTCTGCGTCTGTTAAATTCGTCAAGTATAAAGACGGGCACTAGACGCATAATGCGTCTGGACGAACTTTCCAGTTTAGTGCGTCTTCGAAGACGAACTAAAATAGATTCTTCGTCCAGAGGCATAATGCGTCTTGTGGCCGTCTTTATACTAGACGAATTTAACAGACGCAGAAAAAATGTTTGCCCAAGTTCGTCCCAGACGAATAATGCGTCTCCAGTATAAAAACGGCCATTCGTTTCGATGGTAACAAACTGCGGCTAAAAATAATAAATGAAAAGCTCTTTGTTTTTAAATGCGCTTGGCATAATATTCGCGACTTCTCTACCCATTTGTTGACAAATTCATGCTTTCTAAAATTTCCAATTCTGGTTTAAAGCTAAAGTTTGCACACTAAAGCGCGAAGGTATGAAACGTTTCATTTTCAAAATTGGCTCCCTTCGCAAACGTTCCTTTGGCTAGTTATGCAACCTTCCCCTTGACTGAAGCGAGCAGTATATTTCTTACCCTTAGTTAGTTTGAGACGAGAAGCTCTCTGAAAGGCAGAAATTAATGTGAGGCGGTTTTTTCTTTGGGAAACTTCTCAACACGATTCTCTAGTTTTATTTGGCTATGTTTGAGAGTTTTCTTTGTGATATCTTGCTATTTGTCTGTCTGGATCTTTCTGTTGCTTGTTATAGAAAATTAAACCATTTTCGCATAAGATTTAGTCAACCATTGACACGTGCTGTTTTATGACAAAGTCGACGTTTTCAGTTTTCATGTTTTCGCTTTTTCAGCTGTCCAAGATTTTGGTTTTATCCGGATGAAGTTGATAAAAGTCGATTAACCACCGTACCGGGAGAGAGCCGACGTTTCTAGCAGCGCTAGCCATTCGTCAGGGCCTCAGACGAAGAGGAAGTGCCCGGAACGCCAGCTCAGAAATCCATCTTATAGCGGAATTCACCTCTATCAACTTGTTTGATAAAACTTAATTTTTATGTGGTTTTTCACTCCTCAATGACGCTGCACAGAAACTACATAACGTCTTCATTAATCTTCTTCCAGCTGCTCGGATACGCTCTCCAGTGACTACTCCACCAAAGTAGTGATTCAGTGTACAGGAAGGGATCCTGCTACTTCCATAAAGCCATCAACAATTTAGTAACAGAAGAAAACACAATGAAAATTTTAACATTCTTTGGTGAATAACGGGATGAATAGAGAAATGATGTATAAAACTGCGTTGAAGTATACCTAGCCATGATTTAAGAATAGTACGTACTCGGAATGAAAGGACCTGGCCCCAGTTGTTCAAAAGATGGATAACGCTATCCACCGGACAAATCACTATCCAGCGGGTAAACACCAGCAAAACCAATTGAGTAATCCAGTGGATAGTGATTTATCCGGCAGATAGCGCTCTCCATCGTTTGAACAACTGGGGCCTGGCTTATAACTTCTTGAGTGGAATCTGCTATGCCAAATTACACTACACATAAAAATATTTTGCTGATGACACAATTTGTGTAAAGAAGTATTTAAATAATCTAAAAAAAATACAAATTTGTACGTTGTTTCATATGTTGACCAGTTGTTCAGTCATTTAATCGAAAAAGGTCTGAACTAATTCTTCATGCAGCTGCTGCATGTTATATATTTTATTGCACTCTAACTAACACTGCATTTGCGTGGAGATTTCATTCACACTTTAATTTCTTTTGCAGGACGTTTTATTAATACCTCTCCTCAGCCCGGCCCTATTACGTTTTCCAATGGTCTGTGTGTTAGTAAAGCACATTCTCATGAGATTTAACATCCTCTTGAGTTTAAGGAGATGATGAGCAGGTTATAAAAAAAAATATGTGTCATTTTGTAATTCTCCGCTGGGAGAATCATATTTACCCGCGTTTTCAGGAACAGAGATAAGGAACATTTCTAGGAACTTTTGTTTCGTTTGTTGTTGTGCATTAATCCGTACTGTAAGTCAAAACCAAATGTTAAGCAAGGGTTCCGTGCCTTTTTATTTTCCCTCTTGTTGTGGAAATTCATATTCACTTCGCGCGATCTTGTACCCTAAACAATCATTGCTTTGTGAAAAAAGTGTTGGAGTAACCTTGGCGCAACCCCCGGGCGCAACCCCTACAAGTTGAATTAGTACTTGGACTCAATTTCGTAATCCAAAGTGGTTAAATCGCGGGCAGGATAGTCACTGAATAGTCACCCCGAACATGCAAATACCCATGACTGCGAAAAATATGTTTTTAATGATGAAATTTGTACACTTAGGTCTCACTCTCGCAGGAATTCAACTAAACGATTTTTAGAACTGTCCCGCAAACTTGTTTATTTGCACAGAGATTTCCGCGCAATTCCACGGGGTCCAAGGTGACAACTGAGTAAGCTACAAAGTACACCTCCAAGTTCCAAAGTACACTGGGAAGTTTCGTTTGATTGGCTTACCAATTCTGTTTTCCATTTTGAGGTTTACAAGTAAACATCTGATCATGTGCTAACATGATTGGCGTCACGTGTAACATATAAATAAAACGGCCTGAGATCTGTTCGCGTTATCCATTTGCTTTGAACTTGGTCAACGTGTCGAAACGATGGCAGGAACAATGGTAAGTTATGTTTTCGCTTTTTACACGTTTCATCTGAATTAAGACAACTGCTACCTTGCAGAGCCTCCTAGCTCAGTTTGCGCTGGGCTAATGGCGGGTAAAGACTTTACACTTGTGCAATTCGCCTTGAGTCGAGACTCAACTAGTCCCACCTATCCTAGTTTCCCAGGCTAGTTCCATCTATTTCAAATTGATTATGGTAAAAGTCGATGATCGGGTTGCTTACTCAGCCCGAATTGATTTGCTGTCATATCCTTCAATCATCTCAATTCGGTGTAACAATAAAAACAAAGTGAAAAGAAGAAAAGAATCGACCTCAAAACTAAGGACATTTACCGGCTTGTTCGAGTTTCACCTTCCTTCTGTTGAAAATAACCAAATGCCACATTCTGTTATTCCAGCAAAGTAAAGCTGAATACCCTGCAACATTTACTATGTTCACTCTGTATGTATTTGTATCCATGTATCGCCTAGTACGCGATACGCAGAAACAAAATGACGTTAACCACGAGTAAGAATTTTCAACTGATGATGAAGGGCGCATGTTGTATGCGAATAACCAAATAAGCAATGGAGCGATGCCTAAGAGCTCTTCGGATGCGTATATCGCACCGTGCGGGATTAAAAAACAAGTTGCACGCTTCGTCCTCTTATCCTTTGAGCGCGAGTCGCACAGGGTAAAAATAAAGTCTTTCTCTATACCAGTTAAATTCCTTAGACGTACCGCCTAGCCATCCTTTTTTTAGAAACCGGCGGTGCTTGAAATTGCGGTTGCATAACGGCAAATCTTGACTTTTTCAATTCAAAACGTGGGCAGTTAAAAAACAAACAAACAAAAACGAAACAACCGAATACCAGTTCGACTATTATTATCAGTATCAATTGTTCGTTTTACATTGTTTCGTTTTCCCAACGCAGATCAAGTAACTGCCTTTAAGAGTGTACTTCCGTTTAAACTGAAGTCGGACATTTTTAAATGCCGCAAGTATTTCTTTTAGTAAAATGGAATCAAATATTTTTTGAGCCGATGATGGTATCGCCAAATGATTTGTAATGGGAAAACAACAAGTACAAGTGAACTGAGTTCTATTGAGATTTTTGTACCTCCATTCGTTGACAAATTATGTTAAGAAACATTTACAATTCTGGTTATACAGCTAAAAATTCATTTTTCAAGGATTAAGGCTGCCTCATTCGAAGCTATCCTTTTGGGTGATTACGTAATCTTTTCAACCAAACCATGAACCCCGACTGGTAACTGAAATGAGTACCTCGCTTTCATTTCTTTGTGAATAAATGCCTTTGGCATGCTATTTAAGTCCAGAAAGAATAACAGGTATTTATAGAAGAACTACGGTTTGAGACTTAAGAAAAAGCGGCTGATTTCACGTTCCACCAACCACGAAATGAAATACAACATGCAAACCGCATTTCTTTTGCGCATTGTTTTCTATGTTCTTTTTGCTCTTATAATAGAGTGTTACATAATGGTTTCACTGATAAAACCGGCGAAAAATCCAGACGCTATCTGAGCAGTCAATTGCAAAATGACCCCACAGAGATATCTGTCACCGCTGTGAGCTCCGTTGAATAATACAAATCGAAGAAAAAAAGATGTTGAAGAGTTCGACTACTGAAGACAAATGCAACCAGTAGTGTTCATGGATTTGAAGTTGCCTTGTAACACTACCCTTACTCGTTTCATGCCCTCTGAATGCCGCAAAACACCCTTTTTTTCTTCAATAGGGGTTTTTTCTCAAAGTTAAAACAACATAAACCGTTCCTCGACAGTCGTAACAAATATACGCGTGAGAATTCTTCGTTGCAAACTTGAAGGATTAGTCCCTGATCATTTTAGTTTTTTATTGGTTAATGTTCAAGGCTTTTCAGACCATTTGGTATTAAACCTTCATTACCATTTAATATTGCTCGATTGTCGTCTTATGTTTATCGGGTTCAGTAACCCAGTTGTAAGAAGCAATGGGGTCAAGTGGGTATTGAGTTTTTGCTCAAGATTTGATGAATCATTTACAAATATTATTCTTTCAGAGTGTTTTCGAGAACAAACCTATCAAAGGTACCCCCACATTCAAGGATGGTGGCTGCCCTTATATCAAGTTATCAAAAGAGCCTTTCATTGACGAAGTGAAAAGGTGCCCCGCGTTTCAGAAAGATGTGTGCCCCTTCAAAAATGCCAAGACCATCAAAGAATGTATCGCAGAATTTTCCAAGGTTCCAGCATCGCACCATGAGGGCGTAGCGTATAAAGTGCTGCTAGATGCGTTGAAGGCTTTTCTCTCAGAGTCCAAAAAGGAAGAGAAGAAAGTCGGCGAATGTCCTGCATTTAAAACAAAGGATGGTTGCCCATTCAAGTCAGTCAAGCTGAGCGACGGAAAGCCACTTGTGATTTCTCCAGAACAACTACTCTAACTTGTAATCCGTACAACCAATGTTGTTAAATGGGCAGGCAGTTTCAATGCTAAGGTTCCCTTTTTTCAGTCTTAATTCACTATAACCTAAGGGTGTTTGTTCGGGGTTTTTGATTTGGGTTTAAACTGTCTAATAAAAACAAACCACAAATTATCTGAATTCTCTGTTTGCCGCAGTCATGCCAGGGAAATCTCCTTGAAGGACCACTTAAAAATGTAACAGCTATCTTCCTTCCGGTTAATGTATACGACTCGGGACTTTTAGAAGTCTGAAGAACAGAATTGGAAGCAAATGGTTAAAAAGTCATGAAGGCTGCCACGAATTCGAGATTAAAAGGAAAAGTAAATTTGTCATTAAAAAAAAAAAAAGGAAGAAACATGGCGTTAAAGAACTCATACACTGTTGCAGAAAAATGTTCCCATTGTTGCGGTAATCCTGCTTATAGAAGGCGAAGCTCAATAGACAATGAAATGACATGGATACAAGTATTCCGTTTCCTTTTAGCCAAGCGAGAGACGCGGGACTGCCTGGAAGCAAGCGCTAGGGCATGGAACGACAAGTAGCTAAAATACAAAACGGAAGGGTGATGATCAGCGATGTCAGAGAGAGATAATTAATGGAAATTTACATCGTTATGCTCTCATTGCTTCTCATCATCCTATTTATTTTATTTCATTTTCTTTTATTTTGTTTTTGTTTTGTTTTTTGTTTTTTGCTTTTTTTTTTTTTTTGTAACAACTTCATTGGATTGACTACAAAATTACGAAACAAAAGAGAAAAAAGAAATACAAACATTAAGGTAGCAAACCAAAAGAGAAATGCGAACGAGACGTGAGTACCCAAGTTAACATTATACGACCACAGTATTAAACGTTCCTTGTATGAGGACTCTCGCAGTCTTTCCTTTAATATCCATCTCGTTTCTCGCCTCTGTATACGTTTTATTTTCGACTTTTGTGTGCTGTGGTGTGGCGAATATAATTAGAAGCAAGACCTTTTTTCTCCTGAAAGAAATAGCTGACTGTTACCTAACCTGCGATCAGGCGTACTTTTCTTTAGAGAGGGGGCGAAAAAGTAAGCCTTATGCAATTTCTTAACGAGTCGTCTGCCGCCCACCCTGCCGGCAGAGCCTTTTTTAATTCGACGAGAAATAATTGCTCACTCCCTGCTGAGTTTTAGAGAGGCTCTGCTCTCAGGGTTTCTGCTGCCCACTTGTCGAAAGTGATGTTTTCTAGGATCATGCTATAATAAGAGCGAGTCAGATTTTGCTGGAAATTACCTGCAAGATCCGATTTAAGGAAAGACAACGAAAACAAAATGGAACTCTAGCTGGAATGCCTGCGAAGCCAGACTTTATCCATACGATCAAAGCTACTAGCATTTCTGCAAATCCCGCTTTTGGTGCGGTTTTTCCGGGCTGTTTAAAACATCAAGGAACAGAGAATTTCTAGATAACATCACAGAAAAAGAAGAATCCTTCACTTTATCAAGCGCAATCAATAGTAAACTTTATTTCAACTCGATGTTTAAGATGCTAATAAAAGTTCTCCGGGGGAAATGGACTTTGAGAAATTAAACTTTCCAGCAGCTATTTCGTAAGTGTCACTAAACCATTGTTCAGCGCTTTCTTAAACAATGTCGAGTTTCTCTGTCAAGCTCGGCTGATTCCCTGCAGCTGATTGTGGCGATTCTAAGTTCTGTTCAGTCGGATCGGCTCTCTTGTTGCTTCCGAATATATTCCAAATGACTACAAACATTTTCGAGTCGGTGGAAGTGAAACGATTAATTTTTTTTCTAGAATGTTCGGGACTGTAAATAGCACTATTGCCAAATCCCTTAGGAAGTACAACTATGATGTCTTCTTTCAGACAAACTATTTTTGGGTGCATTCTCTCTGCTGTTCCTTGAACGATTTTTGAAAAAAAATCTGAAGTTGAAGAAGCAACATTGCCTCTTGGACGAAAATTTTTATGTTCTATTTTTTTACATTTTCGTGTAATAGGACTTTCTTACACACCTTACGAAATTGTAGTGCTCTACGAAGATTGAAAGTACTTTTTTTCCCGGCTGTTTTGTTCGTGATTACACGTCCGCCATTACTTGCCCTTGTGACCAAACTCTGCGCCAGGAGGCTCGTCTGCAAATTACTGGTGGTGACGTCAGAGGCTCAACACGAAAACTTTTATTTTCTATACGGGTGTGCTTTACAAGGGTAATTTGTATATGGAAATACAGGAACACGTTCCAAAACCTTGGGGGATATTCCAAAGTTAACAAAAATCAGTTGTCGGTGTTGAATCCTTAACGGAATTTTAATTTTCGGCTGATATTTCGAGGAAAGTGAATTATCTGGCCGCCAAAAATGTCCTTTCGGCTGGGAAAATCCCTCTCGTCCACTTTTTGTCCAAGCATTTACCGTTTACTTTCATTTGAACGATGCTGTTCAGTCGTACACCATGTCATCTCCATTTGTGGGTGGCTCGAAAAAATAATTTTGGAAGACATTGTGAAGGCTGGCCTCAGAAATTTTGGAAACCACTGTCTGCACCAAAACTTTAAAAGGAGCGGCAATTACCCGTTACTGGTTTCAGAAATTCCCGAAACAGTTTGTCTTGACCATGACCATTGCTAAAAACGAGGGCAATTAACCACTGCCGGTTTCAGAAAATTTTGAAACCTCTGCAGTTGACCACAGGTGAAGGTGAGGGAAATTAGCGATTATTGGTTTCGAAATTTCAATGATGGATGGTTTCAGAAATTTCTGATACCACTTCCGAAACGAGTTAATTGTCCTAACAATGTCCAAAGACACTGAAGCCACTAACCTTTGCATTAAGATTGATGTCACGGTAAATGTGTTACTGGTTTAAAAAATGTTCGGAACCATTAATCGCGACACAACTTGTTTTAGAAATTTGCGAAATCCCTTTTATTCTCCATGGTATAGGATTAAGACAACGGCATAACGTCTTCAGCATCACAAATAATTTATTGACAACGTTGCATTGAATTTATATCCGTTCGAGAAGAAAACACTTAAAACATGAATTTCGAAATTTAATATTCGTTAACGGTGTTCGCCTATTCACTGTTATCTTCCTCAAGCACATCCTGCTCCAAGCTTTGTCTTATCCTCATTAAAGTTTCCTCGTATGAATCCACGACAACACAGTTCTTCCGGCGTTTGAAACTTGCCTTGGCAGCTGATGCTAAAGATGATAAAACCAAAAAACATCTTAGGAAAAAGCTATGTTAATTGAAATTTGTAACGTCATCTTTGACACGTATTCGTTGCCTGTCATCACATATTCTTGCCCATAAAACTAGATAAACTTGAGAAGTTATAATAGGGTGGTCATTTATAACATAGATGGGAATAGGGCATGATTTTATGCCTTCAATGAGTAGATCTTTACAAGACAATTTTCCTGCCAGGCATTCATAGCAATCCCCAAAATGTTGACAAAGGTATGGGTTATGTGCTAATTGGCACTCTTAGGAGTTAAAGGGTCAGTGGATCAACAAGGGTGCAAAATAGAAATTTGTTTTTACCTGCAGAATTTCGAAGTGTATGACTTTCAAAAGTGTATTGCAGAACATCGTTTAGGCTCCAAATTTAGCACTGTGACCCACAGAGTCAAAGCGTCCATCTCCACTCCACACAACATCTTTCATGGCTTTCAATTTGGATAGAAGATCAGCTTGGTACCTTTCCCAGTAATTGATGACAACTGGAAACAAAAAGTTCCTTTGATGGAAGAAAAAGGTCCTTGCAGAATAAGCTGATAGCCCCATGTGCTTGAAGACCAGCAAGACTTTGCTGATAGATGCCCCAGCCATCAATACGGCAAAGCTTAGCAGAACATTGCCTGCAGGATATTTGCCACCAAGGGCCATAGGCTGTGACTTCCATTCAAACGATTCCTCACCACAGCTTGTGCAATGTTGGTTCACAATAACCATAGTACCTCGCTGCTTCATGATAACTCTGGGGCAACTCTTCTTACAGGTAAAACAGAACAGTGAGAACAACGCCAATAGTTTTGAAAAAAACACAATGAATTTTGGTTCCTCATGAGCTGGTAATCCTGGTTCAACCCTGAAATTATTA
>OX421447.1:49291968-49294468 GCA_949126865.1 Montipora capitata | reverse complement strand
GTGTTTCTAAAACGAAGACCCAAAAACGAAGACCTAAGACCTAAGACCCTGTGATCTAAAACGAAGACCCACTGATCTAAAACGAAGACCCTGTGATCTAAAACGAAGACCCTGTGATCTAAAACGAAGACCCACTGATCTAAAACGAAGACCCTGTGATCTAAAACGAAGACCCACTGATCTAAAACGAAGCCCCTGTGATCTAAAACGAAGACCCACTGATCTAAAACGAAGACCCACCTAAAAAATGTTAGAACGATGCCAAGCAGCTTATGGCTGGTCAGACGACATTGTATATTATGGAATTGTGGGAACAGTGGAACATCTCAATGTGGGCTCTGAGTGCGTGTTTTCGAAACTCCTCACAAGTAATGATATAGCGATGTTTCTTGTGATGTCACCCATTGTTACTACAGTAATATGCCAAACAGAACCTAATTATCATTTTAACAGGTTCCAGCAAAGCAGACAAATTTTATTGGTGGACATTGAAATATCATAGGGGTTGACAAGCCTGACTCACGCTTTCCACCCACGTGTTTTCGCCGTTAAATCTCAGAGTTTAGCTTTTACGAGTATATCTTTCAGAGACCTTCCTCGTTTGTATAATATAATTGGAGGTTCTTTGTAGATCTGTCTGAGTAAAGGCTGTTTCTCTATCAGTTGCCAGTGTTTCATGAGAATGTTTTTAAGGCTGGGAACTGATGGTTGATACTGTGTTGGTTGTCTCTCGATAAACGAGGAAGACTTTACGTTGCGCTCCAAAACAATGTACATGTACTAAACTAAAATAATGTCAGCGGTGTGAACGCATGTGACTGCGTAGTCCAAATGCGGAGGCACAGATTCGATTGCAGATTTCGCATGGAACCCCTTCTGTTGGTGGGGCCGATGACGCAGCTCTGTGTCGACGCTCACGGGCTGCTGCAAGGCGTTGTCGGCGGTCTTTTTCAAAGTTGTTAGCAGCACTTCTTATTGTCACTCGCCAGCCCGATCTGTCCGCTGCAGATGTTTCCAGTTCCTTGGGATGAACACCTGCCCATTTGAGGTTGGTTTTCAAATTGTCCTTGTACCTCTTCTTTGGACGGCCCTGTTTACGGTGGCCCGACACCAACTCACCATAGAAGAGCTGGCGTGGGATCCGAGTTTCATCCATCCGGATCACGTGGCCAGTCCAGCGTAGTTGTGCCTGAAGGATTTTAGCTTCAATGCTGGTAGAATTGGCTCTGTCAAGGACTTCTTGATTTGTGACCCGATCCTGCCACCGTATCCGCATAATTGATCGTAATGATCGTGTATGGAACTGTTCCAGCTGTTTAACATGTCTGCGGTACAGAGTCCATGTTTCACAGCCGTAGAGCAGTGAAGAAATAACTACAGCGTTGTAAACTTTGAGCTTGGTTGCAAGGCGAAGGCCTTTGTGCTGTAGGACCTTGGTGCGGAGTCTGCCAAGTGCCTGGTTTGCTTTCTGTATCCTGGTTGTGATTTCTTTATCCAAAGAGCCATCATTGGAGATGATGCTGCCCAGGTATCTAAACGACTCGACGTTCTTCAGTTGTGTGTCGTCGATAGTGATAGAAGGTTGCTGAGGAGAGCTTGCAGGCGCAGGCTGAAGGAGAACCTCGGTCTTACTGAGACTGATTGTCAGGCCGAACAACTTTGCAGCTTCCGAGAACTTGTCAGTGATTACCTGCAGATGGTTTTCCTTATGGGCCATCAAGGCACAATCATCAGCGAACAGCGCCTCAATTAGGAGTCTCTCCAGTGTCTTCGTTCTCGCTGAGAGGCGTCTCAGATCAAACAGTGAACCGTCCAAGCGGTATCTGATGTAAATACCAAATTCCAGGTCTTTAGTAGCGTGAAGTAACACCTGGGTAAAGAACAGGTTGAAAAGCACTGGTGCGAGCACGCAGCCTTGTTTTACGCCATTTGTGATGCCGAATCTCTCAGAGGGTTCACCGTCTACTATCACTTCTCCTGTCATGTCGTCATGGAATTGTTGGATGAGCTTAACGAATTTTGCCGGACAGCCAAGTTTTCCGAGAATGACCCATAGTGCCTCGCGGTTGACAGTGTCAAAAGCTTTAGTGAGATCTATAAAGACCGCGTAGAGGCTCATGTTCTGCTCAATGCATTTCTCTTGGATCTGTCTAACTGCAAAGACCATATCAACAGTGCTTCGATTACGGCGGAAACCACACTGTGACTCCGGAAGGTTCTTTTCTGCAATCGAAGGGATAACTCTATTCAACATAATGCGTGCTAGAATTTTTCCAGCAATGGAAAGAAGGGAGATGCCTCTGTGGTTCCCACAGTCTGCTCTTAGTCCTTTGTTCTTGAAAAGGGAGACGATAGAAGCGTCGCGGAGGTCAGCTGGCATTTCCTCCTCTTCCCAAATGCTAACGAGAATGCTATGGAAAGCCTGGAGAGCCTCATTGCTAAGTGCCTTATATACTTCTGCTGGGATTCCGTCCCTTCCTGGTGCTTTGCCACTGCTCAT
>OX421447.1:49279468-49286968 GCA_949126865.1 Montipora capitata | reverse complement strand
TTCAAAGTGATCCCTACAAGCCCACCAGAAACTTTCATAGATCGACTGAGGTGTTCCAACGCAGTATCACCACCAACAGCACAGAAGGGAACCTCCTTGTTCTTGTTCACTACCCAGTTTCCTGTGATGAACTCTCCATAGATCTCGGGGTCTGATGATTCAAGGGATGCCATTTCAGCTAGGTACAGGGGGATCATCCTTAGATAACAGATCTTGTCGTGCACAAAGAAGTACTTTGTGAACAACTCCAGTACAATTAGATAGAGCTTCCAATCACCACTGCGGACTGCCTGGATGAATGCGAACATCTCCATTACCATGCGCATGTATTGTCGAAATACAGTAAAGAGAGGATTTGTGGCATTCGCAGCGTCAAAATCAGACATCTTCTTGGCACATGTCTATCCCACTACTGTCAATATATGACCCAATGGTCCTCAGCAAAGCCATAACCACATGCAGCTCCCCTGGTCGAAGGAGAATGTTCTTGAGCTCGCATCGGGCCATCTGTAATCGTTTGGCGGGCAGATACAAGCCAAGGTCTAGCGATATGACTGTTTTCCTCCCGGGACCGACTACTCTAACAGAGATAATTTGAGCACGCATCAGAACTGTGAGGAGCGTGCTCCATTCATGAGCAGGATGTGCCAACAATGGAGGAGCACCGACACGTGTGACAGGTAGTGCGTCATTTACCAAAGAGTTGTACGCTGACCATACGGGTACAGGAGGCTCATCATTATCATCATCACTTGGGACATCATGGCCTGTAAGGGTACGAGACACTATCCAGGTAGCATTCTCATCACGGATGTTTTGGGGCAACTCTTGTTCTGATGACAGCTCAAATGTAGGGTACACAGGAGAAGAGGGCCTTGATGGAGGCTCCACGCGTGGCATTAAAGATGTCAGCGATTCGGGCAGTTCTGTTACAGAACGGCATGAATTATTTGGCTCCTCTAACCTATAAAAATGAAAAACAAAACGCAACAACAGCTACTTATGAAGCAAAATGCTGTTCAAGAAGGGGATCTTTTCTATCCTACATCCTAGAAATGAGATTAGCTTTTAACTTACTAGCTAGTCTTATTGAAACAAAGAAAAACCTGAATCACAAAGACCAGTCATGCCAAAGTAAAACTAAAATTAAACGTCTATTATCTAATTAACCCCCCTCCCATCGAGCACTTGGGATTAAATGAGTGCATCATGCTTCTTAGTAGAACAGTTATGGTACCTTAATACAGGTTCTTCATCTTGGGGTTCCACTTTCTGATAAATAGCCATTGCTGTGCTGTGTAGAGTAAGCTTCCCGTCCGGCGTATCCTCTGAGAAATCGATATTATCAATAGCAAAATATACGTGCCGTCCTTTCACGATATCCGGAGGTAGAAACATGCCACCTTCACTCTCTATGCCTTCAGGACAGTTTTCTCAATTTGTGACTCCACCCTCAACAAGCGATTGTACTCTACAGCCATGCCAAATCCATGGAGGAGATTAACCAGCTCTTTGCTTCGTACTGCTTGGTGTATTGCTAGGCTAACTGCGAGGTGTTGGGCATTTCTATAGTGCAGTAGACCGCTTTTGACCTCTTATTGTCAACCTGCCTGTCCGTTAGACACAAAGCCTTTGTATTCTGCGCTAATTGCATTGCTCGTTTGTGTACCTCGTTGCACTTTTTATCAGATAGTGTCTTATTGGGACCTTGGATTATCCACCTAAAGAAGCAGGTAAGCTCTTCGGGGCAGTGATCATGTGTCATTGTATCCAGAGAGCCAGAGAAGACCCATTTCTCGCTTCGATTAATAGCCTTTCTCAATATTGAAGCGGCATCGAAGAGAGTTTTCATAGATTCATCACTGTCAGCTGTGGATTCTACGATATGGATAGCGGCATCTCTACACTGCTTTACGCTGACCCTCTCGGGCTCATTAGCTCTAGTGGGCTTATGGAACTCAATTCCCTTTATTTCTTTCTGGATAAGCTCTTTAACTGAACGTCGACTTAGAATCTTTGGACTATTGTTCTCGTTTGAAATGGAAGCAAAAGCTTGTTCCAACTGTGCCATGTTGAGTATTTCTCCGCTATCGACAGCAGCTTGGGTAAGGTTCAAAAACTCCAGCTTACCCGCTGTCTCACTTCTTGACCTTTCCTCTTCATCTTTGATAGTTTTACGCAGGACTCCAGTCACATGCTTCGCCCAGCAGCTTTTATGATATTTAATATCAATGGCATGAGCGTCAGTGCTGTCTAGAGCCGTCGAGAGCTTCACGAGCAGTTTAGGATCCTTTGATTTCTTTACTGTATTATCAAGAGAGCTACCAGAAGATGATGTTGACACCAAATGCAGAGGGTTCTGGTACTTCGCTTTCTCTTCACAAAAGAAGCACAGATTGCTGTCATAAGGGACGGTTTTCGACCGTGTAAGAAGACCCTGTTTAGTGAAATGAAATGAAATCTTTTGAGATGTCAAGGATGTCATTGCTTTTTCAGCGATTTAGAGATGAAAAACACAATAAAGTAAAAAGTTAAAGTTATAAGCCATTATACCTAGCAATTACCTGAAGCGATTCAATTGTCTTTCTTCGAGCTTCATTTGGCCCTCTGACCTCTCTCTGAAACCTCTCTTTTACCCTCTTGATTTTTCCTGAGTGGGTGGTTTCTTGGTAGCACGACCTATGCCATGTTGCTTTTTCTTTAAGCTCTTCTATTGGTAGATCTTTAAGCACAAGCCACAATATTTTCGAGTTGATGTCCTCGTACTTTGAACGTTCTTCGATGGCTTCTAAAAGCTTTTGTTGGGAACAACAATAAAAGCAAGGTGACACACGCTAACACCAACCCGGTGTGGCCAACACATCACGCATGCGGGGTGCTAAACACACCCGCCTGGTATGTTAGCTACGCCATGCTGATGAGGCCCAAAAGGCCGAAACAGCTGTCCATGGCTGCTAATTGACCGGGTGAAATGATTGTGCGCATGCGTGATGTGTTGGCCACACCGGGTTGGTGTTAGCGTGTGTCATCTTGCTTTTATTGTTGTTTTTAATTTACGTGACACACCGATCTCTTAATGTGATCCACCTTCCCACACGCTTGCCGTGGGCGGAGAACAGTTTTGCTGTTCCCAACCCAGCTTACCACATGTATGGCATGTGAAGCTGCGACTTAAAGGGGTGCTAAACACACCCGCCTGGTATGTTAGCTACGCCATGCTGATGAGGCCCAAAAGGCCGAAACAGCTGTCCATGGCTGCTAATTGACCGGGTGAAATGGTTGTGCGCATGCGTGATGTGTTGGCCACACCGGGTTGGTGTTGGTGTGTGTCATCTTGCTTTTATTGTTGTTTGATGGAAAGTTGGATTTTCAACAAGATTGGCTGTACTTTTTTCTTGGCAGATTACACATAGCTTAAAATCTAAAGGGGCATTAGACTGGCCAAAATCCGTCATACTACAAGCACTGTGATGACTGTAAGTACAACATGGCGGACACTCAAATAATTACCGCTGACCAATAGTTCAGGCTCACAATCACCCAGGCCCCCTAGGTTAAGAATCCACAGGAATTTGTGCGAAATAGGATTGTAGAAATCGCTCATAATAAAGTTATATAAGCCACACGAAATACATTATCATTACACCTTTTTAGCTTTTATTTTTCTCATTCAAATGCTATACATACACATGGCCTATGTAAATTAGCATAAATCAACAGGGAGGATCATGCCCAATCATGTGAGCAAGTTTAGTGTATTTTCGTCTGTTCAAAGTTATGAGGAATTATGTGTTTTAGCCTCGTTTTCACGCTGGATTTCATGGGGGCCAGAATTTAACCCCCCCTTAAAAGCCGTCTGAGCAAGTGGCAAAGCTGATACCAAAACTTTTCATGTTTAGTAGGACCTAATGAACACTTTTACACTAGGTGCTTGCTTTCAGCACGAACTTCACACGGGACCTTATTTTATGACATTTGCTCCCAGACTATCCAGTGAATCTCGCAAGCAGCGATTTCCTAACCTCTTACAGACCAAGATTCCTTACTTTTTATTCGCACAAAAAATTGAGGTCGTTGCATGTTCATACCCGTAAAGTACCATTCGGTGTCATCATAAACTCAACCGCATATTCTCACGATATTTCCGGTTGTCACTCTATTTGGCGACATACATGCAACGGTAAAGTACGCACAGAGTCCAGCCGCACGGTGCTTATCTTAGAGCGTTAAAGCATCACACTGTCTCAAATGAAACTTGCAAGTAGCGAACTTGAAAATCCAGATCCTTCTTCTCCTTTCTCGTCATCCTGCGATTGCCTGGAACCGGTCTCGGAAAGTGACTTTTCGTCTCCATTAAATGGCAATTAAACATCACAGCTTTCTGCTAACTTAATCAGCCCAGCATCCAGCTCACTATTCCCTCCTGACTCTGATCAAAGTGATCCAGAGGAATATGGAGAAAAGGGTGGCTTGAAAGAAAGTGAAGAGGATGAGGATGATATGGGTTGCAGGCCATTAGAAGAACTTGATGAAGATTCCCATGAATCAATGACGCGAGGAGGAGCAAGTGGAGAAAGTGCCATCGAAACTCAAGGTAAAATGATACGTACTGCAATTGCGTGGTTTCATAATAGCAAAATCCTGCCGCGTAGTTTTTTGCTCTCTACGCTCCAAATCGAATAGACTTTAATTGCGAAGCCCGAGGCTGCCTTGGATAACAATCACTAAAGTGGGCACTCTGTTGTTGTTTGCAGACACTACCTGCTTGCAAGACAGCCACCGTAAAGATAAATGTCAATGTCTTTGTTGGGGCTACAGTATTTCTCTATGATTTATCAGAATTACAGCAAAGTTCTGTTCGAGAACATCTACGTTTTCAAGGAGCCACAATAACTGGATTTTATCACAAGAAAGTCAACATTATGTTGTTAAACAGAAGCGCCACGAAAAAGCAGAAAAAGGTTTAATATTAAAAACATCCTCATCGCATTGATGCTGCGAAAATCTCATGATAAAAATAAGAAAATATGAGATTGTAAAAACGTTTTCCAAAGAGCAAAGTTGGATGGGATAAAAGTTATGTTTATTGAAGGTGTCACATTAGGGGTGCGACTACTTATAATGGCCGGATTTGGAAAAGATGTTCTTCGATGATAAGGGCGTTAAGCCAGGGTTGATTGACAAAAGAGGTCAAAAGAAGTGTAGTCAAATACTGTGGATTACAAAAAAATAAGTATTCATGTTGCAAGTGCCAGCCACATACAAAATGCAAAGGACGATACTAATTGGAGAGAAGTGGACAAATTAATAAAAAGGCAACAGACGCCCGAAGAATTTGTAGAGTCAATGATAAGAAAGAGTGAAAATAACATGGAAGGAAAAACTCAAAGTCTGTCGAAATTTTCAAAGCTACAAAAAGTAGGGAAATATAATGCGTAATGCTTTTTTTCGAGGTTCTTGGTCTATATAATGCCATTAAAGAAGAAAAAATCGCTTGTCTGAGATACCACTTAATTTTACAAAAAACTGATGATAAAAATTACGGCTACATCAAACCTGGTCGATTTGCCGGATTTGTTCAACCGAGGTCAAGTACATGTATGTTAACGTGCATGAAATATAGACCGTATTCATAAATTTGGTTTTATCAACGGAGTTGATAATGTAAACTGGCCACCGTACAGAGATTCTAAAAGCTGACGTTTCGAGCGTTAGCCCTTCGTCAGAGCGAATCGGCCAATTTACATTATCAACTCCGTTGATAAAACCAAATTTTTGTATACTACTTCCCCACCGACGCAGCACCACAGTTTCTTTAGAAACTACCCCTTCATTCATTCGTATTCATAAATGGCGACCGCGCGGAACAGCCTGGTTTCGAATACATGAGAACGAGGCTTGGTAGGCCAGCTAAAACTTAGAGCGCACTTAGATTTGTATTATATTAAAGTTTCGAGGCGATAAATGTTACGCAAAAATATCTTGAAATCTTTATTTCTTGAAGAATAGTAGCAGAAAAGATTCTATTAGTCTCTGTAGGCTTGGTAGGCCAGGGATGAAATCAAGGGATGAAATGGCCTCTACAAGTCGAGATTCAGACGCGGTTATTCTTACCGAAGACGATATTCCGGGAGCTGCTTTGGCTGGAAGAAACCCTTTTTCACTAAAGAATGAAGAACTCAAGTTTTGGTTGCGATGCCGTGGCGATTCATTAAAGGGACTTAAGACGAAGGCACAGCTTATAAAGCGGTAAGCAACATGCTGGTAGCTTTGTTGTACATATTTGCTTTCAGAGATCAGGCACATATGATTTTGTTTCTGTAAAATTTAGAATTCCTTATCGACTACTTTGCAGTGTCGACGAGTATATTAAAAGTGGAAGAGATAAGGTGGTGATCGATCCTGATCCCGATGAAATCTACACGAAAAGAAAGGCAAGGGTCTCGAACATTTCAAAAGACACCGCTCCTTCGTCAAGTGTGAAATATCCGAGCGATGGCTGGGGGAAGTCGCTTGAAAGGATGCCTTCTTTCACAAGAGCTGAAATGAACCAGCACGTGGCAAATTCTGGAAAAAGAGTTGCAAATGCTGAGCATCATTCAATTCCGACCAATTTAAGGAAAGCTAAAACCTTTCTGGAGGACGAGTACTTGAAGGAGATTGTGCTCTTTGTTTTGCTATGTGTATTGTGTCAGGCCAAGTCATTCAAGCCACCTGTTCATGTAAAGTTGGCAAAGTTGGTTACTGTAACCATGTTCTGGCATTGATGTTTAAAGCATGCAAGTTTAGTTTATTTGACAGTAAATCAACCGATGATTTATGCCAGGATGATGATGAGCAGCCGGATCTTGCATGCACTTCCCATCTCCAAAAGTGGCACAAAAAGGGTCGTGGTGACAAAATATCTGCCCAACCGGTAATGGAAGTCACCATTTCCAAAACTAAACTTGATGAAACTAAGAGCAGACAGGGAGTGAAATGTCTCTTTTATGATGCAAGAACTAATCCCCAACATGATGTTGAGGCCGAAATGAAATTTAAAAAGGCCCTAAAGCAAATAAACCCCCAAATGGGCTTAGCACTAATGGAAAGAGATAATTCTTCCATTAACAGATGTGTGGAAACCAAATTTGGAGAAAGCCAGATTGGGTCATTTTGTAGTTATCAGTTGAGTCACACTGAGGCGAACTTCGTGGCTACTGTGGATATTTCATCAATGCCAAGAGAAGATGTCAGCGCAGACACTGAACTTACCTATCCCAGGTTTCCTCTGGACTCGCGCAGTGATTTTGTTTTGCCTAACAACTTAGATGTTGCTGGAAAAGCACTTGTTAGTTCCCGTGTTGTGGATGAGACCATGATAAACAATATTGAGGAAGCCACAAGAGACCAGTCATCATCTGAGCAGTGGAAGAAGGAACGTAAATTTAGATTTACTGCTTCAAAATTTGACGTAATCTCAAAAAGGCAAAGGAATCATGAAAAATTTGCAGCTGACCT
>OX421447.1:49266968-49269468 GCA_949126865.1 Montipora capitata | reverse complement strand
TGATTCTGCTACACCAAACTGTTCGTTTGTGGTTTCTCGTATTGAGGCTTGTATTCATATGACCTTGTATCCTGGATGTCATGTAACAAACTGAAGCTGAATGGCGATAAGACGGAACTTTTAATCATCAGTCCTCAACATCAACTTTCTTTTTCCTTTCCGTCTGTTACAGCTCATGGCGGAACCATCATGAAGCCTTTTTATCTGCCAGAAATATTGCGCAACTTTTCCATTTTCTTGACGTGGAAAAAATAAAATAAAAATAAAACGGAGAAATTCCACGCATATTCTGACTGGATCGCCCTATGGCAACCCAGTGATTATCCCAACCTGTTGTATGGTTGGTCAAGCAAGCATGTTCCGACGAAACAGAATTTTCCATTTTGCAAAAAAAAACCGACCATCAGCGTCTTTGTTTGGAGGCATGGCACATTAATTCCAATAACTAGACTACAATCGCATGTGAAAGTCAGAAAGAACTGCTTTTTCATATCGTTAAAATATATTAGAAATTGACATGGAAATGGTACTCAACTATAGCCCAAATTTTAAATTACTTTAAATGAATTAACAATAAGGAGCAAACCGACAAACCACAATACTTTTTATTGAATATTATTATTTTATTAGTATTTTACAAACCACAATACGATAAAAACCTGCATCAACGCACATGCTAATCTGCCTCCCTTTTATTTTCTTCGTTCTTCTCCCGGCCCCGACGACGCCTGCGAGGAAGCACGTAAAGAACATTGTAGTGAATATTAAATTAAATTCTGTTAGCGTTCCCGTTGACACAGTACTAATGATTCGTTTAATAATTAATATCGATCAACACCTGCAACCTTCTAATGCATGTGCACCTTCCTCTCCTTCGATTATGATATTAAAAAGACAGCAACGTTTGTCTTTGGTCCGACCATTTCATTTCCACGTGGCATCTCATTTGTTGAATCATCATGACTTTTTGCGCTCCATCAAGAACACTTAGTTGGTTCGGTTTGGGATATGGTCCGCTGTTAAGGGAAAACATCAATGGAGTATTTCTCGGTCAAGCTTCAAGAATCCTTCAAGAAATTGTTCTGTCTCTGCTTTCAACCAAAAAGCGTCTTTTCTTGCATTTTTTCCTTGCAACTATGCTTTATTAAGACTTTCGAGAACTCTCAGCAATTAAACACTTGCCATATTTAAGGAGCTCAGTACGTCAGTATTTGTCATATATTCACTTAATTAACGCGTCAATTTGAACATTAGAGAGACATGGTCATTTTTAGTACAAACAACTGAAAGTTGGCCTTCGAACCAGCAGTATATCTCCACTGGGATTCAGCTGAGAATGTATCGGCTACGTATTTTCCTTACATTATTTTACTCGCCGTTAAGTGTCTTGGCTGCGCAAGGCAACACACAGTGCCGTGAATCAGGAAGTCAACGTGGAGTCGCCCTTCGACATGCAGTCTACAGCTCCAAGATAATACAACGCTATTTTGACTGCGTTAACGAGTGTATCAACGATCCGCCATGCGTGAGCATCAACTTTTGGTGGGACACCAGGAAATGTGATTTGAACTATAAAACAAAGGAACACAGTTGTCGCGCTTGTTTCGTAGCTGAACCACACTCAACTTACATGGGAATAGGGAAACCACCTGGAAACCGAGGTAAGCAGTAGTTTAACTCCGTTTTCAAATCGTTGTTGTTCGAGATCACTTTTAGGATACAAAATTTCAAGTGAGTAACGGTGGGTGTGTACAAAAGGAAGACCGAAGACCCAAACACGAAGACCCCTTCAAAATCGTCTTGAAATCACTTGAAACTAACTGGAACATGATCCTCGACCGAAGAGCAAACAACATACGCGTTTTACAAAGAATTTGACCAGGGTCTTCATTTTATAGAAAACCCAAAAAAAACTACAAAACGAAAACATCTTCAAAAGCGTCTTCAAAAAGCTTGATATCCTTTAAAAACAGCCAGAACATGATTTTCGAGTAAAGTGAGAAACAAGAAACATCAACATTTGCGATTTTCAGCGAATTTTGACCAGTTCAAATTCCAAAGCAATGGCAAACAAATGGCGAAAAATCCCTCTGTATCAGTGACCAACTTTTTAACGAGTTAATAAGATTTAGCATTACTCTCTTAGGGCCCGTATGCACTCCAGGTAGGCTGGCAAAATTTGTTTGGCTCTACCAAAAATCTTGACAAAAATTGTCTCCACTAATTTTCAATTTGGTATTCGTGGGCGGACAATATTTGTGAACCATAAAGTGTCAATCACATTGAAATTGAATTTGCGTGAAAGTTTTATTAATCATCGATCGAAAATATTGCTTCGGCATATTTAACAATTATTCGCCGAAGGCGAAGTGATTATCGGTGAATATTCACCGAGACGAAGTCGAGGTGAATATTCACCGATAATCACTGAGCCTGAGGCGAATAATTGTTTTAGTATAAATACACAGGTGACTATTTCACGAAACATTTCAACGCGAAA
>OX421447.1:49251968-49254468 GCA_949126865.1 Montipora capitata | reverse complement strand
TCCTAAGATTCCCGATATTTTCCGAACATTACCGAAGATTTTCCGATGACTTCGAAACACTTCCAAAGATACCTGAAGCTTTATGTAATTTCACGCTAATGGTTCTTGATAACAAAACTTGCACTCAATTTCGTTTCCAGTCCATCCAACTCCACTTCAAACACACCATTTTTTTATTTATGGTATGTTTCGACTCACATTCCTTCACAGTTTCGACTCAAATGCCTATGAACTCGACATTTAAATGCAAGTTAGCTTACTTTGCGACTTTGTAGCGAATTTGTTTTGGCTCTCGCCGTTGACTTGTGGCAAGTCTGTCCGGATCTGTGCGTCAGGCGTGAGAAATTGTCCTTGATGTGTGAAATCATAATTGTTTTTGATGGCCAGGCATGAGACTCCCGCATAATGCGTGAGACTTGGCAGGTCTAAACAAAGGTCTAAATTATACCATAATAAGCTTTTAATTAATATAAATAACTAAATTAATTAAGGGTGTTTTGGACGGCAGTACGTTATGACTTTCGACCATTTACACAAGCATGACTGGAGAACGTATTTCGTATATTAACAAGGGTGTCTACAGTCAGATACATGACAAGATTTGTGGTGACATTGTGGCAACCGTAAGCTTGTCTCATGCTAGAGTCATAAGCAAAAATCATTACGTCTAATTATAAAATAATTAGGGTAGTATGCGCACTCTAATTGGTCAATAGCTGTGTTTAGATAAGAGTATGGAAACACGGCTGTAATATCACATGAATTTTGATTGGTTATGTAGTCAGACATGCATTTTGATTGGCTGGTAGGAAATATGAGCGTGTATCAAGAAAATCTGTTTCAAATCTAGAAGTAAAACAACCAGCATTTTCCTTCATTTGTCAAATTGAGAAATATTTTATAAAAGCAATAGAAGACTTTTTTTCCTGTATCCATAGCCACATCTAAACACTCGGGGGAGTTTGGAGAATTCTCGACAGTTACATGTATGCAAACTCTCAACTGCGTCTCGGGCTGCATAACTGTCTCGAATTCTCCCAACTCCCCCTCGTGTTTAGATGAGGCTAGGGGAACATGTAAAACGTCCTCTATTGCTTAAATGGTAGCTACAGCTGTAGTCATTTCGCTAAGGTACTTAAGATGTTTTACTAACAGTATCACACATCCAAAATTTAAATTAACATTAAAAAGTTTAACATACTTAAGATATACTGATCACACCAGCAACACTTATTTGCATAGCATTAAATTATGTTTATTGTTATCTGTCTCGTTTCTCAAACAACAACCTGGTTACTTAAATAAATAAATGATGTTAGTAACATCTAAACAGATCCACACAGGTCCTGACAGTGAGACTTGCAGATTGTACTTACTCTAAAAACATACAATTTTACTGGCCTATGGGGGCCACTTCAGGGATAAATACATGTAGGTTAATGCCAAAAAAAGCGACCTATAGTCACATTGGCTACACTAAACGGCCTGTATGCTGAGCACAGTAAAAGTACGAGGACATGCAAAGGCGCATGTTCATGTATAGGCAACATCAGAATACCACTGACCCAGTGAATTCTGCAATGCCCTGACATCAGGCCCAGAACAGTAACGCAGCACCGGAAAATGCCGAAATGTCAATGGCCCGCCGAACAGCAGACCACACCATATACCCATAAACGTCAATGACACACTAATCACTGACTACGCTCCTAGTTTTCAACCAAGTTGAATTACAATTAACCCCCTTTAACAACATCTAACCGTTTCAGTCTCGAGAGTGAGACTTAAACAGATTTTACTCTGTCTAACACCAATCGATTTTATTGGCCAATGGGGGCTGGTTCAGGACATAAATACTTGGAAAAATCCAATGTTGACATAACAGGAGTCAATGCTCTCACCTTCGGAGTACTAGTTCCAACAGTATAGCAGGACAGTTGTCGCTCAAAATGAATAGCGTAGCGCCCATTAGTCTCCTACATGTATAATTCACTGGTAGGGCATTTAAACTACATGTATGTCAACAGTTCAACTTTTATTAATGGTTTTTTGGTTTTTCAAGTATCTCCAAGTCGTCATTGAGTAATTTACCTTATCAGTCTGTTTTATGTTTGTACCTTTAACTGGGGCCGGTTCCTAAAAGGTGTAATAACTCTATTCCAGAGATAAATGTGCCTTATTCGGGCACTTGACTTGTATCCCTGGAATTACAGAGTTACTACACTTTTCAGGAACCAACCCCTGGATTGTTAGATTTGTTGGTACATCGTTACAATAAAATATTCTAATATACGTGTACATGTAAGCATAATATCCAATGCACACCCTTACTGTTTTGTTTGTTTGTTTGTTTGTTTGTTTTTGTGAAGTCTATTTCTTTTTAAATAGTATTGCTCAGAATTGGATATGGCTATTTAGCCAGGAACCATTTTTCCAAGAAATTATTTATTATGCAAGTATGATTAAAATACTGGTTTGAGAAACCAAACTACTTCAAGTT
>OX421447.1:49226968-49246968 GCA_949126865.1 Montipora capitata | reverse complement strand
AGTCTCGTTTATTTGAGCACCAGACTCACTAACAATACACCATTTTGATTATGAGGTCATCAGACTCATTTTCTTTGTCATGTTGCACTAAATGAGACTCAGTAGTCCTCGTCCAAACAATAATTACATGTATTTGCTTTGTTTTGCAGACAATAACATACTGCACATTTAGCAGGATTGTTTTTTTCCCTATTTAATAACCCTTTGCCTTCTAAAATGGACACTTAAAGATTTTCCTCTGTCCAATGCCAGATAATTAAATTTTACTTGGCAGCGGCGAACCCTTCAGGGGCCAATGGGTGAAAACTCTTTCTTGTGATGTCAAGAAACCATGATGACAAAAAACTGCCAAATAAAAACTTCTACAACTGTGCTACAGTTGTTGTTGTGATCATAATTAACAGTCATACCGGTACATGTAAGAGTCTACATGTGTTGCTTACACATGGTCCTACAAGTATCATGTTGAGCTTCTGCTTGGAGTAAACAGACTGTGATGACTTTGTTACTATTTTTCAGGTTCTTTTCTTGCCGCTGAGTAACGCCATTGTAACCTGTTTTAAAGACGATAGTTTGTTTGTTTGGGATTCAGAAACACTGAAGTGTAAGTTTCAATTGCCAGTTCCACCAGAGGAAAGCAAACCCCCACATTACAGAGCTCTGACCACTCCCCAAGATGGCCGGCTGTTAGTGGCTGGTGGAAGGTTGGTGTCAAGTCTTATGAACTCCAATCCTTCCTTCATTGACTGTATGTTAGTGTTAGGAAATAATTTCGTTCATTATTATATACTACAGGTCTGGAGTATCATTTGTTCTCTTTGCACTCAGTCTGGCCACTCCCAGTGTACCCCTTTAAATTAAATTGCATGTAGGGCAATACAAATTAATTTTAATCTCACCAAAGAGTTGATAAGTTCAAAATGTTAAAGATTTGATCATTGTCATCTCAACTTTGTTCATGATGTGTAAAATTTACAAAGATCTCAATCAGTTTTCATAATCCATTTCCTGTGAATATGAAAGATAGAAATGTCTTAGTTTGTGTCTCTAATACTAATTCAATGTGTTTTAGGTCTCGTTTTCTTCATGTGTGGAACCTTGAAAACAAGCGTCTCCTTCATGTTATCCAGCTTCAGGCTCGAGTTCGACTTGTGAGACAGTTGGAGTTTTTAAATAACAGTTTTGATGGAGGGGCTAGTCAGGTAACAACTGAAAAGTGGCATCTCATCCTGTTGTCAGGAAAGAAGGAAAATAGTTACTTTATTTAATGATAACAGCTACTGAAGAAGGGGACAATAATGTTATTACATTTATCATCTGAACACCCAGTTTATTTTTTACTCACAAATTGTACCCAGCAAAAGTTCTTTTAATCCTAAAATAGCCAAAGTCCATTTGTTTGGTAACCTTGTACTCCAACCTGTATATTTTTTGCTTGAAATTAGCCAAAACATTAAGGAGCATTAATTTTTGTAGTGAAACAAAAAAAAGAATAAGACACCTGTTGCTGCTTGTTACTACATGTATGTGTACAGCCCTTCAACCAACCAAAAATATTATTTATCTCTAACTTCTCAGATCTGATGAGAAAGTCCTTTGCAAATAAATAATTACTGGGTTGCCGTATACGGCAATCCCAGTTGGAAAATGGGTAGAATTTCTCCGTTTTATTTTTTTCCGTGTCGGTAAAAGTCTTGCCTGTCACTCCCCCGGTAAGTGGTGTCTTTGTGCATAGAGCCTTCTGCGCGTATTTTCTTAGGATCGAGAGGGTAGTGGAAATGCGTACATTTCTCTGGTGGACACAGTAGAATCATTAACTTAACCTGTAATGGCGTCGAAAGTCATGTAACGCGAATGGCGTTTTAGTGGATCGTTGAACAAAATGTACCCTTATGAAGCTCAAAAATGGCAAATCAATTGGATACTGAACAAGACAGGCGACAACATCGACAACAATCTGTCGCCCGTCGAGCCGTCTTTTACCAAGTGTGCATGTAGAACATTGAAGATTCGCAGGGCAGCGATAATAGTGAATTCAAAGACTAGACAAGGTGGATTTAATGGAATTTCAAGCGTTAAAATCGCTGAAACGGTAAGATTATTGTCGAAGCGATGCCGCAATTGCGTGTCTTCACCACATGTTCCTTTGATCTCACATTATTGTGTTTTCCGTCAAAATATTCGCTTGTTTTCGCTTTCGCTCGAACATATCTACCTTTATTACATGTCCAGTGAATAGTTTTATCCTCTGGGATGAATTTTCCGTCGAAGAATCGGTTATTTGGGCGGTCAGTGTAAAACGCAGACTGCAGACTGCAGACTGCAGACCGGGGGTAAAATGCAGACTGAGGGTAAAATAAATATTAATAATAAAAAAACGAGTCATAAGGATAAAATAAAGATTGTTTGAAAGACAATCCTGTTTTACATCTGTCAACTCACATTATCATGACTGCAAGTCGCTGCACCTTTTGGGGATGCGATCGTACGCGTTGAAATCATCTGTGCTTTGTTTTTGCGCTTCCAGATGCATTGCAATGTTCCAAATTATTTGTCACACCGGTACATCGAGGGAAATCGATCGAAAAACCAACAATTATTACTTCGAATACCTGAATAATCTCGGTTGTCTTTTTTCGGTGCAACGAAATGCACAAAGAATTTCATGTATTCCGAGCAATTAGGACGCGTTAAGCTATGCGTGATAACCCCTAGGGAGAGGTTATAATTGAAAATTACATCTTCCAGATGCAAAACAAACGAGCTTGTGAACTAAAGGATAAACATAACGTACACGAAAGCGAATGAAAGGATCCTAATAAGAAATTTTTACACCTCAGTCATACTGGCTTAAGCCGACTGAATTGAAACGTTAAATGGTTGCAAAATCCACGTTATCTCTGTCTTTGTTAATTGGTACTGTAGCCATGCGTGTCAAAATAAATTGAGTTATTGGGTAATCACTCGATTACTTTGTTCAGTGCAGCAAAATGGACAGTTGAATTACGGGGTGGTGACTTCTTTGCCTAAAAGCAACTCACTTAACGAAACTGTCCTTTTTCCAACGACAGCAAGGATTCAAACAGCTTCAATTCTTACAGAGTTCGATAAAAATCCGGATTTAAAACATGCCGTGGGGCAACCAAAGCGATGGGAGCTGTGTTGGGGTTTCAGTGTGAAAGTACAAACGGCTACTAACACTCTTATAACTCTTTTTTCATTATTATTTTATTAACCCGCAGTCTGCAGTCTGCAGTCTGCATTTTACCCTCAGTCTGCATTTTATCCCTGGTCTGCAGTCTGCAGTCTGCGTTTTACACTGACCGGTTATTTGGGTGGTTTTTGGCAACAGAGGTTAATTATTCGTAATGCGATCGCTTCCGTTGCCGTTAGCAATGGGTCGCAAATTTGACACTTTTATCGCATTATCACATTACGCATTGAACCACGTTATCTATTATTCCTAAAAATCTAAAAATATTCGTGCCTTATCAGTTTTCGGTCGAATTTAATTTATGTCCAAGAAAGCAGATAAATTGCAGAAAATATTAGTTTTGCATCCAAAAATTCGTAATCAACGCTAAAATGACCAAGTTTTGCCTAGAAAACATATTTTACTGTTATTTTTCTTAAATTTTTTCGTTCAACTTTCGCTTTTATAAAATGTTTCAGTTGTCTGTAAATAAGTTATATGCTGTTGGAAAGCTTATTTTCTTAGCTTTAAAATGATGTATTTTTTCCCCCTAACTTTAAATATTTTTTGAGAAAAAAAAAACATTTTTTGGCGATGGCTGATTTACCGCGGTTTTCTAGCGGTTGGGAAAGTAGGAAAAAGAGTTAGGCCAGTAGCCAGGCTTTTAACTTCAAAAAAGGATCTGTTTCGTCGTACGAACGTGTGAGGACCTGTGAGCCAAAGGGCCTCTGCTGGTATGACTTCTGGGTGACCCCTTAATAACTTCTTACTAACCGAGCGCGAGGGCCGTACTGCCAGGAAATGTTGGCCCGAGGTCGTGGCAGCGCAAGGTCCGTACAAAAACGACCCAGGGCCAATATTCCCCAGTACGGCTCGAGCTAGCTCGGTTAGTAAGTAGTTTATTACATGGTTTTTTAATTACCTTTTGCTTTGTTTTTGCAAGCCCGTAATCGGCCCGTGGGCCAGTCACAATTTGCCTGGAACGCTGCAAGTACCACAGGCAACCCAGTGTACCCTCACGGAGGGTCTAGTTAATATTAAACAAGTGCAACTCTTTTCCAGACCCTAGGTGTGTTGTCTCAAGATGGTTTGCTGCGTTTTATTGACATCCATGCTTGCAAACAGTTGTTTGATATTGGAGGTTCTGATCAGGTGCTGTGCAGTCAATATTAATTATTAACAAGTGTTTGGATTCTACATACACAAACCAACTTGTACTCATAATCCTGTAAATGAATGTCCTGTGTTATGTGTATAATGCATGTTGGGCTATTAATTAAGACTCAAGCACTGAGTGATCAGAATCTTTGCAGAAATTATGTTGCACATTGTGTATTGTTAACACTATATAGAAGTTTGAAGTCAATTATTTTGTACATAGCATGATGCCTTCCGTGAGAAAACTTCTGTATAGTGTTAACAATACAAAATGTGAAAAATAATGTCTGCAAAGATTCTGATCACTCAGTGCCTAAGTTTTAAGCATACATTAGTTAAATCTCCAATTTTACCACAATTGCTTGTAATCTCGCAATCTGATTGGCTAATTTACCGTTGTCAACGCTGTACAATGCTGTATTTTTACTTAATAGATGATTAATAACTTCAGTATCAGTTCAAATGGTCGTTATGTGGCAGCTGTGATGGACAATGGCAACATCAATGTGTACAGTGTTCCTGCAATCTCGCAACATTTCTCCAAGGTATACAATACAAGACTTCATACATTTATTGTAGTTAAGGGGTCGTGCAATGTAAAATCCTTTCTTAATTTATTGGCCTGGAGGATCTGCGAAACTTAAGAATTTCGTTTTGGATGATTCTCTACTCAAAAGGGATTATTTTACTCTACACTGTAGCTCACTAAACACCATTTGAAATACAGTCTTGTGCTGAGAGACATTGTAGCCTTCTCTTGAGAGACACAAGTTAGAGAACATCGAGTAAAACTTAGTTTGGCACACAATACCACATCTGTCCATAGTTAGTAGTACTTAACAGTAATTAAATGTTTTCATGATAACGAGGTCCTAAAAGAGGTTTTCTCCATACTGCAGCCCCCTCCACCACTCGTGAAAACTGTTTGGGAAGAACGGCCTGCCTCTCGTCAAAGTGTCAAATCTGGCAAATCACTTGGGAGCAATATGACAAAGGTCAGAGGAACAACAAAAAGGGACAAAGCAAAATCCACTATCAAACCTCATGCTCAGACTGTCGATGTATCTGCTACCTGGAGCAGTCCAGACTCTGGATTAGAGGTATTACATGTACATGTACATTGCTAAAAATTACACTGAAAGTGAATGCCTTAATTACAAATTTCATTTCATAGCTTGCATAGATGCAGGACCTTCAGTTGGCAACATTACCTCAATTTTGCCTAGGACTCCTAAGCAAAAATCGAAGTCAATGAGATTCAAAACAGATGGAGAAAAATGACGTTTTATTTTTAATTAGGTTTCTTTCCATCACATTACCATTCTTTCGAGAAGTTAGGAGGTGCTATTTACTGCTCAAAATTTGGTGGCGATAATTGGACAAAATTACAGTACATCCTTCACACCAGTTATGCATAGAGCCTTTGTTGTCATTGTTTCTCTCACTTGAAGGTGTGATGATTTTAGGCTGTGATTATTGACCTCCATGTCATTGTTTGAGTTTACAGAGAAGTAATTTGGGGTGAGGTGGGGTAGGTACAGAAGACACACATGTTATGTTTACTTTTACAGTCATGATGTATTGGAGAGTTGGCATAATAAGGTTTTTATAGCTGCTTGTTAATTGTCTCTTATTTGAAAAATTGTTTAATGACCTGAGACTGAGCTACCAGAAGGCCTCAATCAAGCAAGGCTGAAGTCAATTCTTCAAGGATATGGAGAGTATCCAGCTAAATACAGGTACATTGTGACAGTATCTATCCTTTGTTCTACCTTACTGTAATGGCTCTTGCCTACAGTACAGCTGTAGTTTAAATTGATTTTGAGGTTCTTTTGATAAACTGTGATTACAGGTAAAGAAAAGGAAAGGAAAGGAACTTTACCTAAGAGTCTAATCGTTATAGCACTGGCACACGCTAAGTAGGGACACCGTAAACTGAAATCAACAAATTAACTAAAACATAATTTATACAGTCCTGTAAGAATAGTCGTCACCTTAGTTTACATCACTACCAGATGTGATTTTGACACATGTAACTTAAGACATCGATAAGGAGTTTATTATATTGATTCGGGGAGAATTGATTTGCAAGTGAGCACCCAAGAAACATTAAAGTACGAAGTAGACAAATACGCGTCTACTGTGAGTGCGAGATTTTAGTGTACCCATGAGTTCAGTACAAAATCAAATGTTGGCTTTTGAGGAGAGGGGAAAACCAGAGTACCTGGGGAAAAACCTCTTGGTCAGAGTAGAGAACCAGCAAACTCAACCCATGTATGATGCCGAGTCTGGGAAACGAACCTGGGCCTCATTGGTGGGAGGCGAATGCTCTCACCACTGTGCCATCCCTGCACCCCAAATGTCCAGGATTGACCCTAATTAGATGTACGCCCTTTTGACATCCAACATGAAGTGCCCCTTTCAGTCTTTAAGCATTTGCTACCTATTTCAAACAACGAGGTACCTACTTGTAAGGTCAAAGATTAGCGTTATTTTTAGCCTAGGGTAAATGCAGCTGTTTATCTTGACTTGAAGAGCAGAATTTGGGGGACACTTGGGTGAATTTGGGTGATGTTAATTGTCTGTATTTGTATTCTGAGACACAAGTGATGTTGAAGTTGGGAGAAGAGCAAGGAGACACTTCGTAATGCTTATTTAAATATACGTGCATCTGATTAATCACTTCTGGACATATCTGAACTCCCCTTAACTGTTTTTGCTTTCCTTGCCCCATACATTCTCGACACCAGAGCCTCGGATCAATCCAAAGCTCTGGGAAATGCTATGTGGGAGAACATGTGTCGTAGGCTTCTTATAACCAAAAATTGGCTACATTGGAACCTTATGGCGCCTGCTCACTCCTCCTGCTAACATGAATGCGCCAATTATTTAATTAGCGAGGCTGCTGCCTAAGAAAATTTTGGGGAGCCAAAGCTTCCAACATTAAATTTAGTAGCCCGAATCATTTTTTCAAGAGCCCAGAATTAAGTGAGGATGAATCAATCACCTTGTGATAAGTTAGGCACCCGTTTGGGCTACTCATACTTCAGAAATTTGGTCAGCCGCACTTGCAAGTAAGGTGCCCCAGGTGACTGGGTGGCCGTTAGGCAGCAGCCTTGAATTAAAGACGCTTTTGATTGTTCTTCACAAAAACCAATGAGAAGAGACCTCATTTCAGTGTTCCACTGAGCTCTTCTCTCCCTCAGTCAAGAGATTTTGCTCTGTCAAATTCCAGAAGATTTTACTTGTCACTGGGGTTCAGTTCAGGGTGACAGGGTTAAGAACATCTATGTCTACTTAAAAACTATATAAAATTTTACCCTTAAACCCTTTTCTTTCCTATTAAAGAGTGAAACATTATAGATTTTGCTCTGTCTAATGCCAAATTACTGTATTTTACTTGTCAGTGGAGGCTGGTTTAGAGGTGAAAGGCTCATTGTTTGGGTCTAGCCAGTGCACTCTAGGTTGACCCAACTTTTAATTTGATTTCACAGAATGTTTATATGGCGATCACTTCTTAAACTTCCTGAAAACCATGCAGCATTCAGTAGTCTAGTGGACAAAGGAACTCATAATGCCTTTGCAATGCTGCATGAGGAATATCCAATCAAAAGCAGAAAACTGTTGCGGGTTTTGCAGAGGTAACCATGAGAATTTTTTGCTTGTCATTAATTGATCCAAGATTGTTAGAAAAGGGAAGGAATAGAAGAGATGGGTACAGGCAGTGCAAAATCATTATTTACTACTGTAACAGGTAAAATTGTTTCGTCCCTGCCTACATATAGGGACTCATCCAAGACCTTTTGGTGTAGGCAACTCATCAAACATCTAGTTTGAAGTCCCACTAGCATTCGAATGGCGCACGGAGCACCATAGTTACGAAAATATGGTAACCCGTTGATGCGTCATGACGTCATCGACCGTCTGTACGTACGTCCATCTGTCCACCCCTCAATGTATACCAATGTGACCAGTTTCATGCTAGTTTACATCTTTGACATCGATGTTTTGATCAATTGACACCTGTCAAAACAAGTTATCCACTGTCCAGTATTACATGACTATATCGCTTAAGCTTAGAGCTCACCGAGGTCAGCTGTTTTTTTGGAAGTTGACCGCTGACCAGGTGATAGTTTTCCATTGGATTGCAGGTTCAACCCAGGTTAACTCACCCAAACAATCATACTGTAAGCGAGGCTTCGTTTTTAGCACGCTTTCTTTTGCTCAACGCGGCTACACAGCCATCCTACGTCAACTATAGTTCTTACACAGTCAACGCTTTTCGTGTTCAGGTGGAAAATGGTTTGGAAAATGTTTTCTTTCTGCATTTTTCGCTGATTTCAATCCAGTTTCACATATCATGATAGCTGTGGTCCACACTGGCGGCTACACAGTTATTCAAATCAAGCATCGGAGGGATATAAACTTAAAGCTGTTTATTTTTAATTTGCTTAGAGCTACCTTTTTCTTTGTATTGCAATTTTTGGCATATCTTTAGAAGCTCGGATAAGGTTACTTGATGCCTGGAGGACCTATGACTAGAACAGAAACGAAAGGAGAGCAAAAGAGAACGACAACAACAAAACAGAATACCAGTAATAGCTCATACTTAGTGGAAGAAGTTACTCCACAAATTCTTTCCTTGGGCACTAAACTGGTGTTTTTCCCAGGTGGAAATCTTATTAAGATCTTGTAAGATCTTACAAGATCTTCTAAGAATCTTGTAAGATGGGCATTAAGATGAAAATCTTAATAAGATCTTGTTTAAGATCTTAATACATTTGCTTAACAAATTTTGACAAAAAAATTTAAGGTTGCTGATGTTTTCGATCTTGTAAGGTCTTAAAAGAATCTTACCAGATCTTAACAAGATCTGGGGAGCAGGGATGGCGCAGTGGTGAGAGCACTCGCCTCCCACCAATGTGGCCGAGGTTCAATTCCCAGACCAGACACCATAAGTGGGTTGAGTTTCTGTTGGTTCTCTTCTCTGCTTGGAGGGTTTTTCTCCGGGTTCTCCGGTTTTCCCCCCTCGCCAAAAACCAGCATACAGCCGATTCCAGCTGGCTGTAAGCTGTGCGCCAAGGTCACACATGGACCGTATAGCGGCTGCCAGAGGCGCCATTGTATGCTTTCGGTTCAACCTTGTTGAGCTGCGTCGTTGCTGTACTTTGCGACGGCGATTAGCAGCGACAATTATTATTATTATTATTATTATTATTATTATTATTATTATCATATTTGTTTAATCGGTTTTTCCTTTGTTCTGGAATGAAACTCGAGTTTTTATTGTCAACTGGAATTAAATAACAATTATCTGTACTCTTTTGGAGATAAAGAAAAAGTTGATTTGTTTCTTCGTTTTGCTCTAAAATGCTATGGAACAAGTGCTTTTTAATCCGTTTGCCCAACTGGTTTTTGATGTGCCATGACAGTGACAAGAAAATTTTGCCCTTATGTTATAAACACGTAATCGCAATGATAAAGTTAGGGGGTAATTTTACTAGCTTGTGTTTTCAAAATTTTGTGTAAAGCACCAGTAAAGGTTATTTAAGTGTTGGAGCAGATCTTGTTTGAATTTCGTCCTTTCTTGGTTGCCTTGCCGTATTTTGCCAATTCTTGTTCCAAGCCAACTTGGTGTGTTTTCAGAGATAAAGTGGAATTAAGTACATCTGATTCAGTAAAACTCTTTTTTGTCCTTCAACTGACGAAGTTTTTTTCATAATGGCTTCTAATTTTAGCATGATTCCTGTTCGCTGGCTATTTACAGTTGACTCTGAAATGGCTTTTTTCCTTTTCCATTTGCTCGCTGAGGGTGTGCTTGTTTTCTTTTAAAACTCATGTGGTTCAAGAAAAAAACAATGCCAAACTGGTGAATTCCGAAGTAAATTTCACTCGAAAAACCAGTATCGTACTCATCGCTTCGTGATTCATGCGAAATCGGTTTTTAGCGTAAAATGTACCATGGAATTCACTAGTTAGGCAATGAATTTTTCTAAAGAAGAAAGCAAAGAAAATGATTTAATTATTAAAGCAGCAACTGGAAACATCAAAACGCGGACAAATCGAAACCTTTTATTCCACTAACTTTACAGGCAGTAAGAATAAATAACGAGGGAGCTCCACTTTTAGGCTTGGTTAATTAAATCTATTATGTTGAGATGAATTCCCCCATGACATTTTCCTTGTTCTTCTTTCGGTATATCGCATTTTTAGATTTGCGGAAGTTGTCACAAGAAATGTTTCTTAATACAATACATTTTCACTTATACAGTATAATTTATTATTTATATCTTTTTTCTCCTTTATAAACTAACTGCAGAACATTATCAGCCCTTGCTCACTGGTCGGCCATATTTGGTGAGGTGGATTACCTGGCACTCTTGTCCTTTCCATTCATTAAACTTTTCCAGAACAATCAGCTGATTTGCTTTGAAATGATAGCCACAATTCTGAGTAAGTGAAGTAAAAATCATATGACTCACTTTACGTTGTACTTGTGGTCAGACTCGCATCAACAATAATCTTTTTGTAACTAACATTCTATGATATTGTGCATTTATTTTTTTGTTTTTCTGTTGGTTATTTATGCAGTTGCAGAATTTATCAAGAATGTTTTTCACTGCATTTGTCATGCATGCATTAACTGTAGCATTACCAAAAAATTTCTTTCTTTCCATAAATTCTTTGGGTTAAAGAGTGTCAGATTAAAGTGCTACTGCGACGAAATTTGCATCTTCCCTATCTAAGCCATTTTGGCACATAAACACGTAGTCTGTACGAGAAGAAGAATGCTGTTTACCATTTTCAAATATCTCTTTTTGTTCTGGAGATATTCAAGTTTTTTTAATATGCAAATTAGCCAAGTGATGACGTCATAAACCCAACCAAATTTTGATCAAGTATGATGGAGAAAGATATCTCAGCCAATTTGTATCAGAAATACTTGGTTCTTTGTACTAAGATTCTAGTAGATGTGTTCCACAATATGAGCATACCATTTTTGTTACCATGGCAACATACTGGGTTCCAGACCTCCCTGATATTGAAAGCTTTGCAGACCACCTTTGGCGTTCTGTTTTGATATTTGCAAATGGTGCCTCATCTGCATCATCCTGCCAGCATATAAACATGTTAGGTCGAGTTTGTGGCCTTGGTAAATGCATTTCTAGCCTGAGATCACTAAAATATTGAAATCAGGTTGGAGGGGACTGGAAAAGAGTGAGTTGCCATGGGAACCAATTTCTTTACAGTCGTAGGTGTGTTGCCTTTAGAACTATTAGCTCACCAAGTTTCAATGGTCTCTGTTGCAAATTGACCGAGATAGCTCTATTTATATTCTTGATGTTCTATTGGGTTGGGTGAATGATGTCATCAGCCTTCTCATTTGCATATTTAACACATTTTTCAAACTTAAATATCTCCGGAACCAATGCAGATATTTCCAAACGGTAAACAGCGTTTTTAATGTTTCATGGTACTCTATGGGATAAACCAAAAAACTCAAGGTATAAAAATTTGATCACAGTAGCACTTTAAGGTTGTTATGGTACATGTATTTAATGATGGTTGGTGTTAACGAAATTTCAAGCAAGGCGGACCAGCTTTTTTCCAAAAAGATGGATAATTTATACAAGTGGCCTTTGACCTGAAAAGTCTGTATCTTGGTTTCTAAGGAACAGGCCTTAGAGGAGGTTGAGCTTACATTTACATTGAAAAAACATTCCCTGCAATGAAATTACCATTATTATAACCAGTGATGGTGTTGTGTTTTCTTTCGTGGCCAGCCAACTGGTGTCACCATTGGTTTGAGTTTTTCCCCAACCCTCCTGTCAATATTCTTGGTATGGTGGAGAATGTGTTAGTTCATCATGACAAAAGACTGATTCAGCATTTTGTACAATGTGATGTCACAACACAGGTAAGAATACTGCATCAAGCCTCACAATATTTGCGGGCTGGTTGAAATTGCCTTTAAAAATTGAAAATTCTATTCCATGACTTTCGTTTCTTTACCTAACGTTTTGCTGTGTGGTTAGAGTAGTGAGAATATTTGCTTTCCATTAATGAACAAGAGGCTATTGGTAACCTACACTTTGTTCGATGGAAGTTTAGCCGATATCTTTAAAATTCACAGTGTTTCAGGGATTTTTTATCTTACAAAATCTTGGTCAATATCCAGTTCAACTCCGTAGTCCGAAGTCCAAAGTCCACATTCCGTTACCGAACCAACAGATTGTTCACATTTAGAACTTGAAGGCGTTGACCCAAATTGAAAACCAGTAATCAGATGCTTTACAAGTTTCTACCATGGCATTTTAAAATATTTCGTACCTTTTTTAACAACACCGTGGCAACAGTACGTTTGATGTCGTAGTTTTCGTTTTTTAAACCCCGTTCGTTGATGAGAAATTGGCCTTAGCCCTTAGCCATTGTGGTTGTGATGAGTTTTTGAGGGTAGGTTCGCTCAGTTTAGTAATCGAGAATGAAAGTCCCGTTTGAGTGACTCGACTCGGAAACTCTCTTAAATTACCGCTGCTGGTGAAACGCGGACATTTGAAACTTCCTTGTTGAGGAAATCAATGCTATCAGACGACCTTTCGCATGTAAATTTGATTGTTGGGTGAAAGCTGTTAGCAAACTTTGGCATGTGGTCTGCACTGTACCTTATGATAACACGATGATGGATTAAAATTTGATTTATTTCGATGTGGGATGGTTTGATTTGCAGCTATTTGTGAGCCTGACTCTAGTCTGTCTAGTGACCCAACAATTACCGCATATTGTTCAAGGCTGGGTTGACGCCATTTTGAATGTTGCCCGATGTGAAGGAATCCGGAATCCAGCAAATTTGAGGTTTTGGAATCCGGAATCCAGAGCATGGAATCTGGAATCCATTGTATGGAATCCAGAATCCACAGATTTCGATGGAATCCAGGATCCATTTTGGCGGAACCAGTGAGTTTGAAATCCGAAATCCACTACTCGGGATCCGGGATCAACTGTTCGGGATCTAGAATCCGATGGCCACCTGTATTACTTTACAAATGGCGAGAAATGGCATCCAAATAACTGATGTAAGCTTTTCCTTCTCATTTAAGTCTGTCTGGGTTTTATTTCCGGCTTTGTTTTAATGCAGCTCCCAGTAAAATTTTCAAAGAAATGTAAGTTCTATGGGAGATGCTTTCCCGGAGGTTTTTGTCTCAATTTACCCAGAAGTATGTAAGAGAGATTTCCAGACAAACTTTACGCTTCTCCTTACAGTAATAGTATACATTTGAGCTAACGGCTTCTGTTCGATATTCCCCCCTTTAGGTTTACGCCTGGCCATTGCTGCAGACTCTATTGTCTGAAGTATTTACCAAAGATGAATGGTTAAGAGCTTGGGACAACATCTTTTCCAACCACCCTTCATTCCTTCTCTTTGTTGTGGTCGCCTATGTTATTGTCTCGCGCAAGGTCCTGCTCCAGTGTACAAGAAAAGAGGACTTTCAGGTTAGAATTAACGCCTTGCCGTTGATCAAGAGATCAAAATGTTAGAGAGCATTAGGGTATGCATCTTCTCTTCTTGGGGGAGGGGTGAGGCAATTGGTGCACGCAATTGGTGCAATTTAATCGAGGCGCACGAGGCATGACGTAAGCAATGACTTTGCTAAGCAGTTGCACTGTGATTTGGAGGAAGGGAGAGTACTTTTATATAGCTTCATGCGTTTTCATTTCCCTACTCCATTTTCAACAGCTTTTTCCGAAAATTGTGATGAAGGCCGTTTTCTTTAGTGCATGATGGATCATAGATGGATAATAAAAAAGGTTCAATTAATGGATGTGCACCAAGTAACTTGACAGCCGGCTGTGGACACTACCTTGTACATGCCTTGTACCTTGCCATGCCTTTGCCTGGCGGTGTTTTTTATATCCATCGGTAATTTAGAAGTCCCAAAACAATGCCTCCAAAAAGGATAGCTCTTGAAAACTCAGGTTTGATAAACCTATCATGAAAAGTGGCCTTTTTTTTGAGGTATTTGGGTACTTCCCACTACCCCAACCCACCGCTTTGCACCGCACCTCCAAAAAGACAGTTTTTTTCCATTGAGAAAGTTATGTTAATTGCAAGCTTGATCTGAAAGGATCTTCCAAGGCCAACCAATACTAAGCCCTATTGTAAACATTAGAATTTACCTTACTCGTCCCGAGCCCGTAATTATAGCACCATTAACAATGGTTCATTTCCATTGTTGTTTCTCTGCCATACATGTAGACTTGTGTGGTTAAAAAGAATAAGGGTACCCTTTTTGATCCTCAGTACTTCTTTCATAACCGCAATGCCGTTGATGTTGGCGCAGTGGTACGTGAAGCTTATCGTTTGCAAGATAGTACTCCAGCTGAAGCGAATCCCAAAAGAATGTTGGAACCATTTGCACCACTCACAAAAGGACAATACCCCATCTTCAACAAGTACCCCAAATTTATTGTCGATTATCAGGTGTGTTCTTAGTTACTCTGATCTGGTGTTTGGGCCGGGCATCTTCGCTATCGAAAGAAAACAACGCTTACTGTAAGCACGGTTTCTTCAAGTTTATGAAAAATTGCCGTTTCTAAGGGCCATCAAGGTTCAACCCTCCCCTCTCCTGGGAAAAAAAATTATAATTTCAACCGACCTAAAGCTCACTAAACATCCAAAGGGGAAGAAGGTTGTACGTAGTAATAACTTTTTTAACAATTTGTACCCAAGTGTCCCAAGACTTGTCCACGTTGACGTCTGATAAGTTATCATTATCTTTGTACCACCTACTTGTTGAACATCGGACCACTGTGAGGGAGGTTGCGGGATCAAAACTCCGGCCGGGCCAACACTCAGGGTCTATGAATCGTTGAGGAGAAAGTTCTGCCTGTGTAAGAACATCTGCAAATGGTTAGACTCTTTGGTCTTCTCGGATAAGGACGATAAAAGGTAGACCCCCAATGTTCATGACACTGTGGGGCGTAAAAGAACCCCCACACGTAGTAGTAGGGTATGGAGTTGCCGGTGATTTGGTCTGTCCTCTGTAGCAGGCATACCATGGTCGAGAGACGCTCCAAGATACAGAAAGCTACTCTAAAATCCGAGAGTAAATAAAGATCTAATAATGATATGATGGTGATATGATAGCTTGCTTGTTATTTTCGAGAGGCACTGCAAAAGAGTTTATTCCATTTCTTAATTCACAAAAAGAACATTTGAAAAAAATTGAAACGCGTCTATCTTTCCTCTTTTGATTAGTTAGTTTTTGGTCATAACCCGTTGTCTGGATTTATTTAGCTTCTTGGAACTTTCTGTCGCGTGCCTCGACCTCGACCTTCATGAGTTGACCCGTAACATTCATTTAGAAAGCGCCGGTGTTTGCTCGAGTTCCTTATTCGGAGGGAAGTTAAATACTGTCAGTACTATCACGAAGTCAGTTCAGTAGGTTATTTACAATAATAATGTTACTAGATTTTTTTTTCACGCTTAGCCATTCTTTCATCCCCCGTCTACCGCCCCCCCCCCCCCCCCCCTTCCCCTTCATCCCACCCACTACAAAGTAGTTTGCTTTGTCCAATTAATAAAAAGAGTTTCCGCCTTTCTCAACGAAACAGCGGAAGTAATTACCTTCAAGAAAACGTTTGCTTTTGTCATTACAGGTCCAAGAAAGGGAGCGAATCCGTCAAGAGGAACTGGAATATTTAAGGCAAAGGTAGACAAGAAACAGTTTACTGTAGTTTATACGCCTGCTTCGCAGGCTTCTAGTTTACTGTTTTGTTAGGGTCGAAGAAAGATTTTTTTCCTTTTGAGCGCAATATCCACTCAATAACCATGCAATATCTGCACCGCTGAAAATGGCGCTGCACAGAACGACCTCAAAACCAATAAATACCTCTTACTAACCGAGTTCGAGGTCCGTACTGTAAGTTACGGACCGAGTTTTTTCCCCAAGCGCGAAGCGCGCGGGCCATAAATCAACGGGAAAAATCGAGGATCCGTAACTTACAGTACGGACCGAGAAAACTCGGTTAGTAAGATATTTATTATATCTCTGAGGTTAACCGGCGCGCGGGCAAGGAAACTAGTCAAAGTGAAGCGGAAGGTTCAACTGCCATAAAGAATGCCGTGCCAAAATCCCAAAAACTAAATATTCTTGGCTGTTAAGTTTGAAATAGTTGCTTGCAAGATTCAAACAGTTTTCAGTACAAGTTTATGCAACAGAAATGACATAAAAAACTCGCTAGATGATGTTTTGTCGAAATTTTAAATTTAGCGGGCTGTACAGCGGGCCGTACTGTAGAATACGGCCCGCTAATTTAGCCAATTACAGCGCGCGTACTATCTGAGAGATATAATAAGAAGAAGTAATATCTTTGTAACTTTCGCGAGACTTTGAAGCCAATCACCAGGCGTAGTAATTCGTAACGATGCTGATCGCAAACTTTATTTGGGCTCTCAATTAATAACCGCTCTGTATCCTACAAGGCATCCCGAACCTCGTCTGAACACGAAGCCTAAACTTTCCTTGATCTCTGTTAAGGCAACTAGCGCAGGAGATGAAAGAAGTAGCCTCTCAGAGGCAACAGGAAGAGGAAGCATTCTATCGCCAGCAGGAACTGATGATCGATGCAGAAAACCAGAGGAGATGGATGATTGGACAGGAGGAACAAAAACTAACAGATCAGAGAAGCAGGTTTGTTTGCTTAAAAATGATAGTTAGAAAGATCATCGCAGTTAGATAAGCCACTTAAGTAATTGCAAAAAAAAAGCAGAAAAAGTCCAGGCTTGAACGAGATTCGAACCCATGACCGCCGGTGCGGTTGATCTGCACTGCTCTACCAACTGAGCTACCAGGCCATCTTGGAGCAGGTCAGTTGCGAGTTCAAGGTACTGTATATCCCGTAAGAGATGAATGGACTGATTTTTCAGAATAAATGAAAAGTAATGTTAGAAAGATAAAAAATAAGATGTAAATAACTCCGTCAGATTTTTTTGGTGTTAGCCTGTAGCACTTTCCCATTCTACAATTCGGAGATCATATGGAGATGTAGCCTTGCTTGCTAGGGTACAAAGCCGAGCTTAAAGGCGCTGTTACACTGCGCATTTTTTCGTGCAACTTGTCTCGCAACGCCATTGCGAGACAAGTTGCACGAATCATTGCCCAATGTAATGTACCTTGCAGCGGCCAAAAACGTTGCGAGACCAGTTGCAGAAACCGTTGCGGAAAGTAGAATTGAGTTCTACTTTCCGCAACGCCCATTTCGGAGTGTTCATTTCAATGAAAACTGGTTAAAGTGCAAAGTCTTCCTATAAAAATTAGTCTTCATGGATATGAAAAGTAGAACTAGTGGAAATCACAGTGAGTTCGCTCGTGTATATGTTGCGGTCCAAACTTTTTCTTGTTTTAAAATTTTTCAAACCAGTTCAATTTTCATTTTTCTTCGTCTAATATTCATTATCATAATCTGAAACATAGGAAAAATCAAAATTGAACTAGTCTGATTTTGAACCATAACATATATGTAAAGAAGAAGGTTAAATAGCGAACTCCAAAATGCCTAATGCCTTGGTTCTGATTGGCTTAGAAAGTGACCCGCCGACCCGGTTGGCTTAATTGGTTGAGCATCGTACTACTGTGCGGGAGGTCGCGGGATCAAAACTCCGGCCTGAACAACACTCATGGTCTAAATAACTGAGGAAAAAGTGCTGCCTTTCTAATGACATCTGCAAATGGTTAGACTCTCCAGTCTTCTTCGGGTAAGAACGCTAGACCCTAGGCTCCGCCTCACAGCCATCATAGTTAGTGGAGCCATTCAATATTCATAACCCTGTGGGACGTAAAAAAACACTGTCACTATTCGCAAAGAGTAGGCCACGGAGTGCCGGGTGTTGTCAGTGGTCTGTGCTCTGTAGTATATTATGGTTTTGGGAGGGTAAATGCTCGGAGATATTAGCTACACCAAGCTCAGTACTCTAAAATCCGTGTTAAAGAACGATATGATAATGACCCGCGTTCCTTGGCCAGTCATTAAGCGAAGAGATCATCATCTCTGTTATTTCTCAACTGCTTCGGTGAAAACCGTTCCAAATGATTTGCTTCACGTTTTTCAGACTGCAGGCAATGAAAAGAGAAATCCACTTGCGGGAACTGCAGCTGTTGGACGCCGTTCGCAGGCGCTTCATGCATCATCAGCAGACTTTGAAAGAGACTGAGCTTCAACGCCTTGATGACGAGATAGAACGAAAGGTCAGTGAATACAAACAAGGCTCCAGAAATGTTACACACCATCAACGCGTTTTTTTTAAGAAGTAAAGTTTGTAAGAGTTGAAATTTCGCTGCGTCAAAAAAAACCCATGAATTCGAAGTTTCATGGAAGTTTCTCAAAATTCCAATTCAGTAATGATAAAAGCGTTCTTCGGCAAGTAAAATTATGTGCATGAAATTGTTTTGTGATATTGTCATTGTTCCTTTTATGCGATTGCTGTATCGGTCTGCAGTCTTCTACTGCCCTTTTGCGTTTTTTTTTACTACAAACCTGTTGCGCCGCCTCGAATGTTTAAAACCTCTTTTTTTTCCAAATTATTTTAACCCATTGACTCCTAGGAGTGAGACTTAAGGACGGTGCCTGCTAATTCAAAGGTATTTTTGCGCGGCTTACTGAATATTCGGGAAAAGCAGATCTTAAACAAGTGTTATTGAAATCCCAAAAGAAAATTGGGGTTAACCACGCATTTTTCGAAGATATTAGCAATATTTGTAGAAAGCTTTAAAATGCAAAGCAATGTATAGCGTTCCTTTCCAAATTGAAGCTTAATTACCTCAGAAAAATGCATGGGTACCCCAAATTTTCTCTTTGGATACCAAGAGCACTTGTTAAGTTCTACTTTCTCCGCATAGTTTTGAACCGCGCAAAAAATATCCCTGTACTAATAAGCACTACCTATTGGAAATCCGAGCATCTCGAGATGCGCAGAACGTATGCGTAATAGCAATAGTTGGCACCATCCTTAATAGATTTTTAATGACTTTGTCTAACGCCAGACGATTTTACTCGTCAGTGGTGGTTTAGGAGTCCACTTTAATGTAAATAAGCCACGATGTGTTCTCCACTCTGTTGTTGCGTATTTATCCTCTCGTCTCACGCGTGTTTTCCCCTCTTTACTTTCCCCTTGAACTTTAAGCTGAAACATGAAAGGTGTTGTATGCTTTTGTTTTCGTTGCTACCAGGCCCTACTCAGAGAGCAAGAAACAAGAACTGCCATTGAAGATGCTGAAATAAAAGCATTGGAACTTCAAGCACAGAAAGAAATGCTTCAACAGGTAAGCAGTCTGTTGTCATGGACACGACGACGGCGCCAATGTCAGCAATCACTTTCTCAGCCTGCATTTTCTCTCCAGCTCTGAGTCATTGCAACAAATGCAAACAGTAAACAAGTCCTTGGTAGTAAAACCAATAAAACAAATTTATTGGGAGACATATACTTCCGGGTACGAGGGGGTTGTGTTATAATGTATTTGGCTGACCCAGTCCCCTTTACTAACTATGCTTTGATGTTTTTCATAAACCGTGTATCTGCTTCAACTTGAATTTGACTGCCTACGTTTCTTGTGATCGTCCAAATGAAATTGCCCTGTCTTTTGTCAAAGTG
>OX421447.1:49214468-49219468 GCA_949126865.1 Montipora capitata | reverse complement strand
GTTAAAGAAACTGTCAGGCCTTTGTAAAGTCGACATTTGCACAATTTTGAAGAGTCTTTGTCCTGAACTAATTTATTTATCCACTGCGGCGTCGCTTTTTTCAGCGTGGTGTTATTACGGGCGTTGTCCTGCAACCAAACAAGACAGAGAGGTTGGGATGATCTTTCATACGACCCAGCACAGTTTGAAATGCCTGTTCAGCCTACAGGTTTTTTCTCTTTCATTAAAGATAGAGCCCACTTTCGATATATTAAAATCAATCCCAAACAAAAGGAATCATCTCGAGGATATGGGGAATAAACTCGTACAAATCCTTGTATTTATTCCCCAGAGCCTCGATGTGATGCTTTTTGTTTAGGACTGAATTTTAATTTATCGAAAGTGCGCTATTGACAAAGTAAAGCATGCCGAAGAGGGATCTCGTTACAAGTCAGGATTTGACGTCCTTTCGGGGACAAGGATATTCCCCCTGAGGAGACTTATCGTGGTATGCTAAAGGAGTGAGAGACGAAGTGAAAAACGTAATTAGTAAATGGATTTGATAGTTTGTCTTGTCATAAGAATCGAGCCTTCCATGATTTCATATGAATTTTAAATGGTGATTCCAGGGCAAGTGATTTAACGATTAGAAGCAGCTGTTTTCCTTCCCCCTTCAACAAAAATGGTGTGAATGACCATAATAGTGATGTGTTCATACTCACAAGAAGGGCTGCTTGTTTATGACTGCTGATCGTGGTTGGTACCTTAGCTGCATTTCAAGCATAAGATAAAGCAATTTATCAAGATTAGACCTGTGTATGTTGCATGCCACGACAAGACCTTGTTCTCTGATTGAGCAGATACACAGCAATAAACATGAGCTCTTTAGCCAAACCTGTATTTGTCGTCTGCAAGGGTCCAGCTGACTGGATGCCGGCGTCATCACATCGCCCTCTTCTGTCATAATAAAAAATTAAAAAAAGACGTCAGGTCGTTTTAAAAACCTCTCACTCCACGAGTTTTACAATTACAAGTCTGATCTTCAGTGATGTATACACTGCGAACAGTCTTGTGGGTATTGTGGGGAAGAACACCAAACCTCCCACCCCTTCAAGAAATAGATGTCCGGATCCGTATTCCCATTGTTCAAGGTGAGCTCTGAGATACATACGACTGCAGCGCTCTGTGTTGTGAGGGGTGGAGCTGATTTGTGACGATACTTGGGATGACGAGGGAGTGGTGTACTGTGATCTGTTGCTCAGTCTGCCGTTACTTGATGTACTCGATCTGAAAACAAGATCAAGCGAATTATCTTCAGTTATAATTTTTTTAAATTCGCTTTTCATCAGGAATCAAAATGTGCACAATTATGCAAACAACAAACAAAACAGGCATCACAACGGGACATCGGGCGACTAACGCATCGTAAAAAACTACTGAAGCTATCTTAACGACACCCTTTGATTCTCAAATGAAGTTACGGGATTATTGTGCATTCAAGCTATTTGGCCAGCATACGAGGTTAAAGAAGCACTAACACGGTAGTTTTACTGTCTTAGGATAAAACTGGGTAAACGCGTCATCAATAACCACCTAAAGCTCTCCCGCGTAAGATTTCTGACAACCCAAGTTTCAGCAGTGTGATCTATCCGCCTTAACTTTTAATGCTCAATGTGTTTCTTCTTAAAGTAAAGTTCATGTAACATTTTTCGGTTTGCAGTCATACAAAGCGTTTTTGAGACAATGAATTGCGGCGCCTCAAATAACGTGACTGCCCCTTTAAGTTTAGAAATGAAACAATCCAATAAGATTTCTAACACGGAGAACAAAAGAGAAACGATTGATTTATGCAATCGCATGATGGTAATTCCTTGGTCCGAAGCATCAAATCGGAAAGTGAAGCGATAGCTCCTGGATGAAATCAAACTTTTTCCTCTTTAAAATTCGAACCCTTTTCAGAGGTAGACGGAAACTGACCTTGTGGATAAAGCTGGCGATCCCAAGTGCATTGGCGAATATGGAGCTCCTGTTGCCCCAAGGCTAGAAGGCGTTTTCGCTTCATAATTTCCAGGGGTGTTAGCAGTGCTGCTGAAATGCATACCTTGAAGATGGCTCCTTAAACGACAACACAAAGTAGTTTATTTAGCATACGACAATGCTATGATTGCGTTCACCGAGGACGTTTTGGAACAGTTCTGTTCACTGAGTTTTCGAGGGCGGCAGACCCAATTAAGCCAACCCTGTCGGCCGAGTGTCTAATAGACCTAATCGACTAACTCAATGTTGTACCCAATTCAAACCCTCAGGGAATGAAACGTTTTGTTCCAGGTATTTCCATATCGTTTAATATGAATGCTACATGGTTTGCGGTCACACTTAAGAGGAACACAGTGTAGCACTGGTGTTGACACTATTCTAGTGTCAACTCTCTGGTGTTTTGAATCCCTAGGGGAACACTGAACAATGGAACTTGATTTTATACTAGTGACTACCCGAATGCGACCGCAATCATTATCCTGCAAATACAATACACAAAGAATCTCCCAGGAGATTTGAATACGGTACAACATAAGCCGATTTGGGCAATCGAATTCGCACACAAGGCAGCTTAAATTTGTTGCTTTTTTTTTTTGGCTGCCTTGTGTTCGTGACCGCACTCTATTCCCTTAACAGCTGTGCGACTTTTTCTGGTCCTATTTGCTTTAACCCTCATTTCACTAAGGGGTACAAAGTGTCTCGTATTTGAGGGCTTGTGTACCTTAAAACAGACCCTGGTGTTCCCCCAGCGGAACCTGGACGCGATGAGAGTTGCTTGTTTGGTGACGGTGTCCCTTTGACAGTTCCTTGTAAGAAGAAATTAAATAAAAAACACGAATAAGGCCACCGCATCTTCCTCTGGGAATCCTATACACAAGGGCAATCATAGATATCAGTATGCAAGAATAGCTCCGATGTAAAACGTATTGTAAGAAAAAAGGTAGGATTACTCTCTAGAGATCAAGAAACTGGAAGAGGTGAAAATATATAACTATACTAGCTGACAAAGCAATAGTCTTCGTAGCAAAAGACAGTAATGTAACGTGGTTAGCGGGATGTGACCACGGCACTGATGAAAAGTAAAAGTTGAGCTATAGAGCAGTTTTCAATTGAGTGTCGTAAAACCAAAACCAAAGTAATTACTTTGGCCAATCAAAAAGGTTGGAGACAATCCAGTAAACCAATCAAACTGCTCGAAGTAATTACAAGTAGCCGACACCAAGCGCGGGAAAATGTGCACGCGCGAGCCACGATTGGTTTTAGTTTCACTTCTGATTGGTTGAAAAAATGGCGCGAGAACTTTGAACCAATCACTGAGTGAAGTAATCATAAACCAAAGTAATTCACTAATTACTTTCGACACTCAATTGAAAACCTCTCTATTATATTTAGTGAATTGTTGATGACAGTTTTTTGTAAAATATTACATACCCATATAACCGTTACAAGGTGGAGTCCTCACTGATAATCTTGTTGGGCCAGCTGGAGTGCGGGGTACCTGGTTCTAAAAAGATACCAACCAAAATTTGTTGTACCAGGAGAAGACTAAGATACCCGATACCCTTGATTTTTAACAACGTCGGGGCTAGAGATGTTATAAGCGAACAATGTTGAATCTTTACCAATCAATTCCACTATACCTGCCACTGATGTGAACCTTTATTTTCCTTTTGAGAGCTGTTGGAAAGAGAAACGTCTTGAATAAATAAAATAAATCTACGTTGTCCCTAGCATTTTATTTAAAGTGGTACGAGCTATCCAAGCCCTTGATCAGAGAATCTGAAAATTCTCCTTCGTTTCAAATATTTACCTATTGGGTGGGGTTCTTCCGTAAGGTGAAGCGGACGAATGCTGGCTGCCAGTCGGGGATGGGGTGTGACCTGAGATATAAAAAGCACCGATGATTTTAAGGTGGCAAAGACAGCATTACTGGGTTGTAACTGATAACAAAACTAATACGAAATAGCGCCAGCAGTCATTTTGTTGTTTCTAGTTGGGTCCCTGACGAGCCACTGCATTTTCTTTTCTTTTGATGGATTAGCTACGGTAAGGGTTTCGTATCAATGTCCAACGAAAAAAAACCCTGAAAGGAAGAATTACCGTGACCTTGATACTGTTAGTGAGAGGGCACCCAGCAAACTAAATCAGGCTATCTCCTTTCGATCAAGATTCAAGATTACTCTCCAGGGGAAAGGAACAGAGAAGGCTCAGGTTATTTCTGGTGAAGGACTACCGACAACACTTGCTACATTAAAGGCATTAAGTTTTAAAACAGGGTATCGTTGTTACTTTACATTGTTAGGTAAAGATTTAGGAAAAAGAACTGCGCAAAAGAAACTGCTACCCAGGTTCACTAATATCGGGAATACGCAATGACCAGACTCGATTTGTGATTGTTCAAATCATATTAATATTATTGTTTAGCATTTAAACGATTCAAGTCTAAAGAGAAAAACTGGTTTTTCTTTCTTTTTTCCCGGATGACAGACCACGTAATGTCATGTCATAAGTGTTTGCAGTTCCGATCCCGGTTTCCTGGCAAGAATCTCTATATCCCAACAAAACTATCTAGTGAGTGGTTTGGATGCAATTTAATTCACCTCTTTTCACTGGGGTGACTCCGGGCGAATTCCGATAGTTATGAGGTGTACCAGGTCTGCTTGAACTACCGGCCAGTAGCCTCCTCAAGTGACTGTTTTCTTCCCGTAGGACCGCAATTTCCCTGCGTCCGATTTCATATGTTATCAGAATCAGAATATTAAAAGGTGAATCAAAGAGGAATGCGACAGGATGATCAGTTATTATCACCAAAGTCGCTCTTTTTGTGTGTAACGTTTAAACTTGTAATGAGTTCCATATCATTAATACATCTCATTAATTACACAAAAAAATGTAAACTAGTTTTAGATGATCTTGCACTTGATTGCTTTTTGCAGCAATGATGAAACTTCAGTGACAAATTAAGGCCTATCAGAAAAAAGACT
>OX421447.1:49171968-49189468 GCA_949126865.1 Montipora capitata | reverse complement strand
TAAAATAACACACTGTAGATAGAAGGAAAACATATTTATTTGTGGAAGCAAAAAAGTTCATTCCACATTCTCAAGACATGATTGTTCTGTTACTGGGTTAATTATATGTACATGTATTCACAAGATGGCAGATCACCTTCAAACTGCTTTTACTGACAAGCACTTGGTTGGGTACAAATGTCTGCAACACACCCTTTGGGCACAGTATAAAGACTCATTGAAACACTGTCATGCTAGCATCTACAATGTACACTATAAGAATAACAATGATCATCAGTAAATATAACTAGAGTGTATGTCAGATTTATTTCGATGGATTTTCATCTATTTTGACTTTACTTACATTCTAGTGATGTTTTCTGCAAAGTTGTGAGTAGTCAGATACTCCTGTAAATGAAAAAGGACAAAGTTGTCTCTCAATGTTTTTATGAATCCTTAAAGAATTCATTTGAAATGGCAAATGCCATCTTGCAATAATTGTTTGCACACTTTTCCTTGTTCCATATAATTACAACTATATTTTTGTTTCAGTAACTGCACAGTTTTCCAGTATATAATGAATACCGGACAATAATCTTGAACAATTGAACTGGTTTGAAAAAATCTCAGACCAAGAGAAAATTTGAATCACAACATACTCATTGTTTTTTTTAGGTCATTCAAAACAACTTAAATCCCCGATGGAAACCATTTCAAATTCCTGTCCAACAAATTTGTAATGGTGATTATGACAGGATTATTCAGGTAATGAAAGGTTTAACTACTGTTAGAGACCTCAGATCATTTTAAAATCAATATACCACTGTCCTGTCCGTGGACTATCGGTATTTGTCCACTCTGGTTTGTATTTTGTACATGTACCGTAAAGTGACACTGGCAGCGATCATTGATTACATGTACCTTTTCTTAACTTTTCTTCAAATTATGAAAAATTGTTTGCTTAACCCATTGTCACCTCAAACACCCTAAGACACCCCCATTTGAAGAATAAAATCGTCTGGCGTCAGACAGACTAAAATCTGTTAAGTGTCACTCCCAGGGGTCAATGGGTAACATGCAACTGAAATAAATTTTGAGCTTTAATGTCGATCCAAGGGTCTCTACTTTAAGTATTGGTTTTGAGTTTTACAGCACATCATCATTATTCTGATTCAGATCTGACCTAGGTTTGATCGAGAAACAAATAACATCAAAGACTCAGATCAATCAATAAAGAATGTAGCATATTTTCAGGGTATTGTCACGTTGAAACATTAATGGTTTATAGGTCTGAAAGCCCAAAACTCCAGTGCTGCCTTCCATTCAGTGCACACAATAATGTATTCTGTAGGGAGTCGAGTGTTTTACTTTGCTTTTTTCCTTGACCCAGCCCACTCACTGATTTGAAAGTTACTACTCAACACAGGCCATCAAATAAGAAAAAATGAAATTGAAATGGATGATCTTGTGCTTAAAACAAAGGCTTAAAACTTTGCTGGTCTAGTGATAACCAAATAAACTTTCAAAGTAATAATTAGTGCAATAGGTAATTATATGATTTCTAATTTGGAGTACATAAGCACCAGTACGTTTTTTCAAAGGTCAACAAAACAACACGAGCCTAGAGGGTGAGTGCAATTAGTAGTTGTTGAAAAACATTTCAAGTGCTTATTTCTTTATAATAATTGCACGAGAAAAATGATGTGATTATATGGGCAGGTACAATAGTCGGACCGGATCAACTCAAGTCTTTTTAAGTTGCCGTACGTAGCCCAAGTTTCTGGGCTAGTCATTCGGGTCAAACCTGTTTACTTATAGGCAAAACACCCATGAGTGTTTTCTTTTAAACCAGTACTTCTCCTTGAAATTCATGCTAGTTGTTTATGTACTGAATAATGTTTTCAGTACCAAATTTCAATATCCCAAGTTTCAAACTGAAAATTCATAATATTATTTAAAAACTGGATGTATAGTTACTGTAAACAAATTTCATTTTGTCTGACTATAAAAAAAAATTTGTTATCCTCTGTATTTCAGATTTCATGTTTTGACTGGGATTCTGATGGTTCACATGACTTTATTGGATCATTTACAACAAACCTTAGGGAGATGAGTTCTATTCAACCACCTAGGGAGGTAATTCAAATTTTATGCAAAAATTTGGTTTTATCAACGGAGTTGATAATGTAAATTGGCCACCGTACAGAGATTCTAAAAGCTGACGTTTCGAGCGTTAGCCCTTCGTCAGAGCGAATCGAGGGATTATGGGTTACGTGTAGTTTTTATAGTAGAGTAGGAGCTACGCTATTGGTGGTAACATGGCAACGTGAAAAATAGGAATATATTAGTTAAATGAAAAGCGTTCGTTAATACCGTGAGGATTAAGGGTGCCGATTTGAAAGATGAATTTTTGTTCCAGATTCTTGCGGCTTTCCGTCGTACCTAGATGTAGGGAAAGGCCGCAGATAGCCATGTGTTTTTTGGAGTGGTTAGGGAGATTAAAATGGCGAGCGACTGGCTTAGATGCATCCTTGTCATTCTTCTCAACATCGCGAAGGTGTTCGCGGAATCGGTCGCCTAGTCGTCTACCTGTCTCACCAATGTATAATTTATTGCATAACGTACAGGTTATGCAATAAATGACATTTGCGGAGGTACATGTACATGTGAAACAATCGGTGATCTTAATGGGCTATCTTTATTCCAATGTGATCCATGTTCAGGAGGGTTAGCCCTAGAAATGGAAATGGCCACCCAATGATGGAGAAAATTTCAGACCATATATCTACAATACAACTGTACATGTAGTTGTCCCCAATATTGTTAGTGTACCATGCACTTGTGATAATTGCTAGAAGCAGTGACAGTTTAGTAAATTGATTGATTGATTGATTGATTGATCAATCAATCGATTTACTATTGATCAAGCACCCTGCTTTTTTATTTGGTGTATATGTTGCAGTTAAATTTTACTTTCAGGTCAAATTTTTTTAACCTAGGTTATAATTTTTTTAACCTAGGTTATAATTTTTTTAACCTAAATTATAGGTTAAATTTTTTTTAACCTAGGTTATAATTTTTTGAACCTAAATTATAGGTTAAATTTTTTTTAACCTAGGTTATAATTTTTTTAACCTAAATTTTGGGGTTAAAATTTTTTTAACCTAGGGTATATAATTTCTCTGGGTTTAGTGATTAGGGTTAAGCACTAATTTCAAATGGTTAGCTTTCAGGGTTAGGTTTGGGACACAACATACCAGTGATGTTCTATGGAATAGTCATGTATGAACGGTGACAGTTGTCAAAGGGGAATCAGCCATTTTAATTCTCAGAGTTTGCTGTAGATTAATAAAACATATATTCTACTATTCATTTGTATTTGTGTTTATTCTTGTTTTCATACATAATTGCAAAAGTGCATGCAAATATTATTGATAAATATGTATGTGTATCTGTTCTAAATACATCGGGAAATTACTGATTAATTGCCATTTTGCAAGCACGCGAAAATGTAATATGTTTGGAGTAATCCAATGCTATTCCTGTGTTTTGACTCTTGTGAAGTCGGCTCGGAGAAATTTGGGTGTCTATAACTCCAAATTCAGTAACCACTTGGGCATAACCATTCGCAGGCTCTATTGATATTATTTTTCCTAGCAATGTATTGGGGTGCAAGGGTGTCTTATCGACCTTATCAATTTTTATTTTTACATAATCATTGACATGAAATTTGGCTACTTTAGGTCTGGATTGCTTCATTTTTTTGTTGTACTGTTCTTGCCTTTCTTTGATTTTTTTGCGTTTTTTGGAGCGAGAACTTTTAGTTTCTTTTGCTTGTTGCTGTTCGTTAGTTTGAATGTCATCTGTGCTGTTTTCATCTGTCAATGTTGGAGTTTGCTGGACATTCATTTCTACTGTTTCATCCTCACTGTCAAGCCTTTGTTGCTCATTGTTTGTCTCTTCTTCTTGTTCCCCTTTGTCAGTATCTGTTTCTTGTACACTTGCCCGCATTTCTTCTCTCCATGGCTTGATACCTAACACTAGTTCATATGGTGTTTGGGCAACAGCACGGTGCACTGTAATGTTTTTCTTGTAGGCTGCTTCTCCTAACACTGTACACCAGTTGTTGTAACTTTCTTTCTTCTCTGTAAGAATATTTCGAATGTTTTCCTTTATTGTTCTGTTATTTCTCTCGACTAGTCCTTGGGTAGTAGGTGTGCGTGGAGCTCCATGCACTTGTTTTATGTTATTGCTCTGACAGAAGCTGGACATCTTTTGATTTTTAAATTATTTTCCGTTGTCGGAATGCAACTTTTTAGGAAAACCCCACTGCCAAAATAGCTGGTTTAAACAACTTATAACTTGTTCTGTTTGCTTGGAAATTAATGGAAAAAGCCACGAGAATTTCGTGTGATGGTCCGTGATGTGTAAAATCCATTTATGTCCCTCGCTGCATGAACATGATAACCTTCTCATATCTATCAAGTCGATTTCCACGTGTGAAAGAAATTTATTTGCGATGATGGGGTGTACCACTGGTTTCTTCAGATGGTCTGCAACGGATTTTTGTTGTTCGTGAATGCTGCAAAGAGATACAAATAGTTTCACAACTATTTGGGGTATCTCAGCATAGTTATTTTTTATATAATTTTCAAGTTTGTCTCGTCCGCGGTGAGCGATGGCCGAATGACTGTGACACAAAATTTCATGGAGTTCTCTCTTTGGAACAACGTATTTTTGCTCCTTACTCACAATTTTGCCGTCTTCGTTTTTGAAGTTCCACTTCTTTCTCTTGATTGTATTTATTTCATCTTGTGTTAGTACATGTACTTCGGTTTCCTTGTTTTGAAGGCATTGGGTAGCTTTATCGTACAGTTCATCGTCGATAAACAGGTTGACTTTGCTCTTGCTTGTTTTTCTCGAAGTCTTTAATTCGTCTAGTTTTTGGTAAAAAGTATCTTTGTTTACACATGGCGTTTGGGCTGCCATTTCAAAGTTTGTCGAGTTGCAACGCAATGTACTGAGATCTTTGTTTCAAAGTGATTGTCGAAAAAGTCGAAGTCTCAATTCGTTTCAAATGCGCATGTACGAATAATTAAATAAATTAAAATTTGGCCGAGGTGACCTGGTACCTAGAAAGCATATCAATGAGAAATATTGTGAAATTTCCAACTGGTGTCGTGGTGGTACAGTGGATAAGAAGGCAGTCTAGAGATCGAGAGGTTGGTGGTTCAATTCCAGGTAAGTGGTACATTGCATGAAAAGGAAAAAGGTGAGTTATGGGGGGGGAATGGATGGGAATTGCAGGGGGGGTAGAAGAGAGGACTGGATGGGAGGGAGAGGATAAGAGGACCAAGTGGTCAGAGGGGGGGAAAGAAGAGAAGAGGGGAGGGGAGGGCAAATTTCTTGCTTTTTTTTTTTGTGTGTACTATTCTTTTTAGACCCCCCCAAAAAACCAGGCCCCTATTTTTTAAACTACACCCCATAAATAAAAGCCCTTTTTAGACAGTTGATAAATAACCTAGGTAAAAAAAAATTACCTAGTTTAAATATTATGAACTAGGTGGAAAATTTTAACCTGGGTTTAAAAAAATTTGACCTGAAAAAAATTTCAAACTACAACATATACCTGGAATGCTTTGGCTCTATGGTATAGTAAACTGAGTTGTAGAGATATGCATTGTATAATCAGACTTCAGGTAAATTGGCCTGATCTATAAGATTTCTGGCAGTCTGTATACTAGTGCCTGCAGTCTTGACTCTGGTACTTAATAATTATTTAGTTTTTTCTTACTCTTCAGCAACAATGGCCATGTATAAATGAAAAGAAACAGAAGAAAAAGAAAGGATACAAGAACTCAGGCTTAGTTTCACTTACACGATGTGAGGTATGTATGGAATTTTTTTATAATGATCAATGGCTCATTTTTAAAAGGCATTTCCTGTTCCAAAACCGGAATATCAGTACCTTGAAGTGGAAGAGATCTTGCAAACATACATGAGTGCAACAATGTCACCTTTATTGCACTATTTCAACTTTCTGCACTAAATTTCACTTTCTGCACTCTATTTGGGATTAATTGACATGCTCTGAGCCAATCAACTTGCTGAAATTTTTTTTCGTGTATATTATTACTAATTAAAAAGAAATTGAGAAGCTGGGGCAGTGCAGAGTGAAACATGAAGTTTGGTTTTATCGAAAAAGTTGATAAAGGTAACTTAACCACAGTAAGAAGGATAAATTTTGGAAACTGATGTTTGGAGCTTTTATAGCCCTTCCTTTCTATTTGCTCTCAGACTGATGAAGGGCTGACTCTCCAAACGTCAGCTCACAAATCTTTTTTCAGAGGTAATGTTACACATACAGAGGTTTCATTAGAAGCCGATCACCGGTGGTATACCACCGTCGAACAGTATGTTGTCAGGAATTTGCCTTTCACCACCAGCTGTTCTGATCTGCTTTGATTTTCACTTAAACCCTAATTATAAAAGACAGGTGCGACTATCACTTACATTGATTAGCCCAGGCATCTACCTCAAAAATTGTTGAAACCCCTGCTGCATGTACACTGTACCTTGTTTTATGCTACACCGTACGTGACAAAATATCAAGTCCGCTAAAAAATAAAACAGCTTGCACAATTAACACTCAAGTTGACAACAATTAGCATCAGCTTGTTTGTTGACCAAATCAAATTCCTTGCAATTTATGTCACTTCTCTTGTTGTGCAATTCATGTATTCAAGGCCCGCGCATCGAATGTCAAGCTCGATAATTTCAATTCAAGATGCTTGTTTTATAAATCAAGAAGGGAGAGAATAGCTTTTGATCAATTCTATTTTCGAGGGGAACTGCACCAGTAATGGCGGGCAACCCGTTTATCGTCCCAATAGGGAGTTTGAGAAATGACGACTGCTACGGCAACGACAACACCAAAAAACAGTAATATCACCTGTTTTAATATATGAGGCGGGCCAGTCCGGCTAGGCCCCCTTTGCCAAGATCTCGGCTCATGCCTGTTTTTATTTAGTAAAATTTCGGTTCGTTTATATCAGAAGGCGGGCTGGCCCACTTGCCGAGATCCCGGTCTGAGCTACGGAGATCTCGGCAAGCCAGGCTGAAAAATTCTCATATAAACGGTCCAGCCCGGTTTGCTGGCATGAAAAATTCTCATGACGTGTGGGTTGCCTTGAAAACGTAGTCGGATTTGCATAATCATAGGATTATTTTTGCATCTTTTGTTTTAAAATGCCATTCCGTACTTGCTAGCGCTTAAATGAACCTTTCGTTTCGAACGTCAAAGCAAGAAAATTCACCAGGTACCCCATGCGTGACTTTGACGGTTACAAGACACGTAAACAAATTCCTAAAATTCATCCTGGTAAACCTGGCTGAAATCGTCCATATAAACACTTCATCCCTTTTACCGGGCCAGCCCGTCTAACAGGGCTGGCTCGCCTCTTATAAATTAAACAGGCCCTAAAAGAGGAAGAAATTATCATGCTGCACGTGCGGCACGCATTTTTGTAAGGCATTTCTCTCTCGTACTCATCAAAAGAACAACGTGAAATGACCAATTTTCGGGTTTTGACGACAACATGGACAACAAACAGTGAATCTTTTGTTCTTTCTCTTTTTTTCAAATCTGTTCGTACGATTCTGGTTATCGAATACTTCGCCTATCTTATACAACATAAACAAGATGGAAACGCCTTGAAACACTTAGCACTTAGGATAGCTCAAGCTAATAGTTTGAAGTAACGTTTTCGTCGCCGTAGCCTTCTTGGTTTCTTAAAATCCCTAATGTCTCCTGTTGTCAGTTTTTGTAGCCATAATTTTCTGGTGGATTATATTGGTTACTCAAACTGCTTGTTGTAGATGTGCTTCATTTTGCTGATCATTCACAATTGGGTCTCTGAGCGAGTTACTCTTCACAACTTCGGGAACTGGGTGAAGTTATAGCGACATGCGAGGAACGAGTATTCCTGTGCTTGGGCTGAGTGAAAGATTCGCCTGTAGACCAAGATCCTCGATACTTTCAGCGGCCACTGTCTCGCTCAGATTTACTCGCGTTTAATCATTTTGCCACAGGTGTTCAGTCCCCCTCGAAAATAGAATTGAACAACCTCTCCCTTCTTGATTTATAAAACAAGCATCTTGAATTGAAATTATCGAGCTTGACATTCGATGCGCGGGCCTTGAATACATGAATTGCACAACAAGAGAAGTGACATAAATTGCGAGGAATTTGATTTGGTCAACAAACAAATTGATGCTAATTGTTGGCAACTTGATTATAAATGGTGTGACTTGTTTTATTTTTAGCGGACTTGATGTTTTGTCACATTCGGCGTAGCATATTGTTTGATGAAACCAAAATTTAGCAATACTGCATGGTATATTCATTTACAGTTCCTTAGCCTATCCTCTTGCTGAGTTTCTGTTCAAATTCTAGTGGCTGGTGGCTTTTTGTGTGGTGTACTGTTGCTATTATTTGACTTGTCTTTCTTGTGTTTTTTCAAGTTAGAAATTTAAACTGGCTTTGGGAGTAGCAACTTTTACATTAATTTGGCATACAACAATAACCATTGGCTCCTGAATTAGGCATACTAAAACACCCAATGATGATTTTTATTTTCTTGATGCCTTTGATTTCTAATTTTTTCAGATTATCAAAGTGTCATCATTCTTGGACTACATTCAAGGTGGCTGCCAGCTTAATTTTACGGTATGTTTTGAACCAGCACCTTAGTGTGAGATTTTCCTTATAGGTTGTGTGTATCGTGAATTATCTTATTTCCAGGACGTAGATCTGGAACATCACCTCTTCTATAAAAGAGTTTGTCGAATCTGACTCTGGATCAGGAATGAAAGTCTAACTTGCCATAACTGTTTGAAAGGTTTTCTGGACTTTTGAGTACGCCTGAAAGTTACTACAGTAACTCATTGCTTTTTCATGTTCAATTTATGGACCTTGAACTTTGCAGTAGGGGTATAATGAAACACACAATTCTTAAGTTTCAGTACACGTAAGACCATTGAAGTTCATTCAGTAATATAAGAGGCACAGCTGTCTAATATTGAATGAAATAAATGTTTATATTATTTGAAGTGCGGGTTATAGACGAAGGAGCAATGTGATCCTTGCACTTAACAGGACAATTTGAGCAATTGTCTCCGAAAATCACCTGAAAAATTCAGGTGGCTCCAACAGGATTCGAACCCATAACCTCTGCAACACTGGATGACAACCCATGACCTCTGGCACACAATGTCGCATTGCAGAGGTCATGGGTTCAAATCCTGTTAAGAGTCACTTGAATCTTTCAGGTGTCTACAAGAGACAATATTGCTCAAAATAAATTGTCCAGTTAAGTTTGAGGATCAGTTCACTTGTTAATCGGTCTAATATTGTTACTGATCTGACTCTTCAGGTTGGTATAGACTTTACAGCTTCTAATGGTGAACCAACCAAACCAAATTCTCTTCACTACATGAACCCTTATGCGCCAAATGAGTATATGCAGGCTCTGACGGCTGTGGGAGAGATTATTCAGGATTATGACAGGTAAAACACCGGGTGTCTGGTTGAAAAATGTGCTGTTCCTTGAGTACACCAGTATTGGTCAGGGTGTTAAGTTGTATTTTCTTAATAAGTAGTCTCTTTTTCCAATTTGCCCTATTGCATCTGTTCATACACTCAGCAGGCTTTTAGCCAGGATTTTGAAAGTGGGAGTCCATGCTCCTAGGGGGGTCTGGGGGCATGCTCCCCCAGAAAATTTTGAAAAATTGAAGCCTCTTAGACGTGATTTCCGCGATTCTGACAGCTGTAAACGTCTTTCAATTTACCTATTAAACCGCTGTTTTTCTTTGACAATTTTACTAAGCTATCCTTTCCTCAACTTACCTTGTTTAACATTGAATTATATTTCGGATAGGAACTCCAGTTGTTATGAAGAGTGATTGAAATTTGAAGTTGTCAAGCCATGATTTACACGAAAGAACAGATATGCGTGGCTTTGTTGGTCGAACTGCATTCTGGTCTACAATCTTTAGCTATTCACCTACTATTAGTATTCCTAAAGCAATATTACGATGATTGGACATGTTATTACACCAAATGGCTATTTTGTTGTAATGCCCGCCAGATTTCGCTTGAACAGAGCAGAATACAATCAAGCGATTACAATAACATTTGCAGCCGTGAGATCGTCTTACCGAGTTGGAAGGCGCATGATCTTTGACTCATATCCTCATAAATAATCACCAACGTGCGTACTAATTTATAGCAGCCGGCAAAGTAGCCTGGGGACGACTTGGTAAGTCAATATCACTGAACAGTGGCTTTGCCTGTGAAATCGCTTCGCTCAACTTTGATTCAATTGATCAAAACAGAAAGGAAACTCGCTAAAAAAGTGTTAATATAGAAGAAAAATACGACAGCAACACTAAAACAACTCTTGAGAGCAAAAAGAAATGTATGTTTTATTAATTTATAGACACTGTTTTGTTACATTAAGCACAGAAGCTTGTAAATGGCCGCCCAAAACAGGCCGTCGAAAATCTCCCATTTCTGAGAACTGGCCGTCCTTTGGACGGCTGGACGGCCGCTTGGCTAAAAGCCTGACACTCAGTTATGCATCGTGGTATGAGGCTTAACCCATTGACCTCTAGGAGTGAGACTTCAGGAGTCCCCTTTAATGTAATTAATTTTTATAGGGCTGGCAAAGTAAAAATCAAGTGTTTGCAAAGTTTTTACCAAGGTTTTGTGGGTAGTTTCAGGGACGTTTGCAGGGCTATTGCAATAATTATGCTAATTGTTGGCTTGATTTGGTTGTCAGCTCTTTGCTTCATTTTCCTCCCTCCTTCCCTCCCTCCCGTGGCATTCATTTTTTGTTTGATGGGGTAATGTGTTGCTTGGTGGGTGAAGCATGGAAATTGTTTCTATCGATTATAAGTTATTATTACTAATTTGTCTCTCTTAAGGAGGCTAGTTAATTCTAAAGGCAGGGCATTTCCTTCATTAGCCCTTCCTCGCAATTCCTGATGATGATCAAAGGGCTTGAAAGGTCAAATCCTCCCTACAGAGGTCAATTTGCTTTTGCTCAGTTAATACGACCAAATTTCTGTCAGTGACGTTGCCAAGGAAAATTTGATTTGCAAAGAGAGACGTTAGATTATTTATCACCTCAAAAAAATTAATCCTCTCCACATTACAATTCTGTGCACTTGACTGATACTATTTCTTTGGTTTGCTCTGAACTCACTCCTTCAAAGTTACTGTTTTAGAGGGTCTTAAAAGTGGAAAAAATGGTTGTAACTTGGTGTACCACCACACAAGGAAGAGGAATGGGTTTAATACTACTGTACCTTTGATGTCATTGACTGCTTTGCATTGTGATACGTACTGTAGTCCTTTGAAAACAGCGACGCAAAGTACGTAATTTGTGACATCAACCCGACATCTAATCCATTCCCCTTCGCTGCTCGGTTATGGATCAAACTTTTACCACTTTTTCAGCCTTTGAACGTGAATTTTGAATTTAGATAATTTAAAAAGCTACACAATAATTTATATTTGGGATGGTTTGGGAGACTAAATAAAGGGGAAAACTTTGTTGCGGCAGATAGGCACTTAAAAATTTCTCTCATACACCCATAAGTCTTACATATGTTAGCAAGATTGTCTTTCTTGCTCTTTAATCTGTACCGAATGGAATATCAGGATTTACTACTGAATCAGATGTAAGCAACTTGCTTTAGTTTAAAGAACTTCATTAATATTCATTTGGTTTACTCTTTCTAGTGACAAATTATTCCCTTCCTTTGGCTTTGGGGCAAGAGTTCCTCCCACAAATCAGGTAAACCTGAAGCAGATTATTAAACTTTATGAAAGCCATCTCTTTCAAACCTGTTTTTCTTTTTTAAGGGCTTCTTTTAGAAAAGCCGAAACACTTGCATTTTATTCAATGATGTAAACATGCCTTTGTAAACTTACCCTCTTCAATTTAACACAAAATTCTTATTTATGTTGTTTTCATTTCCTTAAGTGTGTCAGATAATACGTGTGCTTAATACATCATCACTGACGTAAGTCAGAACCACATGACCTTGAAGCGTGTAACTTGCAACTCTTTTCCTTGGAACAAAGCTGGGGATTTTAGGACATCAATTTTATGCCCAAATATGAACAAAAATAAAATCCAAGTTGCATGCGCAGGAAGATGCACGCACGAGCTACATTACATGTACATCCAATTAAGAAAATTTTTGAACTCAAAAAATCCCCAGCTCTGAACCACAGTTAAACACTTCAAGGCAATGAGCTTATGCTAAAGTTCATAGATGCCACTTTATTTTTTAGGTCTCACATCAGTTTCCTCTGAACTTTAATCCCAGCAATCCCTACTGTGCAGGTATTGATAATGCTGGCTTTTAATTAAAGATACCAGAAATGCAGGTAATGAGATTCACAGTCATTGTTGATAGATATCGCCAACTCCTAACCCAGACCAATTTGTACAACGTCAAGGTCAGCATTTCGATTGGGGGCATTATTTGATGATGGTTGTGGCAACTGTTTACAGTACATGTATGTTTTAATACTAGATGACTACAGCTGTAGATGAATGAAATGAAATGAAATGAATGGGTATTCGAAGTGTAGGTTATAAGTGAATGAGAGAACTGAGTGATCCTTGCACTTATCTGGACAATTTAAGCAATTGTTGCTTGATAGACACCTGTCAATTTCAGGTGACTTCAACAGGATTCAAACCCAAGACCTCTGCAATGCCGGTGCAATGCTCTACCAACTGAGCTATGAGGCCACACATTTGGGAGCAGGTCAATTTGTTCTCACGAAGAACTCAATGACAAATTGACCGGCTCCCAAATGTGTGGCTTCATAGCTCAGTTGGTAGAGCATTGCACCGGCATCACAGAGGTCAAGGGTTTGAATCCAGTTGGAGCCACCTGAATTTTTCTTAGGTGTCTGTAGATTAGAGACAATGATTTTGCTTCTCACACACCACTGGTAGCTATGCCAAGCTGCCCACCACAGCCTGACCTTTATTGTAATCTCAACATACAAGTTGAATAAAACTGTACATTGTATACCTCAAAACAAGCCTGAGGGAAAACATTTTGAACTAGAAGGGTCATGGAAGCATTGATCAACATATGTAAGACTGAAGTTCAAACAAGTTTTATGGGTGGGTGGGTGGGAAAAAGGTCAGAAAAGGCGTACCAACAAAAACAACTTCCTGCTTTAGGTCACTTCTTCCCAGGCCTCAGCAATGTTGCCTTCTTTATCTTAAAAGAGCCAAGTGCGCTTGGTTTGTTTGTATATTAAAATAATCAAGAATGATTGATGTTCTGTTGGATCTTAGGTCTCCATGGTCTAATCGAAGCATATCAAACTTGCATTCAAAGTGTACAGCTTTATGGCCCAACCAATATCTCTCCTATCATCAACCATGTTGCCCACTTTGCACAACAAGCTGGACAAACACCAACTGCAACAGTAAGTCAAGGAGAGCAAGGACGAAGTGATAATAAGTTGTATTTGATTCCTTCTGGTGACAGTAATATGCCATTTATATAGCACAATCATGTATGTTCTTTTTTAATTACGACAGTTACTGTAACACAAGGGGAGCAACAAGAAATGTTAATTTATTAGTTTGTTGCTATAAGAACTTGCCAGTTTGATACCTTCTAATGATAGTTGTATAGCATTTTTTTGAAGGGGCCTTTTGGAGAAGGCATATACATTTAGGTTTTATTGCCCCCAAAGGAGTTCCCCGTTGACAAGTAAAGTTGTCTGGAATGAGAGTAAATCTTTAAGAGACCAATATTAGGAAGCAAAGTGTTAGTTAATTAAGGCCTCTATTCAAACAAATGCACTTTTTCAAATCCTTACAGTAATACATCTGGCCCCTGTTGTGCAAAGGGTGTATAGCACTATCCACTGGATAGTGATTTATCTCATGGATAGTGTTATCCACCTTTTGAACAACCAAGGCCTGAATGTTTATCAGTCTGCCCAATACCAGTGGTACAAAGTTGGCATTGTGCACTTCACTATCTTAAAATTAGCTGGGATTCACAGGTGCCCTCAGAACAAAACGAGAACCAGACCACCACGCCAATAATAAAAACAAAAACACTTGGAAGAATAGACCATTTAATTTACAGTTCTGTGCTCAGTTACCAACCTTTTGATTAAAAGTGAGGCTGGAGTTGACCTTGCTTTGATACAAATCTCATTGCTTCTCTCATGTAAATCATGTTGTTGTAGTGAGATTTGTATCAAAGTATTTGGGTCAACCCCAGTCTCACTTTTATTCAACGGCCTGGTAACTGAGCACAGAACTTTAAAATGGCCCAATGCCTTAATTAAATAAAAGTTACATATAGAACGGCCGTAGAACCAAAATAAGTGACATTGATCAGTCAATACCAAAAGTCAAGGGATAATACATTTAATTCAGTTGAATGACAAACAGGTGATGGCATTAAAAATTCCTTTTTAGAATTACTTCATACTGCTCATATTGACTGATGGGGTGATCACAGATATGGATCAAACAAAGCAGGCTGTTGTAGCAGCATCAGCACTTCCTATGTCAATCATTATTGTTGGCGTCGGAGGTGCCGATTTCACACTGATGGAGGAATTGGACAGTGATGATGGAGTGTATGTAACAAAATAAATAAATAAACCATGGAAATGTTGATATTAAATTTTATTTTAAGATTTGTCAATGTTCTTTCCACTTTACGAACATTGACCATAAGTTAGAATACTGTTCACAAGAGCAACCTCTTGATAAGATGCAGTTAATACAGATCTTGGACTTAACATGTCAATACTGAGTTATTGAAAAGGGATTATGAGTGATAATGATAATGATGATGATACTAATAATAATAATAATAATAATAATAATAATAATAATAATAATTAGTATAAATACACAGGTGATTATACAAAATCGCACGCTCTCATTGGCTCGCTATCTCGGATTATCAGCCGATAATCACCTCGATGGACAAAATGGCTGCCAGTAGTCGTTTTGCCACTGTAAGTGAAGATGATTTCGCGTTGAAATGTTTTTTTTTTCTCTTTTTTGAAATAATCACCGGTGTATTTATGCTAAAACAATTATTCGCCTCAGGCTCAGTGATTATCGGTGAATATTCACCTCGACTTCGTCTCGGTGAATATTCACCGATAATCACTGAGCCTGAGGCGAATAATTGTTAAATATTAATATTAATAATAATTCTTGATTTTCTGTGATCAGAACCACCTGCGGGAAGATGGTATTCAAACTCTGCAGGCATGTATGTTGCAGGTCATTTTGTTCCTTAGGTTCATTTGCAACCAAACTAGGTAACTTCAATGTTGAATAAACCTAGAGCAAGTTGTTTCAACTTAGGTCAATTTGGGGCATGTACAAAAACACAGGTCACCCAGGTCATTGTTTTACCAAATGATACAAAAAGTATCCTGTAAACATTCATTAAAGCTAACCTTCGACCTAAATGTAATTAGGCCTAAACAAAAGCTTTTAGGCCTAATGTTAGCATTTGTAAATGGTTAGAGTTGTTTCTGTTTTGGTAAAACAATGACCTGTGACCTGAGTTTTGTACCTGCCCTAATTTAAATTAACCTAGGTTGAAAAAAGTTGACCTAGGTTGAAACAAAATGACCTAGTTTAGTTGCAAATTAACCTCAGAGGGAACAAAATGACCAAGTGCAACATATACACTGCTTGATCTTGGCCCCAGACCTAGGACGTAGAGTCTTGGCCTAGCCAAACGCTTCCAACATTTCAATGCAACATCTTGCAACATTGTTGGGCACAACATGTTGCATACGTTTGGCCACCCTGTTGTGATATGTTGCAACATGTTGGATGATGTTGGATCAAATTTGAAAACGGTCAAATTTTGTACTCGTTTGGCCATGTTCACGCAACATTGTTGCGCTAGGGCATGGGCGTTAGGTCCACTTCTTGCGCGCCAGGGGCCTGGGGCACATGAACATTGAAATGTTGCATTGAAAATGATATACTCAGCTCAAAGCCACTGACATAAGCTCTCATCAGCAGCCAGTTCACTGACACCCCTCATAAATGTCCCATGCAACCTCTTCTCCCAGAATTTCTCCTTCCAGGTTGCCTTCTCCACCCGCTTCTTGCACTGGTTCTTCGTTTCTCTCACCTGCAATGTCTCTCCAACAACCTTCGACATCCACTCATCACTCCTCTTGACACATCCAAACAGACTAAGTTCCTTTGAAAGGAAACCCATGAACTTCGTCATTTATCACCTATTAATAAATTTTTTTCTTGTTAATTCCATCTTTGATTTATTTGATCACCACGAATTAGTCAATATCCTTTTTGGTAGACCGCACAAGACGTTTTCCCCTTTTTCTTTTCCATTACGTCATTCAGCAATTCTTGTTGTCTAGTGTTCTAAGCACGTTTTTGGTCAGTTGTTCTTAGTCTGTCTCACATTAACATCAACCAGTTGAAAATATTTCTTTGGAGACATTTCCTTCGGAGAATTTACCAGAGACCTTTATTGGAGAACTTGTAACCGCGGAGACCAAAACAGATGTAAGTCAAACTTCACCACTTTGTAAAACTTTCCTTTTTGCAGAGTATTTTTAGTTTAGTTCCTTTGTTTAGAAGTTATGATTTCCCTTTTTTAGTTTTGACTGCATTGCTGTAAATAGCCATATTGTCGAATAAAGATCGTTGAATCAAGCGACCGTTTCAGTTCTGTGGTTGACCTGGCGGACTCAGTGCCATGCCACGCTACACGACACTGGGAACACGACATTCCTCCTCCTATTGTACCCACTGATCAATCCCCTTCCGCTGCTCAGCCTTCCTCTTTAGCCCTCACTATACTCCCCTTGTTTTGTTACATCCATCGCCCTCAGTTCCTGATCACTCCAATTCAAAATCCCTGCACTGTGCCTCACCACACCTATAGCCCATGCATTCGTTACCCTAATCATAGTTAATAGAGGGGAATGGTTTGCAAGCTAGGCAAACATCAAAAGAGCAAACAAAGATGCCACAATTTAGGTTGGAGAGTCCATGACCGTGCACTATCTTTTGTTTTGCGCTCATACACTATGCATGAAGTACGTAACCAACACATTTCTATTGGTTAGTTCCTCAGCACAGAGTAAACAACTATTGTGTTTTGTGCACGGCCAAGGCCAAAAAAGAGAACAAAAAAAAAGAAAAAGAAATTTGTTGGGTTTCATAACCATTCCCCTCTATTAACTATGCCCTAATCAATCTCACCACCAGTTTCACCCTTTTCAAAGACTTCTGCTTGACCTTCTCCTTCATTTCCTTTTGCATAACATCCACACCCTCCAACACACCCAAGTATTTACACCCATTCTCATCAACCTCACCTATCACTTGACCATACGGCAACACAATTCCTTCCCAATGAACCTTCACCCCCTGCTTCATTCAACGGT
>OX421447.1:49136968-49139468 GCA_949126865.1 Montipora capitata | reverse complement strand
CACAATTCAGTCAAGGAAACTGGAGAAACGGCCAAAAAAACCAATGTAACACTGACCTGAAATCTCCATGAAAAGCTTGCTCCATTACCCACCTACCTTTCTAAGCATCTAATTCTAAGATGATGAAAGGTTTCTCAAAAACTCTTCCTACCAAAATAAAGCCTACCAAATGCCCAGCAAGTTGAAAGTAATAAAAATGAGGCAAGGAAAGCGAAAAGAGAGGGAAGGAGAGAAAGCGAAAAGTGAAAGTCGAAAGTGTTGTGCTACTTTTAAAGCCAAAAACTATGTCGAAGTTTTGCTTTCTGCGCATGCCGATTTTTGCAAGCACCTGGCTGAAAAGGCCGCGGAGTGTATAACCTGGAAACGGGTTTGTAGGGAGCTTTAGCTCTTTTACCTACCTTAGAAGAGGCTTCAAACTTAAAAAGTTTGATAGAAAGCTGCTTCAAATATTCTCAAAAATTTACCATAAAGGGTTCGCTGTTTCTGTTTGTTAACAAAAACGTAAGAACGCACTCGACAACAGGCGTGACTGAACTGTTTCTTTCGGTTGGCTCATCGTGAACAATATCAGGAAGAGAACACGAGCTCGATAGCGTTGAATTTAATTTGGCGCGCATTGAAATAAAGTCGTGCCGCGTGTGGCCCGTGCGATCAAGAATTTCTCGAGATTAGCAAAGGTTATTGCCACCGCAATTCATGTAAGATTTCTACAAATACCTCGACCAGGATAAGGGGCGGAATAAAAATAATTGTCAGATCAAAAGTAATCGCTGCTATTTTATTAGGTTAATCGGTGAGGACATCTTTAAACAAATCTCGCACACTTGGAAATACGCTACTGTACCAATACCTGCAAAAGGTCCAGCGTATTTCTCCGTTGATATTGCGAACGATTCTCTGTACATTTTGTGCTGTGATTGAGACTTTTCTCCTCGAGCAAAACCTTGCCAAGCGAACCAAGGCGATTATATCAAGTGATTTCCGTGTAAGAAGACACGAAACGACTTCACGGCCTGCTGACCTCTGACTGGGCATAAAAACACAAAGAATTTCTGGCACCAATCAAAATTGAGAATGACCTCTGCTGTTTGGAACTGTTCTGGTAAGAACTTGTCCCCAGGGGCTCTTCTCGCCCTACTATGTTTTTCTTCGTCGCCATTTTCTTTCGCCCGTTTTGACTTTCCCTAGCCTCCGCGATCTGCCACTGGGTCTCCGAGGATGGCTTCCAATTCGCTCTCGTTGACTTGCAAGCCGTCTTTGAAACTCGGCCATTCCTCCTCAGGTAGCGTCAAAAATTGAGGACCGCTGATCCACCGACATTTTGGAGTTAGTTCATGAATCTCCTTACCTCTCGTACAATCGTCAGCTACGTTCATTGTACCAGGAATGTGATGCCACTCATTGATGTCTGATTTGGAGGTGATTTCGGCGACCCTGTGTGACACGTACACGCTGAATCTTCTCTGGGCGTTGCCGAGGTAATGCAATACGATCTTGGAATCGCTCCAAAAATATGTTTCGTTAACTTTAAGGTCGATTTCTTCAAGTATCTTGGTTTTCAGTCTAGCAGCAACAACCGCAGCCTGCAGTTCCAAACGTGGTATGGTCAATGTTTTGATCGGTGCTAGTCTGATCTTGCTCATAACAAAGCTCACATTGACTTGTCCACGAGTAACCGTACGGAAGTAGGCAAACGCTCCGTAAGCGATTTCAGATGCATCACAAAGCATGTGTAACTACATGTAAACGCTTTGGCACTCGTCATGATGAAAGCCGTACCATCGAGGGACTGCGATGGGCTTTGAAATCTACAAACCGCCGCTCCAAACTTGCCACTGTTGGAGCATGTCGTCAGGCAGCACTTCATCCCACTCGACATGACGTTTCCAAAGTTCTTGAACGATCAGTTTCGCCTTTAATACGTACAGGGTGGCGAGGCCACGAGGATCGAACACACTGCTTGTGGCACTCAACTCACCTCGCTTAGTATTGGGAAATTCACTCCTCCCTGGCTTCAGACTCAACAAGTCCTGTTCTGCATGCCATTTGATACCAAGGGCTCTTTCCTGGGTTAACTCGTTACGATCAAGATTTACAGTGTCACAAGCTACTTCAGAAGTAGGGATTTCTGCTAAAACGTCCCGACTGTTTGACATCCACTTTGTGAGTCGAGATGCCCGGGTTGCTAGGATTTCTATCAGCTGCCTGGCTAGCGCTATGGCTTCATCCGAGTTCGGCTTAGATGCGAACAGGGCATCCATGTGGAAATTTCTCTTGACGGCATAAATCGCATCTTCAATGAATTTTCCTCGCTGGTCAAGAGCGGTTCTCTGTAAGGCAATTAGCTTGCACAACAAGGCGAGTCGACGGAGCCAAACACGTGAATTGTCATATGATATTCGTCCGGCTTCTTTGTTTCAACTAAGTCTCTCCACAAGAAGCGTAGTGAGTCTCTATCTTCTTCAGAAACGTAAACTTCATGGAACATTTGTTCAATGTT
>OX421447.1:49109468-49129468 GCA_949126865.1 Montipora capitata | reverse complement strand
AATGTTTTAGCCTATAAGCTTTGGTTCAACATGCAATACTGCAGTTTTGTTTTTTCCCATGTCCTTGACTAAAAGTCGTCCATTAAACAACTATTACAGAAAACGCTATCATTTGCGTAGACCTGCAATGCTCCACCGCTCTTAAATACACCTTGTGTGTAGCACTCGAATTTTCTTCCACATCTGGGACAAATCTCTTCTGTTATTTTTCCTTCGCAGTATTTTTACTTTAATTCCTGAGCAATGGCTAGCTGGGGATTCTGAGCACTTTCCATTTTTCGCCAAAGTCACTATCGGGGGAATCTAGGACAAGCATCTGGCGATTTTCCGATATGTCGGCAAAATCTGGGACGGTCGGGAAACTGCGAAATCCCTGATCGTCTGGGATTTTCCCGACATATGAAAACTAGGCTTAAGCAAGCTTCAGACAAAGGTAAATCACCAAAGAGTCGGTTGGACATGGAATTAAGAAAGGCAGGATTAACACATCGCCATCCTCCAGCCCCCAAAGATGGGACTGTCTATTCCATGCAATGAATGACCAGCTAATACGCCGCGGAAGGGTCTCGCAGAGTGCCACAAAAGTGCGATGTGACTTGGTAAATTACCTCCGTAGTAATCCAACAACCCCGGACGGGACTCATTTCAGAGAATTTATCAAACACGGAGCATGGGATATCTATCTGAGAAGGATGGCTATGGACGGTGAATGGGGTGACTGGATTGCTTTATGGGGCCTAATTAACATGTTTGAAATCCCGGTGGCGGTAGTATCAAGCTTAGGAGAAACGGGATTGAATATTATCCACCCCGGAGCTGGTTATGAAAACGAAGCCACTGGAGATATGGCCTTACTTGGCCATGAAGCAGAGCTGCATTACCATAGCCTTGAACCAATAGCTGCTCAGAATCCCCTGCTAGCCATTGCTCAGAAATTAAAGCAAAAATACTGCGAAGGAAAAATAACAGAAGAGATTTGTCCCAGATGTGGAAGAAAATTCGAGTGCTACACACAAGGTGTATTTAAGAGCGGTGGAGCATTGCAGGTCTACGCAAATGATAGCGTTTTCTGTAATAGTTGTTTAATGGACGACTTTTAGTCAAGGACATGGGAAAAAACAAAACTGCAGTATTGCATGTTGAACCAAAGCTTATAGGCTAAAACATTGCGTTCTAGTTATTAATGTTACGATTATTGCAAGCCGGGCCCGGGTGGCGTCCTTTTCGCCTCGTCAAAGAGATCAGTGGGCCGTTTCTCGAAAGTCCCTAAACTTTTCACATGTCACAATTCCCTCTTTATCTCAAGAAGGGAGAGGGTTTAAGTGTTTCACAATCCGCTTTTAGTTATCTCAAAACAACATGCTAAAAGTCATCGGGACTTGTCGAGAAACAGGCCCCTGGTCACAATCGGTTTTGAATTGCGTCCAAGTTAGTTTTTGATGATTGTATCCGATAATCAAATGTGGCAAATTTAAACTATCATGAGGCAGAAACCTGTTGCTAGCCATGCATGATTTAAAGTGATTTAAAAAAAAAATAAGCGCTCTTCTCATTAATTCTCAACCCAGACCATTCCACCCTCCATGCCATTCCTCACTTTTTTTTCGGGATCATTTGCGTTCCGGGATCATTTGCGGTACAGTTTGGGGATCATTTGCGGTCCTGGTATCATTTGCGGTACAGTTTGGGGATCATTTGCGGTCCTGGGATCATTTGCGGACCCGTACAGACCTCTTTACCTTCGACAAGGTCTTGTCCCAGTATTTCATTCTCAAGCTGTGCTACCTCCGCTTGGTCTTGGGCAGAAATTATGGCCATATCGTTCTCTCGTTTTTTCCGTAACAGATCGAGCTCCCGTCTTCGATATTCCAGTTTGAAGTCCAATTCCCTTTGGGCCATTTCTTCTTTAAATTCCTTCTCACTTCCTTCATTTTCCCTTTTTATTCGCTCCAGTAACTGCTTTGCTTGAAGGCTCGCGATGGCGGTCTTAATTTGGCGTTCTTTCTTCTCCTTGGTGACGAATTTGACCCTGTTTGGCTTACCGAATCTTCAGGTTGTATTAGACTGCTGTGAAGCGGCGATATTACTTGTTCATCCACAGAATAGAACTCTTCTTGCTTATCCATCATTTAGCTGGCCGCAGTTTCATCCGTCTCGAATAGACCAATTTGGTTAGACCAATATCAAACTTGCGTTAAACGCAACAACAACATCGACCACATGGTCCACATCACGATCGCGCGTGATCACGGGAAACCTCATATCTGTAATGTTAGCTAAGTAATCGACTATGAGGCAGAACCGAACGCAACAACAACACGTTTAATCGAGCAATATGGCTGCGAGCAGATCGCATGTCGCAAGGGCCTCTGGGAAACAATGGCTTACGCAACAGTTTACATCACATCTCCCTTCTAAGCAATAAGCAGTCCTTCAAAAGTTCAGAGAGGAACTCTCAGTTCAACCTATGAACTACGGTAGGTTTCTATCAACTACGACAAATAACTAAGACTGTTTTATAAGAAAGTGAAAAGCAAATAAACAGTCCAAAGTCAGCTATTATCGTAAACGTTCTGGAACTCTTATTTGTGTTCGCTGAGAACTGCGGGCCATTGTCTGACGGTAGCTGGTCTGGGATGCTGTGTCGCGCAAACATGGACTTGAGGTGCACTATTATGTTAGGTGAAGTAGTGCGGGACAGCTTAGCTACCTCAACATATCGAGAGAAGTAGTCAATGACAAGTAGGTACTGTTGATTTTTCAGCTCAAATAAGTCAGCGGCAAGTTTCTGCCAAGGCCGGTCAGCGAGTTCAGAAGGAATCGCTGGCTCCGCAGCGTTAACATGCTGTTTGATGCAGGTTGGACATCTCTTTACCACTTCCTCCAGTTGTCTGCTCAGACCTGGCCACCATACTGAGGTTTTTGCCCTCTCTCTGCATTTGTTAATACCTGATGGGCTTCATGAACTCTCTCCAGGACATCTAGTCGCGTGGACACAGGGATGACAAGACGGTTGCCCTTCATCAGTAAGCCTTGTTGTATTGTCAATTCATTTCTCTCTGGCCAGTGTGGTTTCAACGGTCCAGCGAGTTGAGATCTCTCGGTCCATTGGGTCGAAGAATACTCCATGATCTGCTTTGTAACTTCATCTTCCTTTTGTTGGCACCTCAGCTCTTCCAGTTGATCCACCGTCACGGGCAGGTATCTGATAACCGAGTCAACATAGGCCATAACATGATTTTCCAGCTTCTCTTCCTGCTGGTTCAGAGCTTTTACGAGAGGCGCACGAGATAGTGTGTCAGCGGTACACAGGTTTTTCCCAGGTACATGTGAGATGCTGTAGGAGAATCGCATCATACGCATCCGGAAACGATGTACCCTGGCTGGAAGTTCGTCGAGGTTCTTGGTACTGAACAAAGGGACTAGTGGCTTGTGGTCCGTCTCGGTGTGAAACTTGAGTCCAATGAGATAATCTGCAAAACGTTCACTTGCCCAAGTTATACCCAATGCTTCCTTCTCAATTTGGGGATAGCGCTGTTCTGTAGGACTCATAGCTCTTGAGGTTCAAGCGACTGGGCGCCATTGGTCATCATTGCAGGAGACCCGCCAACAGGCCATAAGAAGATGCATCTGTAGAGAGTTTTGTCTGACGGCTTCCATCATAGAGGGCAAGGGTAGAAGTGGAAGCGAGGCTGTTTTTGACAGAAGAAAAGGCCTGTTGCTGAATTTCACCCCATGTCCAGTGTTTCTTGGTGCTCAGGAGATCTCTTAGTGGTTTGGTGAGCTCAGCTATATGGGGCTGGAATTTTCTCAGCTGATTAACGATTCCAAGGAACCTTCTCAGTTCTGATGGGTCTTTAGGGGCTGCCATCTTAGTAATAGCTTCCACTTTCTTGGTGTCAACTTGTATGCCCTCGACATTGACAATGGTGCCTAAGAATTGTACAGATGGTTTGGCGAATTCACACTTTTCTTCATTTAAGGTAAGGTTAGCCTCTTGTAGATTGCATAGTTTCTTTCAGATGCTCATCGTGATCTTTGAAGGATTTACCGAAGACCAGGATATCATCCATCTGGCACAGAGATCCTTCTTTTCCTTCCAGGACCTGTGAGATTCGCTTTTGAAAATGTTCGGGCGCCGAACTTATTCCAAATGGTACACGATTAAAGCAAAACCGGCCGAATGGAGTGATGAAGGTGGTGAGCTTGGACGACTCTGGTGACAAGCCAATTTGCCAGAACCCTGAATTTGCGTCTAGCTTGCTAAATACTTTCGCTCCAGCTAGTTGAGCTAGTGTCTGGTCAACACAGGGCAAGGGGTGGAATTCCCTAAAGAGTTTTCAGTTTAGTCTTGTTAGATCTACACTGATTCGAACTTTGTCGTTAGCCTTGGGGACTACGACCATCCCCGCGCACCATTCTGTTGGTTCATCAACTTTGGAAATGATGTACATTTGCTCCATCCGGGCGAGTTCTCCTTTGACTTTCGAAAGGAGGGGAACAGGCACTCTCCTGGGTGTGGTAAGAGCGAATGGCTTAGCATCTGGCTTCAGTTTTATGACATAGTCAGGTCCGTCTAGTTTTCCAAGTCCAGTGAACAGTTTTGGAAACTGTGCTTTGTAATCTTTGTTTACCTCAATGGCATTTATCTTCCCAACAAGTTGGAGTGGCTCTATCGCTGGGCGATCGAGGTGGGCTTGCCGGGCTCCGGTCACAACAAATATTTCCTGGTCTGTAGCCTTTTCACCATGAGTGATTTTTCCCATAAAGTAGCCATGGGTAGGGAGGGCTGTATCTGCTGGGCCAAACAAAGTCTTGCTTGATTTGATCAGAGTTGGGGAAGGATGCAGTGAATTATAAATACTCTCAGGGATTATCGTCACATCCGCCCCAGTACCTATCTTGAAGGAAACAGGGGAGTTGTTCAAGGAGAGCTATACTGACCAGATGTTTTCGCCTGCCTCGGTTCCAACTGCTCCTAAGAAGGCGTAGTCTTCTTCCTCAACCGAGCCAACTGTTTTCGAAGACTTGCAAACGATTGTCCAGTGACCTCTCTTTGAGCACTTGTGGCAAGTTGTTTCCTTGGCTGGGCAGTTTTGTCGAATATGTCCTGGGGTTTTTCCACAGTATTCACAGCGTCTCGCTGCTGGGGAATCTTTAACTTGATTCTTGAAGTCTTTTGATTTTGACAGCTTCTTAAAGTTGACAGCGTCCACCTCGGCGGGTTCTTTAAAGTCGTTTTTCATCAGGGTTTGCTGTCTCTTCACGGCTTAGCTTTGTCGGGCCTGATGCATCGCTGTCGCGTAAGCGTAAGCTCGGGGTAAAGTTGAAGTTTTTCGACGAGTTTAGAGTCAAGTAAGCCAACAACGATCCGGTCCCTAATCAATTCGTCCTGAAGTGTCCCAAAGGCGCAATGTTCGGCCAAAGCGTGTAAAGCTATGACGAAACTATCAACTGTCTCACCTTCCTCTTGTCGGCGTCGGTTGAATTTGGCGCGCGCGTGTGACAGTGTGATACTGTTTCAGTTGAGGAGTTGATAACTTGAAGGAGTTGAGGATATCATCGGCTTTGTCGGCCATGGCGTAGATCAAAGTGTTGATCTGGCTTTCTTCCTCTTCTTTCACAAGGCCTGATGCTTGTTGAAAGAGGTCAAAACGTCGGCTCCATTTAGGCCAGTCCTCTGGAAGTCGAAATTTTCCGGAAGCTGAACTTGGAAGGACGTCATTGTCGGTCACCGCTTCTGACACCCTGTAATGTTAGCTAAGTAATCGACTATGAGGCAGAACCGAATGCAACAACAGCACGTTTCATCGAGCAATATGGCTGCGAACACATGGCATGTCGCAAGGGCCTCTGGGAAACAGCAACAGCTTACAGCACAATATCCGCAAACACAACCAGGTGATCTGGTGACGTAATTTGGAGGACTGGGGAGAAGAAATTAAAGTCCGTATCCCGCAACCGCGCGCGGCCTTAGTTGTTGTTTCCAAACTCCCTGCAGTATTTCCATGGCCAAAACTCAACAGATCATTCCGTGTGTACCACATTTCCTGTTACTGAATGAACATTCAAGTAGACCCGACGAGATCTAACCTCGCTTCTCCCATGTTGAATTCCAAAATAAGGCCGCGCGCGGTTGTGGGATACGGCATTAAAATTTTTCTCCCCAGTCCTCCGCGTTACGTCACCAGATCCCCTGGAATGGACAGTGGCGGGTCCACATGTCCCACAATAGTTTAACCTCATCGTTTTCACCGTTACACTATCAAGTGTGTGTTCATACCACTTATCCTTAAGGCTTTTTGTTATGATATAAGCATCCACTGACAGTTCTAGCTCAAATGATTTTTCTGAAACATTCAAAATAAAACCACTGACACAATTTGAGTGTATTTGAACACTAGTATTGGAGGTTTCTGATTTATTTCTCTTTTTTTTTCCCTTTAGAAAAATTTAATTTCTCTTCACGACATACAGATACTCACAAAAAAATCAAAGAACCCTAACCGTAACCCTAACCCTAACCAGCAATATACAGCATAAAAATGTACATGTTTCAAATAATAAATATTGCAGGTACGGTAAGCCATGCATGCAGACCCAATGAAATAAGAGTTTACCATTGATCATTTTGAAATTGCAGGTGAATTTGTAATAAAAAGACCCCTTAAAAAGCCAATAATTTATATTATTACTTCTAAAAGCTTATGATATGTTAATTAGTATAGAAAGAAAAATGGACATGTCACGGGCTGTTTTTGGAACCAAATTGAAATCTGACAGGCAATTGATCAAGGAGTCCCCTTCTCAAAAATAAATTAACTCTTGCTTATTTTCCATTCACTACTTGCACAAATCCCATAATGCACCTCTTTAACCACCCAGAAATTTGCATAAGCATTGTTTTTGATTTCCCTCAGGACATCTTCATGTCCCAGGAGTACTTGAAAACAATGATTATGCAAAATTTTTGGGGGGTAAAAGAAGTGTGTTATGGGATTGTGCAAGTAGTGAATAGACTAGATCTACATTCTCACATTAAAACAGCATGCAGCAAAAAGGTGCTCAATTAATAAATGACCACATGAAATTTGAAAGGAATGAAGCACCTCTCACCCCACATAATTATTTATAAATTAATATGGACTGCTTCATCACACTGCCATTTATCTTGCTCCTAGATTTTGCGTCACATTTAAACAAACTAAGCAAATAGGATGCTAGCAGTAGTCTAAAGATTGGTGCAATTTTGCTATCTGCAGTTTGTTCAATTCCTACAATGGTTTATGCCACAATGGTACCATAAAGCTACTAGTACTGTGTTTCTAATTTCTCCAGCTTTCATGTGGCAATTAATTTGTACCTACTATATCTAACATAAGCTGAATCTCAAGGCTATTCAAACTTGATGATTAAGCTTTCTTTAGACAAATCATGAAATGTTTATGGAGTAGTTGAATGCCTAATTCTTATAAATAATTATTAATCTCATGCCCTTTGGTAGGTTGCCTCAGACGTTAATGTTGTAGTTCAAACTTCTTTAGACTTGAAACATGACACTGACAATAATAATTATTATGATGGTCCTAGTTGGATTTAATCAGCTGCATGTTCTGTGATACTTTCATCTTCTTTTTGGCACACACTCTCGACTAACTCGTTGAATTGTTGAGGCTTGTCAACGTACACATGGTGTCCTGCACCAGTTACCACCACAATATCAACTTCGCATCCTATGCGTCTTTGCTTTGTTTCTTGACCTGAGCTGCTGTCGATCCATGATCGAGATCCATATATCATGGTCATAGGAATGTTTCTGTCGATGCTGGTAATTCTGTAAATCATAGGATGTCTGGCCCATCCATAAGGTATGGTCATATTCTTAAAAGCTGTCTCCCCACTGCAAAAAGAGAGGCTCAACATTAACTTTTAAGCGGTTTCTATGAATTGTGCATTGGCAACATCCCCCAAAATCAGCCCGGTCAAGATTCCTATGTGTACCAGTTGCAGGAAAGTGGGGCATGTGCCATGTTTATGGGGAGAGCTCTCCACCAATATCATGTATCTGTGGTTGGACTTCCAAAGTCATGGTCACATGGGTTGAGTTTCCTCTTTACTTCAAGAGGTTTTCTGGGCTCTTTTTTTTCCTCTTGTAAAAAACAAACAGCTGGCAAAATTTCTGTGCATAATGAAATACTTGCCATGAACTCTTACTCTTGACGTACCCATTTAAAGGTGTTTTCTTTCTGTCCCTGCTGCCCCAATAAATAATAATATACCTTGCTTAGGTGTCAAAAAGATTGCTTTGTGCTGGGGGACAAATTGATGACAGTTCAAATCAACTAACCTTGTCTTTTATAATTATAATAAAATTAAGTTAACATTATGGTAATGTCAATAACACTGGCTCACCTTGGTTCTTGAGCATTGCAGTGGTAAATGTAATTAAAAATGGCATCGTCTGAAAGCATGCTGGAAAACTTCCTTTGAAAGTCAGGTCTGAATTGCCGCACAAGTGATGGACCTGTTAAAAGAATAATTTTCTAGTCCAATTAATTCATATGCGAATCAGATAATTCACTCAGACTGCAGACAATAACCCATTGACTCCTAGGAGTGAGACTTGATACCTTTTGCTCTGTCTAATGCCAGACAATTTGACTTGTCAATGGGGAAAGGGGGGGAGGGGCAGTTCAGGCATTAATGGGCATAAGGGATAGCACAGTGGCACAGGCACTTGCCTTATATGCCTGTAACATAGGGCGTTACTAAACACAGGAACGGAACGGAATATACCGGAATAAACCAGAATATGCCAGAATGATGCGGAATAACACTGGAATGAAACGAAATGAACAAGAATGGTGCTGGAATATACCGGAACGAGCCGGAATGACACCAGAATGACACCCAAATAAAGCGGAATATACCGGAATGAACCTGAAAATGCCCAAATTTGGTGTTTTAGTTAGCGCCGACCGATTTTCGGTAGTTTCAGTCAGCTTTTGTTGTTGTCACGTGATTCCCTAAGGGAATTGCATGTGTTTTTGCCTTTTGTCACATTTGGAACATGGGAGGCGCGGTGGCCTCATGGTTAGTGCGCTCGACTCCGGATCGAGTGGTCCGGGTTCGGGGCCTGGCCGGGGACATTGCGTTGTGTTCTTGGGCAAGACACTTTACTCTCACGGTGCCTCTCTCCACCCAGGTGTATAATTGGGTACCGGCGTAATGCTGGGGGTAACCCTGCGATGGACTAGCATCCCATCCAGGGGGGAGTATAAATACTCCTAGTCGCTTAATGCTACTGAAACCGGAGATAAGCGCCGGCCTGATGGGCCTGATGGGCCTTCTGGCTCGTAAGCAGTGACTTTTTTTTTTTACACATTTGGAACACTTCGATCACGAGAAAAATTTGACGGGTATGTCCGTCGCTAAATGAATAATTATTTGTTGTGGAGGTAATAATTTTTTTGTGAACAAATACAGTAGCAAGAAAAACAGAATGTTCTTCTAATTGTGTTTATTTTATTTTATTTTATTTGACTTCGCCCCAACAAATGTGGGGCAGGGAGGCCACAACAGCATAACCAATTACTGTGGTCTATGGATCTCAGAGGGGGCTTTCACTGTGCGAGTCAGAAAACCCGTGAACATTTTTATTTCAATCTGACAGGTCAATTGTGTATTGACCAATCACAATCAAGTTCAGCGAAGCACAAACTAATTACCGTTGCTGCTTGCCTGCTTCCCACGACCCACACGTGATGGAGATACACAGAAATAGATTCGCACAAATGGCTGGAAGACCCTTTTTCTCTTCCCGATTGTTGGCAATAATGCCAGCGAACCTGAACACAGTGTTTCCTTGTTTGAAGAAAAAAGTCAGAAGCACAGAAAAAAGATTGATCGTTGATAATATATTTACATGACGAATTGTGAGAACATCGTGACTCGTTCCAAGCCTTGTTACTTCCCCTTTAATGTAAAATTTTTTTTTGTCAGTCTCTCTGTTCTACAACACTAATCATTCACAGTCTAGAATGATAAAAATTACTTTTTGTTCCTTCTCATTCCGGTCCACGCTAATCAGTTTGATTCTGGTGTCCTTCTGGTTTATTCTGCCTTATTCTGTTGACATTCCGCCTTGTTCCAGCATATTCCGGTCTATTCCAGTAATTCAGCTTTGTTTGTGTGTATATTCCGCCTCATTCCGGTGTCATTCCGGCTCGTTTCGGTATATTCCGGTACCATTCTTGTTTATTCTGTCTCATTCCGGTGGCATTCCGCCTCATTCTGGCATATTCCGGACCAGTATATTCCGTTCCGTTCCGTTCCTGTGTTTAGTAACGCCCCTGTAACATATGTATATTTAAATCATGGGGGTGATACAACATGCAGGTCAAGTTTTGTTGGCTTAACCTCAACTGTCTCCCTTTGTACTAGTACTCCTGCCAGTTTTATGCCCTTAATTAACGAAATGAGCAAATGTGGCATAAAGTTGATTCCAGCTTGAAGATACTATACCTAAATAAAATTAATAACTTATTATAAATTCCCCAGTGGGCTTTTTAATGCTAATTTACAAATTGAATTATGTTAAAAACGTTAATAACATATGATACTCTACACAGTAACAAGGAAGTGCAACCCCATAATTTTTTAACTACAAAATGGGAGGGAACATTCTTAGCAGGGTGGGACCCCAATGCGATCTTGGGATACTTATGTCAGATAAAGCTAGCTTTAGTGATCACTCTACGCCCAGGTGAACAAGGCTACCAAAATGCTGGGTTTCATTCATCGCACTATCAGTGTGAGCAAAATTTTATTACCACCTCTGAGATCCTTCTATGTGACTCTAGTAAATTCTCACTTCAAGTACGCCTCTGAAATCTGGAGCCTAAAATCAGTTATGTACTTCGATAAAAAGAATAGAAGGGGTGCAACGACATGCGACTAGGCTTATGTTACCCCATTTTCGCTAAAATGAGTGCCTAAAACGTCTCAACCTGTTACCACTGGTTTACCCCAGAGAAGTGAAGGACCTCTCAACCTTTCATAAACTGAGTGCGAGCATTTTAACTCTTCACTTAATTAGTATTTTCAATTTTGTTCAGATAAGAGATTAAGGTCACACTCTAGTAATAAACTGAAAATTAATAAAGGTTTTAAGGGACATTTTTAACAGGATCCTGTATTTATGGAACAATTTGCTCAATGAATTGAGGACTGCCACCTCTAGTGTTTCTTCTTTTAAGAGATTATTCACTACTTTTTATAAAGATAAGGCCTTCGACCCTGAGCACCCCTATACCACCTGGGCTAAAATCAGCAGTTAGCTAATTAGTTACAATGTAGTTACAGTTTAGTTAGTTAGTTAGTTAAAAAATTGCTGGTGAAATAATTGAGCTTTTATATATTCATACATTTTCTTTTCACAATGGGTTGACTGGCACGTATGGTTCATCAGTTTCCTTCTAGTCTTCCCCACTGCACTGTTATTAATACTTGATTTTTATTAATGTGATTATCATTATTAATATTATTATTATTATTTTGCAATGCATATATTAACTTTTTTTAATATAATTGCAGTGAAAATGGAATAAATTAAATTAAACCAATAAAACTAAGCAATAAATATTGTTGACCTGAGATTTAAAAACTAAGATTACAGTAACTCTAAAACTATGAGACAACTTGAGGCACAATATACAAATCATGTAGAGATCAAAGGCATCCATCAAAGTTGGTTTCTATATATGTTGGCTTTTGGCTATTTTTTTGAAAGCTCTAACAGGCAACTACTTTAAATTATTTTCTACGCTGTTCCATATGCCTTCTGCTCTGTTGGAAAAAACCGTGCTGACTAGATTCTTTTTTTCATAAGGGGATATGAAACGATTCCCCTACTAGAATGTCATGATCATGTATTACGCTAAATTTGCAAGATAATTCATACGAGTATGATGGTGCAAGCCCTTTACACCCTTCTACTGTACTAGCACATTGTTAAGTCTAAACCAAAATCAAAAGATGGTTTTTGAAGGACAGACAACAAATCTTTCAAAACAGCTGGCATGGTATGGTTGAATAATTTTCTTTGAATTTGTGGGAATGCTGCACAAACAAAGTTAATTGTGCACCTTCTCAAGTTTCTTGACATAAAATTCTATTACAAGACTAAGTGAACGGAATGTACTATTTGTCCAAATGGAAACAGTTACTGTAATACTATTAGAGATCCAATATAACCCTATTTCTCAGTGGATTAAAAGCTGGTTTTCATAGCACCACACTGATACATGTGACTTTCTGGATTCGAGAATTTGTCTGACAGCACTAACATCATTAACACAAAAAAGGAAGAGCTTTAATTAATTCATCAACATATGATTCAAGGTTGCACACTTCTTGAAACTCAGGAAGGGAGATTGCCAATAATAGTTAAACTAGCTGATCTTGATAAGGCTACTACATGTTTTCCAGTTATAACATGCATGTATTAACCACAATAACCCTTTATTTCAATTATTATTATTCTCATTTTGGTCACACTACTACTTCCCGTTTTTATTATTTGGTTCTCTGAAAAGCAGTCTCTATTTTGGTTGCTATTTGAGACCTGTTGAAAGACCACTTTGTTCTGGTCTGCAATTCTTCCTGTTGAGTCTGTGGCAGCATTGCAAACATTCTAAATAAGAACACAGCCTTCTATGGCACTGTCTCAAATTATCAAGGAAGAAGGAGACACTTTTATGAGTAATTTCAACAGAATTATGAACCCACGTGTCGGACAATGTAATAGCTGTTGTTAACCCTTCCCATTGTATATGATAAACGTGAAGGTAAATCATCCTCTATCCAAAATATTAATGCATGGATGTGGCAGTACATACCCCAAGGTCCAGCAGCCCGTAAACCTGCCAGTGGATTAAAAGGACTCAGAACAGCTCCTAAAAATTTTACCCACACCGGGATGTGTCTGTTGGTGTTACTCTCGAAAGGTTTCACAGGAAATCCCCATGGATCTGCAAGAATTAGATGTTTCACTCTAGCTGGATATTTTATTGCATACGAACTTGCCAAGTAACCTCCAAAGCTATGACCCAAAAGAACAAACTTGTCCAAACCAATCTTTTCTCGCCACTGTTCAACAGAGTCCACAAACTGTTCCTCAGCTTCTCCTGGGTCGCTACTTAACAGTGGCCGTGAGCTCCGACCAAATCCCAGTACATCAAATGCATACACAGTCCTGTTTTGAGATAGGCTGTCCACATTCATTGCCCATAAAGCAGCACCACCTCCAAATCCATGAATCAAGACCAGGGGTGTGTTTCTGGCTCTTGGGTTAAATTTTAAGGTCCAAATCCTGTGCTCATTTCCCAAGTGTACAAATTCACTTTCATAGTAAGATTGGATTTCTGACAGGAAAATACAAAAAAGGCACTGATGCACACAACAGTTTTATCATTACACCAGTACTGTACGCTTTTGTGCAAGCTTTCCTTTTATTGACTTGTCATGGAGTTCACTGAGAGTATGGGTGGCAACCGATCAGGAAAATAAAATTCCTTAAGGGGGTGGCACTTAACTAGAGGAAGACAATGGTTGCTAAGGAAGATTTTTAGTCAAAAAGCCTTCCACAAAGGTTTCATGGATGGTTCTATGAACTACACATAACTTTTTCAATGAAAATCTGACATCACTTCAATCAGAAAGCATATGCCCAATTAGTCCCAATCCTCTGCCATGGGTTTTAGTGAAAAACATGTAAAAGCTATCAGGAAACAAAAGAAACAGGTGGTTTTTCACTGGATGGGAACTGTCCCATCATTTTTTGTAATAATATTTCATAATTTCTTTGAGAAATAATTTCTTTTAAAATCCATGCTACAGATTTTGTGTTAATGTTCTCATACTGTTGTGTTACAAATTTGTGAAAAACATAGTTACAAGTAAGTTGCTGAGCTTTTAAACATTTTCCGTTTTGATCACATGATTTACCAAACATGGATGTGAGACAAACCAGATAGCCTGCAGAGCAGGCGTTTTTTGGCAGGCGGACGCTTGTTCAAGATCTAATTTAAAGTTCTTAATGGACCGTCATTTTGAAAGCACACAGCCGGTAGAGGATTGAGACGAGGGGCGGGGAAAGGGGCGGAGAGCTTCCCGTTCCCCCACTAACATTTCATACTGTCCTCCTCTCACTGAGTGCAATTTTTTTGACTGGCCTCAGGCCTCTGTTAGTCTGGCTATCCAAGATGTCGGCCAATAGTTCTTACCAAAACAAAAATACGCCTGCTTTGCAGGCTACAAACCAGATAAGAACACACTTTGCAAAAAAGGATAACTGTAGAGTTAAAGGAACTCAAGAAATGACTATATGAAGGGGTCCATAGCAACGATTTGGTAGTTAACAGCAACCCCCCTTAAGGTGGCTGGAACCATTTCATTACTTTTAAGAGACCTTCTCATTAGAAGGGTTGTCACTACAACACTGTATCAGGTAATAGCAATGTTATGGTACCATATGAATCACCAATTATTATTGCTTAACAAAATGCGCCCACTATTGTGGCATAATGGGCTACCATGGCAACATCAGAGCTCTCCAGAAATGCCCTAAATTTCATCTTGCTTGCTTTTATCTCAAACTTGGTGAACCCCATTTTTATTATAGAATATTATTATTAGCAATATGAGATAGTACTATAGGCAAAGTTTTAAAAAATAATGAGAGCCAATTCAGAGCTACCTTAAATTTTTTGTTTTTGGAGAGCTTTCATGTTGTCATAGTAACCTATTACATAACAATAGGGGGCACATTGGTGTTTTATTTGGTACCTAATAATATACATGAAAAAATTACTAGATTCTGATAATTTGGCCGAGAGCAGTGCAGTTCAAGTGTAACACAGTGCAAAAAGTGTAATAACAGTGAAAATTACACATCAAATTCTGGATTATGATTGGCTAATAAACAATAGGGTCTGACCAGTCAAATCTTTTGTTTTCAAATCAAGCGCACTCCCTGGATGGCGCAATTTATGGTGCAATTTTTCCCTCTGATTGCACGATACGCATGCGTTTCTTCTGCTTAACCATCTACAAATTTTTCATGTATATTATTAATAAGTAATCACATGATTTTTCTCGTGCAATTTGGAATAAATAAGCACTTGTAAATTTTTTCGAAGACTACAAATTGCACTCGCCCAAAGGGCTCGTGCATTTTTGGTTGTCTTTGAAAAAAATTTTACTTGTGATTATTTATTGCAAATTGCACTCAAAATCATGTGATTACCTATACATAACATTGCTGTTACATGATACAGTGTAGTAGTTAGAACCCTTATAATAAGGAGAAAGTGAAACTGGTTTTGCCCACCTTTAAAATTAGGAACATAACACCTTCTTTAAGTTTCTCCTTTTTTGGGGGGGGCTCATCCTGAGCTTGGGTTACGTGCGGTTCATCAAGCCCTGTGTGGTCTCGTTTCGTTTGTTTGTGTCACTTTTAAGAAGCTTGTTGGCTCTGCTTCAAGATTTCTTGATTATGTCATCCTTAAATCAAGGGCATTTTAAAATCGCAAGAGATCGCTTAAGTTGTCAAAACCCTTCGGGAGGGAAAGAACTTATCGTTTAATTCTGGCCAGAACTAAGTGCAGTACTGGACAGACTGATCTTTGTGCAGTTAACTTACCTGACCTTATTAAATGACAAAACATCAATACGATCGTGAATGAGCCTTGATCTATCATTAATAGCAATCGTCGTTCACACGCGACACAAACACGAAATGAACTTTGGTCCACGGTAACTTAAGTTTACCTCTTCACTAAGATTTTCGCGAAAGAATCTCTCGACAACGATGAAAAGATGCAAATGATTTAAACAAAGAAGCTGACGTACTTCAGTCACATCGTCGGTATAAAACCTTTTTTTTTTTTGACATTCGCTCAAATGCCGGTAAATTAAAACAACAACATGAAATCTTACTGCACGTGGAATACTATAAACACTTGGATAAATCAATCAATCTTACTTTTCAGAATCTGTAACTCTGCCAATTCCAGTAATCTTTCTGAAGTCGGACACCAAGTAAACCAACTAGAAAACCAGTTCCCTTGTTCTTGATCGGCATCACTGGCGCTCCTGAAATGCGAACGATAAAATTTCAGTTCATTTCGGCTAAACATCGAAGCAGAAGTCACCAGTTTTGTTTTATCTTTGTTTTAATTAACCTGGGCATACCCTGGAGTTCCCGTTTCCTCCATCTTATCGGTTGAATTTCTCGCATCAATTTCCCCAGCTCGCCATGTTTATGCAAGACCGGCTAAAAATTATGTTGTTACGTCACGCGACTTCCACAACAAATGTGCTTTGATAAAAATATCTAATTGACCGGAAGTCCCCACGTTTCACCCACTGAAATTACCTCTACTATAGATTTTAGCGTTGTTGTTGTTTAAGTATCAGGGATATGCGAACTTGCTTATAATGTTCGTGTTTCAATCCACCTCTTATGGGTAATTTGATGCGTATCCTTTTGGATCTGTCAATCAATCATAACACGCACATTTTAATGTACATTTTGATCTGTCAATCAATCAGAACACGCACATGCGTGTTTTGATTGATTGACAGATCCAAAAGGATCAATTAAAATTAAAATTGATCAATTCGTGAGATAGAACTTACATGTAAAAATGTAATTTTGCCAAGAAATGTCCTGAAAAAAATGGCTCTGAGTCACCACTAAAAAACAAGGGGACCTTGGTTGGTTGCTTTGGGGGTGGGTAAAAGGTTCGTGAAAGGCAAAGTCTGCTTACGAGCCAGTGGCCCAACACGCCGGAGTCTATCCCCGGCTTCGGTAGAATGAAGCGACTAGGAGTATTTCCACTCTCCCCTGGATGGGATGCTTGTCGCCGGTACCCATTCATAGACTTGGGTAGAGAGAAGCACCGTGAGAGTAAAGTGTCTTGCCCAAGAACACAACACAATACAGTATCCCTGACCAGGACCCGAACCCGGACCACTCGATCTGGTCACCGCACCTCATTGTTTGACCATTAGTTCAATATGCTCGTGGAATTTAAATTTGCTTAGCGTGTAAGAAATGCAATTGAGGTGAAGAAGAATTTACTAACAAGCTCATAGACTAAAAGAAACTAATATTCCACTACATAAATCGCATACCTCACCGCGTGTGCTAAATAATATTGAATAAAGGAAAAGTAGAACGTGAGATTCTATTAAAAAAGAAATAATAACTAACTGATGAAATGATACGTATACAACACTCCTCAACACAGACGTGAGGGTTTTAGACAAACTGACTTCCAGCGAGGCCTGCCCTCCATTTTGTCACAGACTTTATTTTGGGTTTGTCACGCAACAGTTCTCAAATTTCATTTAACATATTTCAGTTTTTCACTTTGATTTTTTATTCGTTGTTGGACTTGATTTTTTTTTTTCGATGATCCGATCCGTGATCCGATCCAGGTTTTGTCGACGCCGATACAAAACTCTATAAAGTTGCGTGAAATGCTTCGACAAATAACTCAGAAACGATGAACCGCACAGACTTGTTTCCAAGTTTTCGTTTTTTGTTGCGTGCATGACAGTGAAACTGTCTTTAGTTTGAGGATACGAGCGAAATGAAAACAGCACTTCTGTCTAACAAGATCATACCGCGCATCTCAATTCCTCCATTCGCGCATAATCACAATTCCTTGTGCCTTTGACCTGAATCCCTTGTGTTTCGAAGAAAAACGTGTTCTTCTCCCGATGTGAGAGCTGCTTCGTTCGTTCGCTTCAGGCTACCTCGCTGCGGCAGCAATTACTTCGACCAATCACAGCAGCTGCAAACAGCTCAATGAACCATGCAATCCAAGTTAATTTGTAGCAATAGCTCACATTCGATAATTCAATATATTAAAATTCAGTCCTAAACAAAAAATTTGAAATGCAGCCAGTCACGGAGGCCAAGAGGAAAGGGATGCTGCCTCACAAACAGAACCCTTCCCCAAGCACACGCGACGCCCTTCGAGCAACCAAGGAGCAAGGCCCAGCAGCGTAGGTACGTCATGTATGGGGAATTATTACAGGCACCGGGGAAGGACAGTATCCCGCCGGAAGTTTTGAAGCATGGGAAGCAAACCATCCTGCAACCGCTTCGTGAGCTCCTCTGCCTGTGCTGGGAGCATGCCAATATAGTCACCCTGTACAAGAACAAGGGTGACCGTAGTTATTGCAACAACTATTGCGGCATCTCTCTTCTGAGCATCGTTGGCAAAGTCTTCGCTCGGGTCACCTTGACCCGCCTGCAGAGCCTTGCTTCGCAAGTCTACCCCGAGTCACAGTGTGGCTTCAGAGCTGGGAGGTCCACAGTGGACATGATCTTCTCCCTCCTGCAGCTGCAGGACAAGTGTCGAGAGCAGCAGCAGCCATTGTTCCTCGCCTTCGTGGACCTCACCAAAGCTTTTGACTTGATGAGCAGAAGCGGGCTCTTCAAGATCCTCCAGAAGATTGGCTGCCCTCCAAAGCTCCTGGTGATCATCACCTCCTTCCACCAGGACGTGCAGAGTACGGTCTGCTTCGATGGGGTCACCTCCAATGCCTTCCCAGTCAGCAGTGGAGTAAGGCAGGGCTGTGTCCTGTAACAATATGCCCTACGCCACATCATAAACATTGTAATTCTATCTCCAATGATTGCAACTTGATCTTAAAAAACAATCACGCGTGTAAGTTCTAAGTTTTGATCAGTTATCAATCGCGTCCAATAAACCTTGATAAAACTCCACTCTTAGGGAACTCCTATTGTGTGGATCTTCTCATTGCTCCAACCCTGTTCGGGATTTTCTTCTCGATGCTGCTCCAGTATGCCTTTGTAGACTGTACAGGTGTCTACGTCCGGACGAGGTCAGACGGCAAACTCTTCAACATCGCCAGACTCCGCGCCAAAACCAAAGCTTACGTGGTGCTCATACGGGAGCTGCTGTTTGCAGACGACGCTGCTTTAACATTCCACAGCGAGGAGGGCCTCCAACATCTCGTACACAAGCTGTCCCACGACTGCAAGAAGTTTGGGCTAACGATCAACCTCAGGAAGACCAACATCCTGGCGTAAGGCCCTCCCAGTCATTACCATCGACAAACACGGAGCCGGAGGTTGTGGTCACCTTCACCTACTTGGGCTCCACCGTGTCAAGCTCGATTTCGCTCGATGCTGAGATCAGCTGCAGGATCGCCAAAGCAGCTGCTGTCATGGCCAAACTCAACAAGCGAGTGTGGGCAATGACCTTTTGAGCGAAAGGACCAAGATCTGCGTCTACCAAGCTTGTGTCCTGTCGACTCTCCTTTATGGCAGCGAGTCGTGGACGACCTATGCCAGACAAGAGCGGCGACTCAACGGATTCCACCTCCGCTGCCTTCGGCGCCTGCTGCACATCAGGTGGCAGGACAGAGTCACCAACACCGAGGTCCTGGAGCGCGCTGGGTCACTGAGCATGCCATCACTGCTCATTCAGTGACGCCTTCGATGGCTCGGCCACGCACATCGCAGGGAGCCTGACCGCCTGCCAAGAGAAATCTTTTATGGAGAACTGCCTCTTGGAGACGAGGATGCCACTAATTCCTCCAAACATGATACATGTAACGTCTTAATTCGCTGAGGCGGGGGAGGAGGGGGTAAGACAGTACTACAGGACCTGACGATTGTTCTCCGTACCCGGCAATAGTTTTCCACAAGTTGTCGATTATTAACGATAAAGTAACCAAAATGCCTCGAGTAAAATCGTTTTAGTGTCCATTTGTACATTTATAAAATCAGTTACTAGTAGGTATCCATGTTTCCGTGGCAACTTCCCAGAAAAACAATGAGAAAGTACAGGTGCTCATCAAAGGGAGCCTCTTTCTCTTTCTCTACTAATTATTATTATTATTATTATTATTATTATTATTGCGTTCGACGAGGGAGAACGCTTCCTAATTTCGTG
>OX421447.1:49096968-49101968 GCA_949126865.1 Montipora capitata | reverse complement strand
AAATGTTGTTAAATGTCGCAGATACATGTAGCAAAAAGTATCTGTTTCTTGATCTTACATGGTTGATATAGAATATTAAATTAACAAACGACAAATGAAAGGCTGACCAAACAGTGAAATAATAGCAGTTGCATTTACCAATATTTCGAAAGGAGATGTCCATTTCTTCAGTTTTTCTTCTTTTATTTCAGATCATCCTTAATGACAGAACTCGTATACTTAAATGTCTACACGTACAATTCTTTTCTACGAGTTTTCCATAAAACGGACAAACATAACACGATAAAACAAAGCAAAAATTGCTCTCAATCTCAACACAGGTTCTCACTAAATATCAATAAAATAAATACATCTCATGTTTTTGCTTTCATTTTCATGATGTTTTGATACCCCCTCCCTCCTAATTGTGCCACTCACAGTTTTTACAGATAACGGTACGTTCAGGGGTGAAAAGGTTAACAACATCAATGTCTACTCAAAAGCTGTGGGCTATGGGGATGTGTCACGGCAGTGCAGTTCAAGTTGTGTCGTTTTACCATTTACTCGCCCCTTCTCGCTATACAACTTAATAGGGACCTCGAGGACGACTAGGGGTACGAGACGGAGTACGAGTTTTCCGTTTTGAGCATGCGCACTTCGAAAAATTTCAGTCTCAAAACCTTATGGGCATGCTCCGTCCTCTGATCTAATGTTACAGGGAACCTCCACTCTTACTACAGAATACGTTTAAACCGAAGGAAATTATGTTTATAGACAAATTTGTTCGAAATTTGTTTTTAAAACAGTGTTTATATCAAGAAAAGTGAATTTTAAAATCGCTTATTTTCACTTTTACATTTCGTGGGCACAGATATCTTGAATAATTGTGACGTGTTACCGTTGCTCTATTGTTCTGACACAAAGAGCTTTTGTCTAATAACAATAGGGCTACCCGGCGCCCGCGAAATTTGAAAACAAAAATAGGCGATTCTAAAACTGATTTACTTCGGATACAAACAATTTGTTTGAAAATACCTTAGACTGAATTGACTGCAGAGGTTATTTCCTGTGATTTAAAGTTATTCTATTTAGAAGTGGAGGTTCCCTTTGACTCAGAATTAATTATTACTTTTAAACAACACAAACCAAAGCTTCGTGACGAAAAAAAAGTTACAAACTTGAAAAACTGATAAGCAGAACAGTGTTCAAAAACCCAAATCACAATCCATTTCATCTTTTTCAATTTTGCCCATCCTTTTGTATTTGCTGTTTTATTTAAACCTTCCTTCAATTTTCTAAGTAGTTATTTTAATGTTTTGCTTGATTTAGTTGCCACTTTCCAGTCAATGAATTTTGCTCAATTTTGTGTCACTGCCCATTTAATAAGGATACCTATTTTAACTAAAACCTTAAAAACCTGACACATGAAAGGCTAAAAGAATTGTCTCAGAAAAGTAAACAGTCTCGAAAATTTCTTACTAACATTGACTGTTCAGAGTTTTAAATTTTTACACTGTTGGTTAAGAGTTAATGAAATAGTGCGTTTGTATACTTCAACACTGTACATCACAGTAAAAGAGGAATTATAAAAGACCATTTTTACAACAACCAGTAATCATGCTTGCTATTTACATAAAAGAGATGAAAAGTATTCTGACCAGTGGGATACCATGGAATATCCCATCAATCATTTTTTTCCTTCTACATGCACAAACCTTCGGACTATGTTAGAGAGAAGAGGAAAAGATTCTATGGCATATACCAGAAGAGTGTTATATTACTATTTTACACTATCTCCTCACATTACAATATATGATCTAGACAATGCTCAAAAGAAATTTTGATTAAATAACATTGACAATGAAATCATTATTGAAGTAAGATTTTGTATTGGTATAAAATGAAGGACAGATTGGAAACTTAGTGGATACAATCTCCTCCATTTGCAAAATTCTTATTTCCACTTCAGTATGGCATCAAATCTTCCACTTTAAACACTTGTTTCACTCAGAAGCCGCACCAATTTTTTGTCCTCCTTTTGACAAATTCTGTCAACAACAAAGTTGAAGTCATCTGGCTGGTCAGCATAGACATGATGTCCAGCATCTGAAATTACCTCTATTTTGACATAACTGTTACTTCGTAGATACTTTGTTTGATAGCTGGGTTCATGACTGATCCACGATTCTTGACCATGGATCATTGTCATTGGAATGTTTTTGTCAACATGTGCAATTCTGTCAATCATTGGAAACTTGGCCCAGCCAAGCATTGCACTCATATTCTTGAAAGCATTTTCACCACTGTAAAAAACAGAGCAAAATTACAACAAAATTTATGAAAATTTACATTACCATGATACCAAAAAATACTGGTAAGATTTTGTATTAATTAAAAACATTAAAGTTCATAAGATTTGGAACGTTTCATTTTGTGCAGGAAACAGTACCTTCAGGTTGATTACACCCCAACAATAAAATTTTGCATTGATGAGTTTTTAAATCATTCAAGACACACAATGAAAGATGGTTCATCTAGACGGATAATGCATCTTGTGCCAGTCTTTATAATGGAGACACATAATCAGATGAAGAACAAATGACTTTGCCCAAGTTTGTCCAGACGGATAATGCGTCCCTAGTATAAAGACGCCCATTGCCCTGATGATCCAAAACACTAGGTCAGCAACTGAGAGGGAGACACACTGTCTGGCACATAAAATCCTAGATTTGCAACTGAGATAAAACTAATAATAATGATAATAATGATATTATTATTGATGTGCCAATGGCTTTTTGTGAGCAGCATGCAAATGTATAGTGCAGTTAATTTCCTAAACATATATCCCTGACGTCCTCCAGGTAGCTCTGTTTCATGGTTGTCAGAAAAAAGAATGCAGAACTGTAGGCAATTGATAATAATAACATTATTGTCTCCTTGTTGTATCTGAACAATACATGTAAGCGGAGCAGTAGACTGAACACCCTTGAAGGTGTAAGTTGCAGTCTGCATTTTACGATCAGTTCAACTGAGTATTTACCAAACAATAAAAAGGTGGTAATTGTTGCTGAAATGAAACCCATGAGTGCAGTCCAGAAAAGGAATGTTCTTGATCCTTTCAAGACGAAACACACAAAGAGTGTGTTTTACGTTTAAAGCTCTTTCTCTCTAGCAACCCACCTCCCCTAAAATTTAATAATCCTTTCTAAAACCACCTTGGGACTCATATGACTTTTTTGTCTACAAGGATTATAATTATAGATTAATAGTGTATCCAAGCATTAACAGCTGCTGGTGATGCCTGCTTGAATTGATCAGACAGCCATCAAAGCTGAAAGCTGTTAAATCCACAACTCCAAAACACTATTCTTGAAAAAAAATTGAAGGACATACCTTGGTTTCTGTGCATTACAGTGGTAAATGTAATTGAAAACTGCATCATCTGGTAAAAGGCGTGAAAACCTCCCCTGAAAGTCAGGTCTGAATTTCTGAACTAGAGAGGGACCTGCAATTTAAGAGAAAACAAGATAAATTTAACGTCATATTTAATTAACCCATTGACTCTGGGGAGTGAGACTTAACAGATTTTGTGTCTAACGCGAGACGATTTGACTTGTCAACTGCAGGTATCCTAGGGTGCCCTGGCCGAGTCAGTGGGTTAACCAGTCAAAAACTACGTCCCCTCCATTAACCCATAAACTCCCCAGAGTCAGAATTAACAAATTTTACTCTTTTAGACTGTATAATGCCAGACGATTTTACTCAGCAACTGAGGGCATCCTGGGAGTCAGTGGGTTAAAGAAGATGTGCCCCCACTTTGAAACATAACATTTGAAATCAGGGCCTGTATCTGGCTTCAATAATAATAATAATAATAATAATAATAATAATAATAATAATAATAATAATAATAATAATAATAATAATAATAATAATAATAATAATAATAATCATTAAAAAAAAAAAGGTGTAGGTGTGGTTTAAAGATGACATGAGCAGCCTTGATAAAGGTACATCATACACAACTAATGCTTGAATCCTAAAGCAGTTGAACTTTCTTTCAGTTAGAAATTAAGTTGGCTTAATGAGGAACTTGCATATCAACTTGCACACATTTTGCTTTAAGTGGGTTTAAAAATTACCGTAGATCATTAAAATAATATTTAACATTCTTTTATACTGAGGCTTTGTTTTATGGAAGTTTGTTAAATTTAGGTTCAACTGTATTTTACGTAGCAGATGTCTTGCTGAAATCATCACACAGTCACTTTGATTCAATCCTCTCACAAACTCTTAAATCTAGCTGTAGGGTAAGCACCCAGTTCCCTGACCTTTTCATCATTAAATATCTGACATTAGAGAAGGGATGGCACAGTGGTGAGAGCAATTGCCTCCCAACAATGTGGACCAGGTTCGATTCCTAGACTTGTTTGAATTTGTTGGTTCCAAGAGGTTTTTCTCCAATTACTGTACTCTGGTTTTCCCCTTTCCTCAAAAACCATTTTGATTTTATTGTGGTACAGTGTCCCACATTAGTGACCCAATGCTAAACTTAAGTTGACACTTAGGGTGCATTCGATTGACCCTATTCTGGAATAAGAATACGTGGAGTGATGATTTAAAACACTATGTGTGGCGTTTTGCAGAAACACAGATAATAAAGCTATGTTTAAAATAACATTTTAGCAGATGTTTGACAATATTAATATGAATCTCAGCAAAAACGAAGGATTTCTAACCTCTATTCCATGTATTCCTATTCGGGAATACGGTCAATCGAACGCGCCCTTAAATACATTACTAAGGTCATGGGTCCTAAGCAAACGTTCTCATCTAACTCAACCTTAAACATACCCCATGGACCAGCAGCTCTTAATCCTGCTAGTGGATTGAATGGGCTCATCACTGCAGCTAAAGCCCTAACCCACAATGGAATGTTAAATTCCAACTCTTCTGGCTTTTCTTTAAAACCCCAGGGATCCACCAGCACAAGATGTTTAACTCTGGAGGGATGTCTCAAG
>OX421447.1:49086968-49091968 GCA_949126865.1 Montipora capitata | reverse complement strand
CCATTCACTCCTCAGGTGCCATGGAAAAAAAAAAAACCTGGTTGCGCAAAGGGCAAAATAGTAAGGAAGTTAGTGTCGAACACTGAATTTAGTGTAATTGCGCGGAGAAGCCTGAAAAGATCAGGACTTCAATGGGGTTTGAGCTCTAACCAATTGAGCTATGAACCCACTGATGTTGGGAGCTGGTCATTTGTGGGTTCAAATGTTCCTGTGATAAATGAGTCAATGAATGTAATGCAGTGTGCTTTTCTTTTATTTTTAGCTTTTCCTGCCCTTTATTCAGAAAAAGGAAGAATTTGTCTCAGAACTCCTACAAGGTGAAACTCTCAAAAGACATTGGTTGGTTCCGGACATGTTTGCTTTTGAAAATGTCGGCTTTTCAATGACTGTTGGATCCATCAAATATTTGGCTTGTGCCGATTGTGACCGTGGACCAATTGGATGGCATGATATCACAGACCAGACAAAATTTTACATTGCCATTGAGAGAGTTGACCATAAGCAAATGTGACAATCACTTTAAGATTGAGTTAGATCAAAATTAATTAGTTCAACCATTTTGCCTTAAATAGTGAATTCCTAGAAGGATCCAAGATTACATAATTATTGTCAGCCTTGATGCAATCTACACAGAATGATGCTTCAACAATATTATCAGTATTTAAGAATTTTCTTTAGCTTTCACAAACAACTGTTCACACTGTATTGAACAGTATTGGCTGATTGCAGCCATTTTATCCTGACAGTGTGTTTTTGTCTATCAACATGGAATCAAGTTCAACAAATTGAGTGCTGAACCTTTGAAGGAAAATTGGTTTAAATTATATTGTGCATTTAAGGACTTTTTTGAACCCTGTTTGGAAGAACTATGTGTACATTCAACTAAAAGGACTTCGGCAAGCACCTTTACTGGAAAGGCCTTTAGGAAAGGCCTAAATGGTATCAATTGAGTCTAATACACTCTTCATATACAATAATAATTATCTTGAACTTTGTCGCAATTCACCAAATGAATTTTTAATTCACCACTAGCCAGCCTAAAGAGCTGGCTTGCCTTGATCCTGCTGGAACAAGAATAATTTTTTTTTACATAATGGCGTTTGGAAGATTGAGGAAAGAGCATTAAATAGGAGGTCCTTTGATCTGGTGCTCTTGGCTATAATGTATGAAAAATATAACATGAAACTTACAGTTCCTACAGCAGCTTATTCACAGCAGCTTATTCACAGCTTTAAATTAACAGTTCATCTTTATTCTGTCTCGCTGAGCTAGACTCCTAGAAATGGTTTGTTCCACCAAAAGTTATCTTCACTATTGTCTTCACTTGCATGCAGATGATGTTGTAGTCGAAGCCCAGCCTCACCCCCCTCCACCATTCCCCTGCTTTTGAAGCTACCCTCCTTTTGAAGTATTGCAATCTCTTCCCAGACTATTTCATTAAACACCAACAGGAGAATTCAGAGACAAACTTTTTTATTTTTGCAGTATAAAAAATTGTAGACACTATCCGGATAGTAAATACAAATCAAATCGAATTATGTAACAAAATAAATAAACATGTACAAGAAACTACATACAAAAATAAGGTCGTCAAATTCAGTTTTAGATGAGGGAAAAAAATTATAGATGTTTTTTGGGAGTTGCAAGATAATTAGGGAAAACACTGAGAATTCCACTGAATCAAGTAATCAAAATATAAATTTCCTGTATACCACATTTTTAATACCTGTACAAGCAGTAATGTATATATTAATTTTGGAGTGACAGTTATGGAGCACTCAAAAAAAATAAACAAGCATGGTTTGTGCTTGTATCTATGAATACCCAAATGATATAATAAAATTATAATTAATATAATATAATATAATATAAAAAATATACATTATTTTTTTCTCATGAATGAAGAAATTTGAAATATAATAATTATTATTATTACCGTAATTCTCCACTCTCAGTTATGGTGCAAAGGCAGACAGCATGTATTTCCATCTACTGTAGCATGACGGTGTTGTTCCCAAAATACTGTCATATGTAATGACAGTCCTTAAGTCAATTTAATATCTCTTGCAATTGAGGGGGTTTTGTATGCGTAAGAGTTGTAACTAATCACATTAGTTGCACAAGTTATGTTGCAGCAATAGTTGTCACTACAAATTTGGCCAAGTAAAATAAATGAAAAATAGCCTAAAATTTACAAAGAACACAATCTAGATTGCTTGCAGGTTGTTCCTGTTAGTCAAGCTAACCCTTTCATCCATGCACACTAGCCATCCAGCTAGCTGATGGATTTAGAATGAAAGAGAGACCAAGTTTTTCCTTCCATTTTCAATCTGATGCCTATTTGAAGTGCCTGCTAGCAGTCTAGATTGAAATACTTTTGGGGAACATAGTTCATATGAAACAATATTATATTAGCCTACAGCTCTTTATCTTTGTGCTACACTTAAAAACTGTTCAATACTGCACACTATGGTTCACTAAGACACTGGTCAGAACCCTTGATCTAGCATGGTATGTCTTGAGATGCTACCACAATATTGACTCATTGCCAGTTGCTAAGACAGCACTGTGGTGAGAGGGAGTACCACGTGTTGAACCAGATGAACTGCTACCGGTTAGGGAGTACACTCCATTAAGAGTGCTGCTTGGCGATGAGTTAGAACTTTCACTGCTAATAGAGCTGCCATAATCACTTGTCACAACTTGCTCATCCCTGGCCAGTTTAACATTGTATATCTCTGCAATTTCTTTGAGAGATGTAGGTGTTACCAGATCAATTGACACACTGGTGTCAGTATTTCGAATTAATGAAACCACAGATGTGTGGTCACCCCACTTGCAGTCAGTTTTGTCTACTCCAACAATGATGTCTCCTACTTGAAAACCAGCTTCCTGTTGACGAAAAAAAAAAGAGCCTGTAGTAACACAGTTGATTTGATGGTGGTCGTGTTTGTTTATAATTATAATTTATTATATCATGTCAAAGTTCCAAGGTTCAAAGTGTGAAGAAACCAGACACCGGTAACAACTCTTAGGCCAAACCCACACTGTACTACATTCAGATAACTAGTTACTGGGTTGCCAGTATGGCAATCCCAGTCGGAAAGTGGGTGGGATTTGTTTGTTTTCTTTTTTTTTTTTTCCGTGTCGGTAAAAGTCTTGCCTGTCACTCCCCTGCTAAGTGGTATCTTTGTGCATAGAGCCTTCTGCTCGTATTTTCTTAGGATAGAGAGGGTAGTGGAAATGCGTAGATTTCTCTGGCGGACACAGTAGAATGATAAACTTAACCGGCAATGGCATCGAAAGTCATGTAACGCGAATGGCGTTTTAGTGGATCTTTGAACCAAAATATACCCTTATGAAGCTCAATAATGGCAAGTCATTTGGATACTGAACAAGACAGGCGGTGGAATCTTAAAAGCGACGAGTAATGGACTTCGACAACAATCTGTCACCCGTCGAGCTAAAATCAAAGTGAGCGGCATTTCTAAGATTTTGCCAAGTGTGCTGTTATGTAGAACACTGAAACCAAATGGAAATTTCTCTGGTAACTTATGGGTTCAACAAAGACAGAAAACGAATTGAACACCTTAAGTGGATCTGTGATCAACTCTGCAGTCTTCAGGTAAAAAAAACATTGGAAATGTGACAGCTAAGAATTATTTGAAAGAAAGCTTGTCGTCTATTTTGTGCTTCATTATTCAAGGAAAAGGTTCTTCATGGAAACGGTTTGATCCTGAAATTTTAATTTGTTGTAATATTGCGCATATTTGACACGATTGAGTTTTTTCTCTTCATGCACGTAATGAAATAGGAAGGGGTTTTTGCCTCTAATAGCAAATATGTTGTTTGTTTCAAAATTGTTCGCTGGAAAAGGTGGCCTTTATGAATTCGTCATGTTTTATGATATGTGTGCTGGATAGTTTTTATGGCAATAGTAAAGCATTTTCTTGTTATTCAAGGAAAAGGTTCTTCAGGAAAGGGTTTGAACCTGAAGTACATGGTAATTTGACACGATTGACTTTCTTGTCTTCACGCACGCAATGAAATAGGAAGAGGTTTTCGCCTCTAAGAGCAAATATGTTGTTTGTTTCAAAAAATTGTTTGCTGGAAAAGGTGGCCTTTATGAATTCATCATGTTTTATAATATGCGAGCTTAACTGGATAGTTTTTATGGCAATAGTAAAGAATTTTCGTGTCAAAATGAGGTTAGCGTTTTTCTGTTGTGTAAATATAAATATACATTCTGCCTCGTGAGTTTGTTATTCTCGTTAACCAGCAATGGCGTCGAAAGTCATTGCAACGCGAATGGCGTTTTAGTGCATCTTATGTTGTTTGTTTCAATAAAATGTTTCGCTGGAAAAGGATTCTGTGATATTTTCTGCCTTTGTGAATTATAATATGTTGTGTATTGAATTTTCGAGCTTAAGGTTGAAACGTGATACAGGAGGATATTTTTAGTATTGCTCTGTAAGCAGGAAAGGTTTCATGAAAATAAACAGGTCTGTTGGAAGCGTGCTTGACTTTCAACAAAATGAGCCCCAAAATCAGCAAAAAATTGTGACGCCGGTGAATAATAAAGTAGTTGCTATTTCCAAAATGATGGAATTAGCTGGTTATAAATAACCTTGTCTTGGAGAGTTAATTTTTGACTTTGCAGAAACAATAGTGGGCGATTGTGATCTTTGTTTTGAATTCGCTCATTTATTGTCAAACTTTATAACACTTGACAGAAAAAGAAACTTACGAAAACCCGGTATCTTGCCATCATTTGACACAGATGCTTCACTGTTTGGCAAGTAAACATGCCGTGGTAACTTATTCACGGCGCCTGCTGAATTTTCGATTTTGCGATTTATTTGTGCAGCCAAAACGTACAATAACAAAACTGAACGTAGCAAAAAACTCCCAAAATGTTTGTCGCTGATCGAAACTGTTTATATTCTATATTCACGGTTCAAAATTAATGTTGTTTTCATGTCGCAAATATGTTATTCTCG
>OX421447.1:49064468-49081968 GCA_949126865.1 Montipora capitata | reverse complement strand
ACATTGGTTTTTGGCAGCTGTATCATGTTAGCGTTTCCAAAAAGGAAGGTTTTACTTGTGCTGGTGGTCCTTTTAACTGAGACTGATAAAGGTTAACCAAAATTTACAACAATACAGCTTACCAGCCTATGGAACAAGTCTTCCACTGATGCACTGCTAAAATTTGGTGGAATACAAGTTGCTCTTACTCTTGCCAATGCTGCAAGAAACAAAGGAAGTCTATTTGTTGTGCAAGAAAGAATACTGTAAACACTGGCAGATATACCACACCCTGAATTTAGCTGCTCAAATTTTGGGAAAAAAGTTTTTTGAAAGAGATCAAAAGGTATCCAAATTCAAGTCTTCTGCATCCACTGTTCATCAAACATAAACTCACCATTAACATTGCAACAGAATATATTTCAAAGTCTTAACCACAATTTCAGCACTTAAATAATAATTATTATAATGAACATTGTTTCCACCAACTTCGACATAATTATGATTGATCTTTTTCTAGTATTTGTCGACAGGAATTTCTTCATTCAACACAGTTTTTCCATAGATTTTTGAATTACATCAAGAACATGACTGGAATGTTCGTAGCTTAGTAACCAGCCATTAGATCGGACGCAAAGATGGAAAACTGGAAACCAGAAGCAGCCCCTGATTTCTTCCCATGATTTTTGGAAAAAGGTGCAGCTTATCTGCGAGTGTTTACAGTAATTTATTATCAGCTAAAACAAAGGGTATGCTGTGGAAAAATGTGATGAAATAGAATATAATAGCGGTAATTTAAACAGTGCAAGTTCATTGCTAGCTGTGAAGACTATTAGTGCTGGAAAACTGCACAACTGCAGGGTAGTGCAAGTTTCAAAGGATCAATGAATATGATATGCGATCCATTGTCATTCCCACCTCGGACAGGGGTGGGCGTCACAGGATCATCAAAGTCATCTTCTTCTTCCATGGCAACCAGAGTCTCAGTAGTTTTCATTCGAGCATCTTGAAGAGCCTGATAAATAAATTGCAGAGATTTTTAGGCCACAAAAGATCAATAGATAAACATCAACCAATGTGTCAATTTTATTGATCATATATTGATTGGTCTGATAATATTATACTACAATATTAGTTTAAACCATGTGCTACAATATCTTCTGATATCCCTGTGCATTGTACCAGTTCATTGTATTAGGAAGTCTCACTAATCAAGCAGAAAATGTAACAAATCATCATGCTGGCAAAGTACTGTCCATCAAGTAACTACTAAGTTGGATGTAGGTTAGAGTTCACTTTGCAACCAGGTTGATGCCACTCTGGTTTGGGGAATTATGAATGTAGCTTAAAAAGTTACACTTCAAAGACCTAAAATTTGACAATCCATCATTATGACTACCAGAACCACTGCCCCTGGTGTCCCAGACATTGCATCTCCGCACTATTTACATCCTAGAGTCCACCGACGAATTTTAAAACTCCTCATTAGGACTTCTCAAAAACTAGTAGAGTCAGGAAGGGTGGGGGGGGGGATGCCTTTGATATAAGCTGCTTTCGGGCTTTCTGTGATTGCCCCAATAAAGAAACCTGCCAATCATTCAAAAACCGCAACAGGCATGCCCAACATGCGACGCCATCTGTGTATCAACATGACCAGTTATGTTTGTGGAATGGAGAGCATATTTGCAGTGTCAGAAGCTACTTGACCTGGGAAATGGTATTTAATTGCTGCGGAGCGAGCGTAGCGAGTGAGCAGCAACATATTGTGGATTTATGAGAAGGTAGGACGAATTCTCAAATTCACCACTTTTTCCCAGAATGCATCATAATTTAGCCAGAATGCACTGCGCCATTCACCAGCTTTTTTTTTAAGCAGAATGCAGCAAAAGCATAGGAACCAAAAATTCTATTTTAACGCCCAAAAATGCAAACTAAGCAAGGTAGAGATTTTGTTAGCTTGCTTTATGCAAAACAAAATTGCTGCAAAAGTAAATAAATATAACTGATACACAGTTTTTAGGAAGAGCAGAAGAACGTTTTCAGGATGGTCGATCAAGAATAAAATATTTTGCCATCAGCAACAAAATTTACTACATGAAAACAACATTAATTTTGAACCGCAAATATAGAGGGTTAACATCAGCAAAAAACATTACATTTTGGGAGATTTTTGCTATGTTCAATTTTGTTATGGTACTTTTGGCTACACAAGTAAATCGCAAAATCGAAAATGACATCGAATTCAGCAGGTGCCATGATCAAGTTACTGCGGTGTGTTTACTGGCAACACAGTGAAGTGTTATAAAGTTTGACAAGAAATGTGTGAATTCAATACAAAGATCACAATCGCCCAACTCTTGAGGTTGACGATTGTTTCTGCAAAGTCAAAAATTTACTCTCCAAGACGAGGTTATTTATCACCAGGTAATTCCATCATTTTGGAAATAGCAGCTACTTTATTATTCACCAGCGTCACAATTTTTTGCTGATTTTGGGAACTCAACCACGCTTCCAACAGACCTGTTTATTTTCGTGACTTACGCAAGCAGCGCACTACCACAAAAATCCTGGCGTATCACATTTCAACCCACGTATGCAAAATTTTGTTTAGCTTGAAAATTACACATGATATTAAAATTCAAAAAGGCTGGAAATCTCACAAAAACATTTTCCAGCATAAAAATTATTGAAACAAACAACAGATTTGCTTTTAGAGGCAAAAGACCCTTTCTTATTTCAATTGCGTGCATGCTAACAAGACACATAATCCGTGTCACAAAGCATATGCAATTAAATAAATTTCTGACAGTTCACATCAAACCCTTTTCTAAAGAACCTTGACCGTAAATAATGAATTGCCATACTAATGAACCACAAAAGAGACAACAAGCTTTCACTCAAATACTTCTTCACTGTCACATTTCCAATTTTTTTACCTTTGCAGAGTTGAGTACAAAATAAATGTAAATTGCCAGACAACTTAGATGCGACTTCAGTAAACACTGTGATGCATTCAAGGTGTTTGATATTCCTTCAATGTTTGTTAAATCCATAAAAAAATTGCCATTTGATTTCAGTGTTGTATATAATACCAAGTTAGTAAAATATTAGAAACAAAACTCACTTGATATCCAATGGCGAAAAATGAAATTGTTGTAGAAGACCATTACTTGTTGCTTTAAAGATTCCAGATATTTATTTTTCACCGCCTGTTTTGTATGTTTTGTTTAAAGATGCACTAAAACACCATTTGCGCTACAATGACTTTCGACGCCATTGCAGGTTATTTAAATGTTCTCCTGTGTACACCAGAGAAATCTATGCATTATCCCAACCCCCTCAAACCTAACAAAATACACACAGAAGACTCTGTGCACAGACACCCTTTTAGCAGGGAGCAACAGGCAAGACAGAGAAATATTACCCATTTTCCAACTGTGATTGCCATACTGGCAACCCAGTAAAAAGTGTACATGGATCAGTAGAAACAGAATGTTCTGCAGCATCTGTTAGATACACTAGTTCTAGCTTTCAACCTTTGTTTACTGATTCTGATACCATCCAGACCGATAAAGTGAAGGCCCAGCTTTGTTGAAGGTCAGTAGAGCAGCGAAATCTTGAAAATGCGAGTGACAGACACATGTTGAGCTATTTTCCCAGTTGAGTGTGCCGCAAAATATTTCTTTTAATGTAGCGGAGAATCACGGTTTTCGTCGTCTCAGGAAGATATTGAACCCTACATTAACTATGGAAATTCTAGAGTTTACTACATAAATAATTTTAATTTCATGCTGACCAAAAAGGGGTTAAAGGAGAATTCAATCGCAATCCCTATGCAATTTTGCAGGAAATAAAAACTATGGACTGTTTCACGACTGCCACAACGATAATTTTTAGAGCTGCTTTTTTCAAGATACGCTTGAATTTTCATTACAGTATTTGTCCCAAGTGTTATGCGTGTCATGAATTAAACAACCTGTTCATTTTATGGAATTTTCCGTTTTAATGTTCTATAGCGGCAGTTATTCTTGTAATATAGAATTTGTTTTCTGTTTGTTTGGAAAAAACTAGTACTCAGTCTCACTCCGTCAAATTTCTTAACTGGGCTTGGTTTAAGGCTTTGCTGCTAGCCTCCCTCCCCCCTGTGGAGAGTATTGCTCTATGACATGTACATCACTCAGAAAACAAATTCTATATTACAAGAATAACTGCCGCCATAGAACATTAAAACAGAAAAATCCATAAAATTAACAGGTTGTTTAATTCGTAACACGCATAACACTTGGGACAAATACTGTAATGAAAATTCAAGCGTATCTTGAAAAAAGCAGCTATAAAAATTATTATCGTGGTGGCAGTCGTGAAACAGTCCATAGTTTTTATTTCCTGCAAAATTGCATAGGGATTGCAATTGAATTCTCCTTTTTGGTCAGCATGAAATTGAAATTATTTATGTAGTAAACTCTACAATTTCAACAGTTCAATGTAGGGTTCAATATCTTCCTGAGATTCATGATTAAACAACAATTAAATCTCCCAAAAAATAAAAGAAATTATTGCAATAAGCTAATTACCTTTTGTAACCCTACTACTTTTCTGCAGTGTCTGCAAATCTGTCTGGCTTTCATGGCTTCCTCATGAGATTTTAATGCAGAATGCAAGTGTGCCTTGGCTGAAAGTGAGAAAATAAAAACATCATGAATACAACTTTACATTATTATTATTATTTATAATAATAATAATAATATTATTATTATTATTATTATTATTATTATAGTTATTCATAAAAGAGTTTAAGCAATGGAGATAGCAACATCTGCAAGGCTGTAACTGCAAAATGATTGCCTGGTGATTGGTGCAACTCCTTTTGAATGGAATATGTCTCCTGAATGTCCAGAAATGTTACGTGAATACAATAAAAATAATTATTGAAAACTTCAGAGATAAATTATTTCACCAGAAAATTAATATCCCCTCTTGTTCAACTTACAATGATGGTATAGCACAGAGAATCAGATTCATTGTACTAAACCCGGCCATTGTCCTGTGGCATACATGTCACTATTGCTTATTAAGCTCCCTTTTAAGTTGCTTTATGCCTACATGTCTTATTGGTTCTGTATGTTTGCATCAATGGATAACTTCCAGGTTAATTTTTATACAAAACAATTAACCATGAGAAAACTTGTGTGTATCCCTACAATACATAGCTTCTAAAATGGCAGAAGCCATCAAAATCAGAATTAAAAAAAAATTGTCCAAAAATTACCTTGCTTAGTTCTGTTAGTGTCATTATCAGACTGAGAGGTCTGTAGCAATGAAACAGCTATTTCTTTGTGCATTTCATCATCAGAATCGCCTATGCAGAACAAAAACAATAGGCTGATCAAGAAACACATTTGGCATGCCCACAGATTTTGCAGGGGAATGACATCATACGAGAAAGGGCCTGGGATTGGAACAGGCCCAAGACAGGTCCACGCTTATCTGTTTTACCCTTGGTATCAAATGAAATCCATAATCTTGGATTACGGGCACTACTACCAATAACTGGAAATGAAGCTTACCAATGCTTTTCAGGAGCCCATCAGCAACAAAATAATGAGCCAAGGCTTTGTAGTGAAGACACATGATCTAAGAATAAAGGTAAACTGACATGATGTCCCTAGCTAAAATAATACATTCTTATATACAGACTGTGATAACAATATTAAATTATTGTAATAGTAAATGCCAAATAAATCACTGTGTGAAAGCCAAGATATGAACAGTCACAAACCAAGGATTTCATAGGTCAAAACATCGAGTGCTGTTAAAGAGGGTTAAATGCAATTTAACTTAGTTAACGACCAGGAGCAAGATGCACAGTTTGTCTGGCATGGCGTGGCATTGCATTGCGTCACTGGCGTTAGCGTTAGGGTTTATCAGTATTTTGGGGGTGTGCCTGCAGCGTTTTTTAGTGTGTTATTTGCATGTGGGGCTTTTCCGGGGCATCTTCTGGCAGTTCTAGCGGTCAGCGGTTCTTTTGCATATTTTGTGTGCGCCTGCGCATGTCCTCGTGGTTTTGTTTGGCTCAGCATTCGGTGTGTTGGCACTCGGGTGCTTTCTAGTATTTCCCCGCCCTCCTCTCCCTAATTGGGGGAGTCAAGGCCCCTCCTTTATAGTTTTTCCATTGAACTCACTGTTCAGTGTGACGGGTGCTTGATTTGGAGTCTGGTGTGGTGGGCGGGGCTCGTGGCTGGGTTGCGGGTAGGGCAGGCTTATGGGGTGTTCCACTGACCTGGGTTTGGGTCGTTGGTACCAGTACCCAGATCCTTGGGCACCCAACCTCCATAATTTGTGACACAGGCGTTAAGTACTATTATAAATGAAAATTCAGACAACTTACGGACATCATGTTTTTCCAAGAAGAAGGGACACAACAAAGGCAAATTCCTGTATTCATCATCATTTGAGCCTTCTTATACTTATAACTGATCTAAAAATATGATACATGTAATTACTGTTATTAGTGAGGGACTCTACATACCTCCAGGTGAAAAAAAGAACACAAAATTGCAACTTAAAGGAGAGCATCTCCCATTGATGGGTAAAATTGTCTGGCATTTGACAAAGTAAAATCTATGTGCTTCACTCTCAGGATTGAAAGGGCTAAAATAATAATTATGAACAACTATTAACCGAAGTGAAGATGGCTAGTGGCACTACAATGTAGCTATTTTGAGCAATGACATGCCTGTGTTACCAAAGCAGTTTTCAATTGAGTGTTGAAAGCAATTGCATTGGTATTGCATTACTTCACTCAGTGATTGGTTCAAAGTTCTCCTGCCACTTTTTTAACCGATCAGAAGAGAAACCAAAACCAATTGTGGATTGCGTGCGCACATTTTCCTGCGCTTTCTGTCGGCTATGTGTAATTACTTCGAGTTTTGATTGGTTTGCTGGATTGTCTCCGTCCTTTTTGATTGGTTTTGGTTTTACGACACACAATTGAAACTGGCTCTAAATAAAAAAACATGTAAAGTAAATATCCACCACTGAGATGAATACTGTAGTTGTTTTAGCATTATACTAAAACAGTGATATAATACAGCAGAAAAAGATCATTTTACCTCATTTCTTCCTGCGACAATTACAACATCCTGAGCGCAAATCCCACAAGTTGCTCGGAGGTGAATAGCAAAGGAAATTTGGAGTTTGAGAGGCCAATCAGAGTGTGCCTTCAAAATTATCTACTGTTTTAGATTATACTAATCTCATCTCATCCCTACCTAAAAAAGCCTAAGGTATTACTTGTATTTAAATAATTATATTTTATTTTTAGTTTAATTGTGAAGCACCTTTGGGTACTTTATCCCCATCCCCAGGTGGCATGAGTCATTGCCGCTAGCAATTGCGCATGCTCACTAGCTCGCTAATTTGAGCACTCTGGCATGGCTTAGATGTACCACATGTGTGGGACATTTGGGGTGGCTTTATAAGCTTAACCTCCATCCCAGACATCAGCACTGCACTGATGAGGCCCAGAAGGCCGAAACAGTACTGTCTGCAGTTAAAGGTGCTATATATAAATAATATTATTTAAACAATTATTATTTGTCAAAGGCGAGATGAATATCACATAACAATCACCTCAAGTGCAAACAGTCTGCAAAGATAATTTTCAAAAATCCCCTACATGTAATGAGTATGTAATTGTAATAATATTTTATTCTTATCATCATCATCATCATCATCATCATCATCATCATCACCTCTGCACACTCTTCAGCTGCACTAATTTGGTCTGCCAATGTATCATTGATTCCTTCAAGGACATGTTCTTCCCAAATGCAGAGCTGTGATTGAGCCTAACAGAATTGCACCATTAATTAACGACAGAAATAATTATTTAATTTACGGTTACCTGTCAGAGCAACAACTCAGATTGTTTGACTGATCTTCTGATTCTGCCATTATCGAGCCATGTGGATGTACCATGAGATCAAAGCCACAGTTTCATAGATGATTATTGCTTAATGAATACAGTAAAATTGTTGCATGGCAGCACTAATTAATTGGTCTACCAATGTATCACTGGTTCCTTCAAGGACATGCTTTTCCCGAAACGCAGTTGTTGTTTGACTGAGCTCCATTATTGAGCCATGTGGATGTACCATGAGATCAAAGCCGCAGTTTCATAGAATGGTTGCAAAATTAAACCCCATACTCAGCTCCCTTAATTTCTCATCCACCTATCCACAGCTATGCCCTGCCCTGTAATAAGCCCCTTCTGCTCTTCAAAGCAAGACCTGTAGTTGACAATATTGGCCATGGGATACTATAAACAAAGAAATACTATGAAAACAAATTAAAGGACCTCACCAGCATAACGGCCATTAGCATGTCCATTAACTCCATTGTCAAGTCAGCAGTTGGTGAATTGATAAAGTTCTCTTTGATCAATTTGAAGGCACCTGAAAATTAAAAGTCAGTTAAACAACAACCTCTACATGGCAATTAGGCAGTGCGTTTGTTGTATGAGGTTCTTGTTGGGCAAAAAAGATGACTCGAGTTCCAGTTTTTGTAAACCATACTCATTCCCTTAAGGTTCAGGTACACAGTAAAACAAATTTTTCATGTAGTTAAAATGTAATTTAAGCCACTGACACCTCAAACGTCCTAGGACAGCATCAGTTGACAAGTAAAATCATCTGGCATTGGACAAAGTCAAAATTTGTTTTAAAAGTCTCACTCCCAGGGGTCAATGGGTTAACAGAGTTAACAACAGGAGAGTTTGTATGTGCCAGTTATGGTCAGCGACACTGCTGCCAGGTCAGTGCACGTACCAAGATTCCCTGTGCTTGTGTGCCGTAAGACATTACCGTTGTAGTTGTGTAGTGTTCCAAAAGAGTGTTTGTGGAGTCCCATTGGTCACATTATACTTTGACAGCCAATTTTCTGGCCTGATTTAACTTCAAATGGGGTCTTCTCTGTTGCAATACTCAGTTCTTTTTAATTAAGCTATTATTCACGTCTTGGGGAGTAGCAAAAAAGCTTAACTGCCAAAAATATTGTATTCAATTCTTAGCCTGTTGGGCCAACTGATCAGATTGGCAGATTAATGCATGTCAATTATGCCCTCAGAGTGTGAGTAACAAGCTGTAAGCCTCCTACCTGCTGCGTTGTTAAAAGCATCAATGGCCTTAGCAAGACCTGACTGGGTTCTTCTGTCCTGTGCAAATTTGAAATCAATGTGATTACTCAAAAAAAAGTGATGACCTGTTACGTTCTAGGTTAATTTTTATGCAAAACTATTAACCATGAGAAAACCTGTGTGTAATTCCCTATATGTAATACATAGCTTCTAAAATGGCGGAAGCCATCAAAATCATAAGTTGAATAATTGTCCAATTAAACATGGCACTGGTAATGGTTCTTTGCTTTTACCCTTTTTGAGGAGCTGGGATGGGGAAGTTGTGAGAGCACTCATCCTTCCACCCATGTGCCCCACGTTCAATGCCTGGTCTCTCTGTCACATGTACATGTAGGCAGCCCAGTCAAAATGTTTTCAAGTAGTAGGCAAGCTGGCTATAGTAATAGGCAGGAGAGGCACGGCCTTCGGACTCTGCTGCAAGGGCCAGAGCCCTTGCATGCTAGGCAGGTCCGGGGGCTTGCTCCCCTGGGAAATTTTGAAACTATTGGCTTCAAATGGTTACATGTGGTGCATTTTAGGGTAAACTGAGCCCATATTAGATAGCATTAAGATAACAGTAATGAAGAGTCACACAAGACTTCCAATTTTCAAATTAAAGTTACATTCCGCCAGAAGTATTATTGGAAAAAAAGACAACTTTTGTACAAGCAAGTACTTCTCAACTGTGAAAGTGAAAAACTCAGTTGCTGAAAATTGACTCATACATGTAATATGATTATTATAGATCTTCAAATCATTTGAGCAATATATTATCTCAATGCAAAGCTATGGTTTTCCAGGGCTAAACAACTGATATAGTTTGAAAAAAGTTTGCACCAACGTAACAAGATCGCTTGGACGCCATCTTGTTTGTACCTGCAAAAACCGTGACCACTGACCATCCATTCGGCTCGCTTTCCCATGCCATTAGCACACAATGTTCAGACGTTCCTATAGAAACGATTGTGTGCGGCTCATGCACCTCCGGTTTACGTGGTGTATCTTTTAAATACAATTTGAACTGGAAGTTTTTAAGAGACCTTAGCTTAAAGCCTGAAAAACGATGAAGGCTTGCAGTATGCAGTTGAAACGTAGTGATTAAAAGACAACATAGTAAGAGAATGATAATACTTTATTAGTATTATTTGTACTTTATAGTTTACAGCGATGAACAAAACCTTGAAATAACCTCATCCTGAATACAAGTCTGACAAATGTGAATTTGATGTAAGCGGCAGACATTGTGTCGTAGGCGGCCAAATAGCCAGCTGCTGGCACATTTTGACTGGGCTGTGTAGGTAGAGTTTGCACTGAGGTTTTCTCTAAACACTGTGGTTTTTGTCTCTCATCAAAAAAACCATCACTTCAATAATCTTTCAATTTGAATTCATCTGCTCTTATTTGACGTGTGGTCTTCTTATTAGTACATGGCATTATAACATTAAGCACTATCGTGTTCACCAATAGAATTAGCTGTGTTAAATCAAGTGATTATTGACCACAATTAGAGTATCCAAGAACTACAGTACATAGCTAAAAATGGAATATTTTCATTGACAACTTTCACAAAAACTGCATCATTATTGCCTTACTTGTTTTGCTCCAATTTGACTCCAGATAGATCCAATGTTGAAGAGAATGCTGGCCTGTGTGAATCAAAAAGGCATCTTCACTGAGACTATAGTTACACTGATAATATTTACTATTGCTGTACAGTTTCAAAATCTAAATCCTTCATTGGCCAATGGCAGGATTACATAATTATTAAATTGTTTAACTCCCTTTTTGGCCTTTGACTGGAACAGAACTATGTAGCCATCAAAGTTTGGTCCTTTCTTTCTAGAACTTTATTGTGGGTCAATCTTCGCTTTGTTCTCAATGTAGTTTAAGCTTTGTCAGGCAATGATATTCCTTATCACTGAAGGGCAACAGTGTATTATCAAGGAGTCAAGTGCATATCAGGCAAGATAGCAGCAAAGAGCAACTGGTGTGTTTAAGGCAGTAAGCAGCATTTGGCAGGGTTCTGCACATAACCTGCACACTCTAAGTAGCACATAATATATTTTCATGGTGGCCCCTTTCTGTGGATTACATGAACATTTATCATACTCCTTCCCCCTCCTCCCTACACATTTCCCCCTTTTTCAGCTGTTAATGTAGTATTACAAGTGCCTGGACAACTTGATATAGCTAGGGGCCAATTGCTGAGTTACCAAGACTGACAACCATTCAAGGGATATTCTCAGTCCATGGGGGTGGGGTGGTCACAGTAGAGGCTCCCCCAGGCATCCCAAACACCAATCTTTCCCACAGTGTGATGCAGTTGTCAAAATTCATATTAATTATCAACCAGATGTCTGGCCACATCACTTTATAAACATAAGAATGTCCAAACCTTTTCAAAGGCAATAGATTTTTGTATTTTTGGTAGACCAGTAGTGGTATCAAACCTATTGAAATACAAGTCATATTTAGTAAACAGTATCTACACTACAAATTAGTAACTGCAAAAATTTATACATTGGTTATTCCAAATCACTATTATAAATCAGGGCTCAAAACTGTGACCAACAGAGTCACGTTCTCCCTTTGCAATTAAAATTATAATAATTATTGTATCTGGAGAAGTCGCAAAATAAAAGGGTTAGCTTTGCCATTACTTTTTCCAAAAGAAATATTAAAAGAAATGAAAAATTATTTTGTTTCCTGCCAGGCACTTTTGTTAGATCTGCATATAGCATAATTTAGCTGTCACATTACATGTACAATGCCTGGATCATTCAGCATTTTCAGCAGGTTCTTTACACACAGGTAAGGACTCATTTTGTTTTGTTAAATTTCTGACAATAAAATACAGCAGAACGACTTTATGACTAAAAATTGCAACAAGACTTTTTTTAAATTTCAAGCCCCGTAAATAACTAACACTGATTTGCATGTCTTTTAAAAGTGATAACCACCTTAAATCAAGGACAAACTTTGCCATATAAAAAATTCTGAACATCAAACATGGAAGTACTTTTGCGTAAGATAATAATAAAATTATTATTTCTTGAAAAGTTCCCTTTTTCCTGCAAAAAGCCAACCACAAAATTTATGACAACGAATTCATGATAAAAGTTAAACTGGAAGGGTATTTCTAAGATCGTCAAAATGATATACTGACAAAAGAATCAAAGAGATCTCTTTCTGATGTGATGACGAAACATGGTAAAGTGTTCCATTTTTCATCTTTAACAAAGAGTTCCTGAGATTGTGGTGCAATCTACAAGATCAATCTTTTGGCACTAGTTGTATTGCTAAGTTTGATCAAAATCGTAGATGTGGCTTATATACGAGACCACTGCTTTCAGAGGGAGTAACTAGCTGGTTTAAATAAAGATTTATTTAAACATCTACGCTATTCGGGAGAACTCACAAGGCAAATGGCCGACTGTTTTGTTACCCTTCATTACTTTCATGACCTGTTTATCCATGGGGTTGTAAACACGCACAGCTGATGTCCATGTTGTTTACTGATTACGAAGAACAACTCGACTCAGTTCAGACTCTTTTCTGTAAATGACTGGATGGTTATTAAGCAAACTTGCATCGTCCCCTGTGCTTTTCGGTCAAATTTCATTGCTTTCATTTCAACTTTGGGCTTTAACAATGAAAACAACTGTTGTCAGCCCCAAGAATTAAGGAAATCAATATAAGATAAGCCTTTAAAAGGTATTTTAACAGTAAGTTGAATAACTTCTTAAGGTTGTGGCAAGTGCAGCTTATGAGTTTTTCACGGTATTACTATTGTCCCAACACTAACCAGTGAAAGTAGACGGGCATGATGTTTCCCTTTCCTTTCCCAAAGAACTTCCTTTCGACAAAATACAGTTGATTGTAGTACATAAGTAAGGCATGAACACCAGTCTCATCTCTGTTAACTCTACTAACAGCTTCCTGCGAAAACACGGAAAGGTCACTTCAAAGCAGACACCCACAGATTTAATTTCCCTTAGACAAGTTTGCACAGGATTCACCATGAACCCAGGGGGTTCATTAAAGGCTGCACACGGGGCAAATTGACCATCATTCATCTGTACTGCTTACTTTATTATATTAAAAGCAATCAAAGTGCTCAGCTAGCCAACATTCATCATTGACCACCTGGGCAAAATTGAAAAGTGAAAATGGTTTCATTGAATTTGATTAATTTCCTATGACTTTGAAAATGCCAACATAAAACATTTCAGTCCTAGCAGTTCAGTATGGTGATGGTTGACACCTGAATTAACAATCTGCCTCAAAGATTGTTAGGATGCCTGGCTAAAAGAAATTAACCCACTGACCCCTGAGAGTGAAATCTATTGTCTGGACGATTTTATTCATCAATGGGGAGCTGGGGGGGGGGGGGGGGGGGGGAAGGGGTCCTAGGGCATTTGAGGTGCGAATGGGTTAAATCAGAACCGTTTTTTGGCTGGGGGCATTATTTCAGAGATTTTCACAACCTCTCATTTCCCCTTTAAATGTTGACTGCATAGGCAGGGTTCTCCCTAGTTTTCAGCCCAACAGGTATGGCACCTTTTCAAACCAGTAAAGCAATTGGTTAATGTTGGACGTTCTGCAAAGGATAAGCGACTTCTGAGCATTTGCAGGCGGTAATAAGTGCTCTTACAAGCGGTAAATTTTACCGGTTACCGCCTGATAAGGAGAACCCTGCATAGGGCAATCTGATGTACCATAAATACCTCAATACATAAACAGGAGAGGAGGAGAGAGCTTGGCAAGTCAGAGGGGTTGTGACTGATCAAGGGTATACCACAGGAAAATAGGGTAAGTATCCCAACACTTCTCATGTATTATTAAAATTTAATGGAGTCTGATCAAGTACATACAGCTTTAGCTCAACTGAGATCTTCTGATATATTGATAAAGTAGAAGAACAGTACTGATAAAGTATTCTCGTTCAGTTTTTCCATGTTAACCTAGACTGTTCACAGTCCCCCATTTTCCCCTTTGATTGTCAGGATCAAGCACAAACTGCCGCAATCTTTGTTTTTAAACAGCGAGCATGAACTGGGGAGAGCGACATAACTACCAAGTGGGTGGGGGGGAGTGGAAGGGTTTCAGTGGGACAAATACAGAGACTGTCCGATCTTAACTGCAACTAGTGTTCAGCGAGTGCCGTTGGACCAGCAACGGCAATACCTGATTGGTCCATAACACAATGCATCTGTCAATAAAAATACAGACAAGGCTCTCAACTTTCAAAAACAACATGGCTTATCTAGAGAAAGAATCTCAAGAGTCTCAAGTTTTTTCGAAAAGCTATCTAGGCAACTTGATGGATTATGTAGTCCTAAAATGGATTATGGATTATGTAGTCCTAAAAAAAGAACAGGTCATGAGTGCATGAAAAGAGCACAGGAAAACAGGGAACTGTGAACACTATAATGTTAACCACTTAGGAAAAGAGCCACACCTTTCTCATGTTTTCAAAGAGATCCAGCTCTTTTTCATACTTTTCTGGTGCATCACTGTAATGATCTAAAATAAAGTCCTAGAAAAACAACAACAACAGCAGCAAACAATATTTTTAATTAATGTTGATCCCTCTGACAAGGCATTTTAAAAATCGGCAGGTTTCTTTTACAGGTCACAGGTCACAGGTCACAGGTCATTGTTTTACTTATACAGAAAGCATCCTAAACATTCATAATAGCTAACCTTAGGCCTAAAAACTTTTTCTTTAGGCCTAATTTAGGCCTAAGGTTAGCTTTTATGAATGTTTAGGATACTTTTCTTTAGGCCTAATTAGTCAACCTAAGGCCTAATTAGGCCTATGGTTAGCTTTTATGACTGTTTAGGATGCTTTCTGTATTAGTAAAACAATGACCTGTGACCTGCAAAAGAAACCTGCCATTTAAAAATCTGTCTGAAATCACAAGCAAAGCATATTTTGTTCTCTTAGTCTTGGAGATACACACACATCCCTTGTACTGGATACCCATACATGTATAAGTCACTCCTCTTTATTTCCATAAGTTAAATTCAACCATAATGGTAAAGGCCATTTTGTATAATGGCATCATTTTATGACCAAGACCAGAATGCTTTGACCAAATACTAGGTCACAAAAATGTTATTCTCCACTCTTGTAAGAGCCAGGAAATTTTGCATCTATTGACAATGGAAGCCAAGCACAATATTCAAGGGTTTCATTAGAAGTCGGTTACTGGCGATGTACTGCCGTCTATGTTCTCAGAAGTCTGCCTTTCACTGCCGGCTACTCTGCCTTGATTTTCACTCAAACTCTTACAAAAGACTAAGGTGACACTGCTTATTTTGACAAGCCCAGGCATCTACTTCAAAACTGACTGAAACCCCTGAATATTCTGGACTTGTTGGTAAATTATACCACCATATATGTACAAAATATAATTATCCTATCATTATCAACATTTCTTGTGCTTCCAGGAGCACAAGCCCATAGGCTGCACTAGATACAAGTGTGAAGTAAATTAATGCTTTGCACATGGCTTGGTAAAAACCTATTATGCAGATTAGCGAGACATGGCATCTGACAGGATGCGGCGATGCGGATCCGCATAATTCACTGAAATCCGCATCTTCCGCATAATTCCAATATTTTCCGCAAAAAAACAGAAGAAATACCTGATATTAGTGATAAAGCAGCTCCTTAACATCCTCAAAAACATAAAAGCCGAAGAAATTGACTGTTTTGAAACGTTTATTTTCCTGAACATTGAAGAAAACACACCATTTCGTTCGCAAGATGAAAGTTCGTAAGAAAGATCGTAAGCAGTTTCCGCGCATTTTTTCGCCAATGAGCCTGGACACTAGTTTTTGTTCCTACAATGCTTTCCATTGGACGAGAAACAGTTACACTTCAGCAAATGACGTAACTGATAAGAAACTAAGGGCGCGTTCGATTGACCGTATTCCGGAATAGGATTACATGGAATACAAGTTAGAAATCCTTTGTTTTTACGGAGATTCACATTAATTAAAAATGTCGAACACCTGCTAAAATGCTATTTTAAACATATCTTTATTATCCTTGTTGCTTCAAAACGCCAGACATACCGTTTTGAATTCATCACTTCACGTATTCTTATTCCGGAATACAGTGAATCAAACGCACCTTAAGTCAATGATCGAGGGAATGGATCGCGCTCCAAAGGTATTACAATTTTGCTCCATTATCTCTAGCCTGCGCTCGCAGACGAAGCGACAACCGGAAATACGTCTGCGAGCGCAGGCTACATTATCTCAAAATTGAAACAAAATTCATGATGAGAAACAAAATAATTTTTTATCACTTTATTTATTTTACCAAAAGTTGCGGCAAAATCCCAACTGCTAACCCTTTTATTTCAACAGTGAAAGCTGGTCGCAAATTGGTGACTCCTCCATGTATTTTAATCACAAAGGGCAAAAATTCAGTCACAAATGCGATTGTATTGGTTGCAATTTCGATTACGGATTTACCGTAAGCATGTAAATACATTGGACGGGCCTAATTATTAGTTTTATAACTTGTTTAAGTTTCCTCATAATCCGGTGTAATTTCCGCATAATCAACGCATGTTTCCGCATAATATGGCCAAAAATTTCCGCATAATCCAGGGTTGTCAGTAGGTTTTTGAGTAGGAGGTTCCATCCAAAAAGTAGGTGGCTATTTCCATTTTATTTCTCCAATATCACGCTCAGAACTGACCTCCTAACATTCGGAGTAACCGGCGCAGTATTCAAAATAGCCGGTGAAATGCGCCGGTTGCCGGCTTATTTTGACAACCATGATAATCTTTAATTTTTTTCCGCATCCTATCAGAAGCCATGGCAAGATAATGCTTAACATTTCCAAATGAAATTAATCAATATAATGTACATTAAAAAGCAAGCCAAGAACACAATATTATTTATTTATTATTATTATTATTATTATTATTATTATTATTATTATTATTAGACCTTTATGGGCATAACAGCGAGCCGTTGCTTGTGAAACGAAACAATAAATTGTGATTGTTATTTTAATCACGTGGGCATGGAGTTGTCACATAGGAGTTTGCAAATATTTAGCATTGAATTGAGCAATTCATTAAATTCATAGAGCTTTTGTGGTGCAAACATGGCTGGTCGATTTCGCTTTCCAAAGAGTAAAGAAGAAAAGACCAGTCTAGAGTCGGAGCCACTCCAAAACCAACAAAAATTAATACAACACTAAATGGGGTAGAAAAGTCTTTGAGGAATGGCAGCAGAAGGCTGCAAAATAAATGTGCAATGTCAGAAGTTGCTGGAGTGGCCGGTCTCAAATGCGAAGATGTGACCGTTTCAGTAGAG
>OX421447.1:49021968-49054468 GCA_949126865.1 Montipora capitata | reverse complement strand
TTTCAACAACTTGCAATCACTTAAAAAAAGAAAGTATCTTCTTTGGAACAATTTGCCAACACAGACATTGGTACAGCTGTAATGATGAGAGTGATGATAGTAATCAGGATTACTTTTTCCAAGGATGGAACTCCACAGCACGTCAGGTATGTTGAATAATAGTACCATGTACATTTTGTATTTATGGAGACAACATCAGGGGAAATGTATTGCAGAATATAATATGATCCACACCACCTAAAAATGACATAAATAAACTAAAGTCATTTCAAAGGATCACAAGAATAATATAGATAGTATATTTATATCATAATAATTATATAATTAATTAATAATTAAAAACGTATATCATAAATATAATAATAATAATAATAATAATAATAATAATAATAATAATAATAAATTGAGAATAATTATTTCACAAGAATAATTATATTTCTTCTTTATACAAAATATTTAATGTGAAGTTTAACTACAGTACTGGTTAACCATAGTTTGGTTTTAGTAATATGGATGTAAATACAGCTGCATTCATTTGGTATCCCTGAAATAAGGAAGGGAGGCCATGTCGCTATTCTTATGCAAACGTTTCCCTTTTGTTTGCTGTATAGCCGTGAAATTCAGAAACAAGGATCTTGACCACCCTTTAACTCAAGGATCAATATTTAGGTAGAAATTGCAACCCAGTTGACATTCAGATGATAATAAAATAATATTGTTTGATGCTTCAATTCTCTGGTTTGAAGAATAACAAATGCAATAAAAGAAAAACAATGAAACATTGGATTTCAAATTGTAGATGCGTGATTTACATGAATATTGTTATTCTTTAACCAGAGTAGCATCAAACCCATGGGTTTCAATAAGATTTGAAGTAGACAGCCAGTCAGGTATAAAAGCTGGCCATTCATGTTCAGCAAGAAGTGTGCTTTCCTGTTGGGGCAACCCATCAGAAATATTTAGAATCTTAATATACATTTTTGTAGCTGTTGATTATTAGCTGCAACAACAATACTAATAATGAAGAGGCAAGGAGAAAAAGGGTGTAAGTGACCATTTTCCGAATTTTTCCAATCGATATTTAAATTGCCACAGATGGTTTAGAAATGAAAGGAAAAGCAACAACATGTTTTTTTTTTTTTTTGCTTTTTCACGGTTTATATTCGAGAATTAATTATCACGTTCAAAAAACTCTGCTTGCTAAACAAGAAACAAAAGAAACCTCTTGTATTTTAGATAATTGCATTAGTGAAGCGACACTTACAGCTGTACCTGTGTTTGTTCAAATACTCAAATGAGAGACCTTTCACACAACAGTGCTTTCATCGGTAGAGCAATCGAATAGATTACTTCGAAAAATCTCATAATACTCTTTGTGTGTCCCCCCAAATTTTGCATAAGCATTGTTTCCAGTTTCTCTTGGGACTTTTGCTTATGCAAAATTTGGAGGGACAAACAAAGAGTATTATGGTATTTTCTGAAGTGGCCTATAATGCGCATAGTGCGTATGTCACCAGGACCTGATCATCCTCCTTTTAGAGTTCGCCACATAACCTTTTTTTTGTCTTTTTCTTGCTTTCTAGATTATCATTTTCAAAGATTATTGCCTTTTTTGCCAAAAAAGCTTCCAAAGAAAAGTTACTGCAAAAAATACTGCAAAAGGCTGTAAGGCTGCAAAGAAACCCAAAATTGCTCACTTTGAATCGACTAAGTACTAAAAAGGTGTTTTGTACATAGAAATAACAAAAGGAAAGTGATAAAGAATGTCTTAAATATTCCATTGATATATAAACACATATAACAAGGTTGGTTCTCTTTGTTAAATTTCTGTTTGTGGTGTTGGCATTGGATAATAAATCATTTTAATACTTTCAATGATAAGATGCCAAGTATTGTAGGTAGTGGTACACCAAGAAGAGCCACCTTTGATATTCCTGGTATCAGTAATTACTCACCAAAAATAATGAAAATGATGTCATAAAACCTTCCTTAGTCAGTTCCCATGGTCCACCATACTCTTCCTCGTCAATTTTTTGAAAGTTCGTAAAGTATATATACAACACACCAGCATTTACTAGTACAAATCTATGAAGACAAAAGCAACTGTTAGAATAAACTTTAAGGTAATATCTGCTATGAGCCTAGAAGGCCCATCAGGCCGGCACTAATCTCCAGTTACTGTAGCATGAAGCGACTTGGAGCATTTTTACTCCCCCCTGGATGGGATGCTAGTCCATTGCAGGGTTACCCCCAGCATTAAATTCTCCAATACCCATTTATACACCTGGGTGAAGAGAGGCACCGTGAGAGTAAAGTGTCTTGCCCAAGAACACAACACAATGTCCCCGGCCAGGACCCGAACCCGCACTAACCATGAGGCCACCACCCCTCCCAAGAATAAAACTTAGGTTCAGTTAAATAAAAGTAGATGGCACACATAATTTAGCAATACACATTATTCCAAAATGGTTGCTATTTTAGTATTATTTTGTTTCCTTGCAAATTGGCCCTTTTGGCCTCGCTTTTAAATGGAAAGAATATTAAACCTTGAGCAAGGCCAAAAGGGCCAATTTGCAATTTCAACCAAACGAATACTAAAATAGTGGCCATTTTGGAATAAGGTGTATAAATCATGTCTTAAGTTTGTTCTCTCACAAAGGGGAAAGAGTAAAAAAAGAGAGACAAGTCGGGAAGAAAAAGAAGACTCTGCCAGCTGCCTTGACATTCTTTGATTTGCTGCTCATGCATTAAAATGAATGAGTCAGTTTTTGCGCATTATCAATCATCATGCATGATCAATATTTTGGAAATTAAAACAGCGGGCAATTTTTAACTGTCTAAATTCCCATGAGTATTTCCTCCGTATGTCAGTTACAGATTACAGAAACTACATTGTAGTCTGCCAGAAGCCTATGAATTTTTCAGTAAAAATGAAATGGCAATTTAAATGAATTCTATCTTGAGATTCCTGGGTTGTCGTATGTTTGCCAGAGTTGTTCGAAAAAATATGGACTGTTGTTTTCGTTTTGTGGTTTTGCGGTTACTGGTCACACATGACTGACATCCAAATACATTTGAGTTTTTAACGCATGCTGAATTGATATGAAATGTTGAGGCAGCTGGCAGAGTCTTCTTCCTCTTCCCGACTTATCTCTAGTAGGAAGATCAAAGGAGACTCAGCTCGCAGGGTACTGGCTGAGTAGCTAAGTTGGATGAGCAGCACTGTGTAATCACACGGCCATAGTTTTGAACACTTTCATCCAAGCCTGGGGTTTTCAGGCCTCCTCGCAACTGCTTAAATTGCCTATCTAATTATGATGATCTTCCTTACTTTCATTTCAGTTATTTCCAGAAATGCACCTAATTAGAAGCACGCCAAATTATTTTGACATCCAACATGAAGGGTACCTTATTTTAAGGTAAAGGTTAGTGTTGTTTTTAGCTTAGGATAAATGCAGCTATTTACCCTTCTTTGAGGAGAATCATTCAGGGGTCACTTCGTGGCATAAATAAAATAAAATTATTGTCAGTATTCCGAGACATGAGTGATGTTGAAGTTCTGGAGAAGAGCAAGGGGACACTTTGTGATGCTTATTGAAATCTGTGAGCATCTAATTACCAGTACTTACATTTCTGGACATATCTGTTTCATTTAATGCTTATACATGTAGCTACATGGAAACCTCTCCAACTTGGTCACAACATTAGCCATACAAAATGAAAAATCTCTTACACAGTTTTTACAGCAAATTACATGTTTATTTCTCATTATTTTTTTAATTTAAATGTACACTTACAATCCAATGGCAAGGATTCCTTTCAGAGGCAAAATACCCCAAATTATACCTAATACAATTGCTAAAATCTGTCTGAACCAATAAATTACATCTAGGAACTCATCCTGAGGAGACAAAGAAGACAAAATTCAGGTAAACTACAAACAAAATGTACTCATAGGTAGAATAAATCATTTAATGCAAAGATTGATCAGAACATCAACATTACTATCCTATGTACATGTAGGCAGCCCCCATCCAAGAAGAAATCCAGACAAAGAGGATTAAACCTAGGTGACCCCAGGATTCAAAGGCAATTGGTGCCTTTGTAAATCAACAAAGAAGAGCAGTGGGACAAGTGCCCAAAATTTAATAAATCAAAGACCCTTTCCATAAATGGCAGCAAACTTTATACATCCTTACCCATGACTTTGCTCTCATTAAATAAAGCATTTAACAGTAATAATTACACATCTAAAGAGGTCTTTTTTTCTCACAGATCCAAAAGTGCGACAGTGTACCGGTATTTACATAACATGATTTTAACAATTATGAACAATAAAAATCAAGAAATGATTCTAGATTTAGCGTAGAAAATAGCACTTTGTACAAAACAATGTTTCAAGTCTTATCAGGAATGCTGTCTTCCACCACAATAGAAAGAGGCGGACATTGTTGCTGTCCCTAGACAGGGACCTATATTCAATGTGAACAAACACCTACGTCCCATCTCGCTGACTCCCATTTTGTCAAAACTTGCTGAGGGGCATGTTGTAAAGAACTTTGCAAAGCCTGCAGTCCTCAAAAAGATTGACAGTTGTCAATTTGGGGCTGTACCCAAGTCGTCTATGGTACAAGCCTTATTAATAAGTATGCTGGATTCCTGGTTGAATGGCACTGATGGCAATACCGTGACTATAAGGATTATCCTTTTTGATTGTCATAAGGCCTTTGATCTCATTGATCATACCATCTTGGCGGAAAAACTTCTCGGGTATGACCTTCCAAGAGAGATTGTGTTGTGGATTGTGGACTTGTTAACAGACCGCAAACACAGGGTGAAACTCAGTCAGGATTGCATCTCTGAATGGGGTTTCGTACCAGCTGGGGTCCCTCAAGGAACAAAGATGAGCCCCTGGCTCTTTTTCATCATGATGAATGACCTCAATGTTCCTGGGATGCAGCTCTGGAAATATGTAGATGACATCACTATGTCTGAGTGTGTGGGAAAGAACAAGTCAAGCAACATTCAGAGTGCAGCTGACGAACTTTCTGACCAGGCAGAGGCCGACAGATTCCAACTTCACGTTGTTAAATGTTAGGAAATGAGAGTCAGTTTTGCTAAACAGACACGCCCTTTTGCACCAGTGACAGTAAGTGATACGAACATTGAAGTAGTAGAGAGTGCCAAATTGCTTGGTCTAACTATAAGCGCTGACCTCAAATGGAATTGCCATGTATCTAACATAATAAGCAAAGTATCATCTAGATTATATTTCTTAAAGCAACTTACAGTAAATGCCCACAAGTTCTAGAGAAAGGCCTTTTACTATTCTATAATTATTACATGTATCAGACCGCTCACAGAATATGCATGCCAAGTTTATCACAATGCCTTGCTTAATTATCTAAGCAAAGATCTTGAAAGATTACAATGACATGCTCTACGTATTTTATATGCAGATATATCTTAGGCACAGGCACTAGAGAAATCGGGTTTACTGAGGCTATCTTAGCATCGTGAGGCCTTAACTGCACGCCTCTTTGATGATATTTTTAACAATCCAAAGCACAAACTTTGTGCTCTTCTTCCTGCCACATGCCACTGCCCGTATAATTTAAGATCCAATTGTACATGTAGGTTCTTTCGCCGTCAGTGTAAACAGGAAACGGTGCCAGTCAAGTTTTATTACCGGTAATGCACAATTGTAGCTTTCTGGATCAGTTAGTATTTTATCTTTATACATTTACTCTTATAGTTTATAAATTTTTATATACAACTTCTCATTATTTTATTCTATTCGTTGTTTTTTAAGGTTTATGATTTTATTGTAATGCTATAGTTTAATTCAGTTGAATTGCTGTAATTCTATTTGCAATAAACTTTCTATCAAAATGGAAAGTCTCCAATTTACGCTTAATGCTTTGGTGCGCAATAAAAGACAATAGACACGACTTGGGCATAAACGAGGGGCAGGGAATGTACTGGCAAGGCACGGATAATACCCACCGCCGGTATGGACCACCAGATGAGGGGCCTCAGCAACTAGCTGAGGGGGTGCCTCATGCCTGTATTGCAAGGCAGGCATAGTTGCTAGCATAATGTCCTTGGGCCAAGTTAATCCAGTCCAGCAAAGTAACAATATGCCCCCTCCCTAATGGGGCTTCAGCACAGGGCTGAAGGGGTGCCGCAGGCAGTAATTCCCCGCCCAAAGTGCCAAGATAGATGAGGAGTGCCCTCTGTGAAGCCCATTTAGTGGTTTTGCTCCCACTTAACAGGGAGAAAGAATGACCTCATCTCCACCGAGTTTGCAATAGCGAAAAGCGAACATTGCCTGCCCAGAGGGTGAAAGGAGAGAACCCATGAGTGGAAATAGGGGTCAAAAGCATGACATGAGGATAAAGAACGAAAACCAATGGGCATCGCACAGACACTGGAGGGGGTAGGACCCTGGCACAACACATTTGACTGGAGGGGATGGGACCCTTGCAGAAAACACTTCTGTCAAAATACTCATTAACCATAGTACAACATGAACTTGAAAATAGTAGAAAGCCCAAAGACAATGTCACAGAAAGCCCTAAAGTGTCAAATGGGCCTTGTTTTTGTTAAGAATGAAAACCAATGGCCATTGCACAGAGACTGGAGGGGATAGGACCCTCGCACAAAACATTTGACTGGAGGGGATATGACCCTCGCGCAAAATATTTCAATCTGTCAAAATACTCATTAACCATAGTACAACATGTACTTGAAAGGGGCAGACAGCCCAAAGAGAGAATGTCACAGAAAGCCCAAAGAAGCCAAATGGGTTAGTTTTGTTTTGTTTTGTTTTTTTTTGGTCTGTTTTAAGGAAGAAACATGGCATTAAGCTAAGGATAGTGGCTAACAGAGGAATAGAAGCGCAAATCGACGTGGCCAAATTTGAGGGGATGCCAACAAAAAAGTGGCACTGGGGCCATAGGTGAAAACACTATAGGTTTTCAGGCGTTTCTTTGGGAGGCATTCGCTTGTTCATAATGGGCCGCCATTTTAAAAGCACACAGCCGGTAGAGGATTACCATTTCATACTGTCCTCCTCTCACTGAGTGCAATTTTCTTGACTCGCCTCAGGCCTCTGTTAGTCCCACTACCAAGATGACTACCATAGTACATTACTGAACGAAAATGTCAACAAGACACTCTAGTGTGTTTAAAGATTCCAGGGGAATTTGTTAACAGGAGGAGCAGGAGGCCAATGACTGGGGAACTTTACACTTTGTTTCCTTGGGGGTCCTAATGTAAGCTTAGTATGCGTTAGATTTCCAGCGACCCAGAATTTTGATTAGCTAGTCGAGAATGCCAGCGGCTCCAGCGGTCATAGCAGCACCAATTCTAGAACTGTGAGAGGCATAGGAGGAGCTGTCACTGTTGCAGAGGTTTAGGAGAGTCCTTAAGTTGTTGGTGAGTGAAGTCCGGGTGAGATTTAGTCCACAGGAGAATCTGAAGATTGGCTGGCCAGGGTCTTGAGTTGCAGTTTGGAGCATATAATCTTGCAGAGCAGTGATCGCACATACGTCTGAGTTTGACTTGCAATAGTGACCCTGGCCATCTCCCAGAAAGGGTCAGTTTTGGACTTTTTGATTGCAATGTCAAATGAAATAGGGTGAAAGATGTTGGGATGCAATGAGATGTCTGCTCCAGCAAGATGGGACTGAGGGTGGAAATTGCCATTGCAGGTAAATTCACTGCTTCTTAAGAAGCGAAAAAATGCTATGGTAAATGCAGCCCATAGCATAGAAGAGTCAACAACGGAAGACTGAAATGGTTGTAACTTGAAATGGACAACTGAAGAGGTGATCGGGTAGCGAGCCTTCTTTGCAGTGCCATGGGAAAGTTTGATCCCCTTCAAAGTTCTGTGAAGGACTGGCATTGCCGAAAGGTCCAGGGGAGAGCCAAACTGAATGTGAAGGTTGTTGACTGCTGCCAGATAAACTTTAATTGTGCTGTAAGAGACTGTGTTGGACAGATTAGTAACAAAATGGATCAGGGTGGACTGGTGGGCAGGTAGAAAGGGGTGTTGGGGGAAATGAGCTTTTGGAAAAGGCAGAACTGAATGAAATAGTGCTCACTAGTGGAATATGTCCGACGAGTTGAGGTGGCGATGGACTTGAAGATATACCGGTAGGTGGCGGCCTGTACAGTCAAACCTTGGTCAGGAAAAGAGGGATTGGGCGGCGATGTATGTGCCAGCAATGCCATTGTCGACTCCAGGTATATGTTTGGAAGTAAAGGTAAAGTTGAAGAGGAGGGTTTGGAGGGTGATTAAACGGACAAGGTTCATGATAGTGGATAGAATAGTGACCGTTGCTTGGTTATCGCAATGAAAATTAGATTAGTAACAAAATGGATCAGGGTGGACTGGTGGGCAGGTAGAAAGGGGTGTTGGGGGAAATGAGCTTTTGGAAAAGGCAGAACTGAATGAAATAGTGCTCACTAGTGGAATATGTCCGACGAGTTGAGGTGGCGATGGACTTGAAGATATACCGGTAGGTGGCGGCCTGTACAGTCAAACCTTGGTCAGGAAAAGAGGGATTGGGCGGCGATGTATGTGCCAGCAATGCCATTGTCGACTCCAGGCATATGTTTGGAAGTAAAGGTAAAGTTGAAGAGGAGGGTTTGGAGGGTGATTAAACGGACAAGGTTCATGATAGTGGATAGAATAGTGACCGTTGCTTGGTTATCGCAATGAAAACAAATTCTCCTATTGGCCCACATGGGGCCCCAGAGCATGCAGGCAAGGTATATAGGGTAAACCTCCTGCCAGGTGATGCTAATAAGGTGGTGACCTGGAAGCCATGAACTTTGAAACCACTGATTATCGAAAAAGGCTCCAAAGCCAATAGAACCTGTGGCATCGGTATAAAGATGGATATCAGGGGATTGTTCGGTGAAGGGGGGGGGGGGGGAGGGGAGAAACAGACTGACCCCATTCCAGTGGTCAAGAAAAAGTTGCCACATGATAACATTAACTTTCTGTTGAGGAAAATAAGTTGCCCTAGTTTGGAGATATTGTGGGTTAGGTTGATTATGCATTGCATAAAGGGGCATCCGGGCAACCTTGCAAGCAAACTGTAAAGACCCGATGAGGGACTGGAGGTCATGCAGAAAACAGGCCCTTTTTGAAGACCATGTGGAAAGTAGGGTCCATATCAACTTATCCTCAGGAAGCCGAGCTTGCATTTTGACAGAGTCAAGGGTAATTCCCATAAACTCCAGAGCTTGGATGGAGTGGAAGGTTTTGTTAAGGGCAAGGGGAATGTTTAACTCTGTGAAGAGGGTAAGGATCTTACACAGGGTTGTTGCACAGAGGGAGGAGGGATGTGGTTGATCGATGAAGAAATTGTCGAGATTGTGGATGATAGAAGGGATCTTTAAATAATGCTTAAGTAACCACTCAAGGGATTCAGAAAGCTGGTTAAAAATGAAGGGGGCGCTCCGGGGGCCAAAGGGAAGGGCTTTGTCAAAGTAGTAGTGGTCTTTCCAGGTCATTCTCAGGAGCTCCCAGTCCTCAGGGTGAACAGTGCTTATTCTGAAGGCAGATTGGATGTCAGTTTTGGTCATGAAACACCCAGGACCATGTTAACCCATTGACTCCCAGGGGTTCCCCATTGACGAGTAAAATCGTCTGGCGTTAGACAGAGTAGAATACTCTGGCGTTAAACAGAGTAAAATACCAGTTTCAGCTGGTTTGGACGTCAAATGGTTAATGGGGACATCGATATGTATGTATGTATTGGAGGGTGAGGTCTTCAATGGGTATACAGGTGTTTAAGCTCTCTGAGGACCCCTTAGGATAGGATAGATGAAAAATAGTATGCCAGTTTTCACTGTTCTTCTTTGGGACAAGACCAAGGAGGATGGGGGGGGGGGGGGGGATTGGACGGGGCCAGCAATGCGACCAAACTGAACCTCATCAAGGAGGTTGGCCTCTATGATTTGGGGTTGATGGTTCGCAGAAGGAAGGTTAAGGGCATATCTAGAGATACAGGGCCCTTTATAGCCCACCCTGAAGCCATTGGTCAAGCCTGCACAGAGGTAAGAAACAAAGTTCTGATAGGGGTAGTGTTTAAGAAGGTCACGTAACAAAGGGACATTAACAGGAGTTTGGGCCTTTTGGGACTGCAAGAAACTAGTGGTTTGCTGATTTTTTTATCACCATGGCCTCTAGTTTTGCAAGAGGAGTCTTCATGGCAGTAGGAGGGGTGCTCTCCATTACAGGTCTTACAGTGGTGAATGAAGGGGCATGGGTCTTTGCTGCACTGGATTCCCTGGTTGAAGTTGAAGCAGACTCCTCGTGAAGGGGGCCTAAGGGCAGAGAGGCAGCAGCCGTAAGTGGTGTGATCCCCACTCCCACAGATTGTACAGGAGGATTTAGCTTGTCCAGTAATTCTCATGAACAAAAGTTGAGGGTCCCGCTCTCCCCAGTTAACAGCGACGTTTGTGGCTGCTTTCTGACGAAAGTCAATGTCATAGGAAAGACATGCGAAACCTGTAAACTTCCTTTGAGCTGATTGAATAAACTCTTGATAGGTAAACACCTCTACCGCCCTTTGGGGAAAAGAAGTGAGAAGGACAGTGCAATACACAGCAAAGGCCAATAGCCATTTGTTGATAGGATCAATATGGGTTTTCTTCTTCTGAGAGGAAGACGGGGAGCGCTAAGTTGTTTTCCGTCAAAGGAAATAAATACCCCGGGAAGATCGTTGCCTGAAAGGCACGACTGTTCTGGCAGCAATGCATTAAACTCAACCTTTAATATTGCCTGTTTAACTTTGGTAGGAACATGTGCTGATAGCGAAGACTGTCCTTGAGAGATAGTGGGAGGAATGCCATTGCTGACGCTGGGTTGGTTGAGAAGGCTGGCGATGAAGTTGGGATTGGTGAGGTCCAATTGCCGTGGTGGTTGGCAAGGTGTCACAAGGTGAGGTGGAGGCTCTTGCGGTTTAGGCAGGAACTGAGTTGGCTGTATATTCTTAAGTTTTTCGTCCACGACGGTGAAGATAAGAGTGGCTAGCATTGGTTGGGGACGTATCCGTGTTTGAAGCTTTTCTTGCTCAGACGCCAGCTTGGATTGGATTTGACCATTGTTGACCGCCTTGCATTGTTTCAGGCAAAGCGTTGTCCGGAATGGTGACAGTTTCTGGTGGATCTACAGGGGATGAAACGTCCTAAGGAGAAGCACTTGAAGTAGACAGGTACATGGTGGGGCATGAACGTTTCTCTGCCGGTTCAGAAGGATGGGAATCTGCGCTTCCTGTCCGCGAGCAATAAGATGGTGCAGATGCATCTATGGTGTGAAGGCATTCAATCAATTGTTCCCAGTAAATTGTTTTGAGGTTAGGCTTAGGTTCAATTCACACTGAGCATGCAGTAGGGTGGTTTGATGCTGCTAGCTCTCATTAAAGGAACTCTCAACAAGGCTCATCAACGTAATTAGCTTTAGCGGAAGGTTTAAACCACAGGTCACTCGTTACAGATCATTGTTTACCCATACTAAAAAAACTCAACACCTTCAATTTGGCTAACCTTGCACCTAATGAGGCCTAAGTTTAGCATTAGTAAAGGTTTTGTAACGAGTGACCTGTGAAAAGTAACCTGTACTTTAAACATGTCTTTAGTCTTTTTCCTCCTGATAAAGACACTAGCACGAGTTCTTGTGTCGAGACATTGGGTCTTGAATCTTTTACTTACATAATTCTTCTTTAAACCAGATCACCATGCCATGAAATCATGTCTGGTAACAGAAACCTTCTTCTTGTGTAAATATATACCTTGTCTTCCCACGTGGAATCTTTCTTGAAAGCCTTCTTCATTGTCGCTGATACTGATCCACTGGTTGCAGCAACATCTTTAGAACTTTTAGTGACTTTCTGTCCTGACATATTGAACCTAACGAGACTAACATTTATATCGAGCAAAAAATGGACAATTCAGATCTGCAGGAACAATAGTTCCTTCATATATGAGACTTTGTAAGGTACCTTTCCGAAAGATACCGCTGACCGTACCTAAATGTCCCATAATACACCTGGATTCTCCCACTCTGCCCTCTTTCCTCGCGTTGTGGTGTAGTTTTGGTTGGAAGGTTAGTTTTGCGAAACAATCCGCCAAAATTCTCGAGCATCGTCCCATCCCTGTGCAAAGTATTACAATGCGTTTATATCAGATGACTTTTTCGTTGAAAGAAGCCTATTTTAACGGCAAACTGAAAGTGGTGAAGTTTTATCTGGTCTTGTCATGAGACACATCAAATTTTACATAATAATTTTTGGTGGAAAATATAAATATGTGTTAAAGATGCCAACTGAAATAAAACACAATAAAGTGGTACTTTATTTTCATTTCTTTTTCATTTGTGGCTGGTTTAACTTATTTTTAGGTTTTTACAGCCACAACTTTCCACCATGGCCCCCAAACACAATAATATGATACATAACAACCACTTCCACAAGCAGTGGCAGAACTATGTACGAACATGGTTCAATCAGGCGGGACGTAAGAAGCGCAGGCGACTTGCTCGTGACAAAAAGGCTCGGAAGATTGCACCCCGGCCAGTTGCTGGTGCTCTGCGACCAATTGTTCGTTGTCCCACCTTTAAATACAACACCAAGATAAGGGCTGGACGAGGATTTACTCTTGAGGAGCTAAAGGTAAGTTTACTGACATGGATATCATCATTCAGTATATGAGGCGATAAGGAGCCAATTCAACACCAGAAACACGAAAATAGCATCTTGTCGTATCTGTAATAGTCACAGCTGAGGCAGAAGGAATTAACCAAGTCCAAACAAGCTTACAATAATAATTGTCTTTTTTTTGTTATGGTAAACAGCTGCAAGAATTTTCATCAGAAATCTTTAAGTTTTTTAAAAATATATTCTTGCTTTTATCCTGACGCATGTACATATTTTGAAACTCTGACAGGGGTTGCGGAGTACGTTTGAAAGTGGTGGGGTGGGGGCTGGGTTTTGGTATGGATCACGTAAGTGTGAGGGGAGAGGTTTAGGAGAAAATAACAACATAGAAAAAAAGTGGGGGTGGGGGGGGGGCTATAGCCTCCTCAGCCCCTCCTTCTCTGCAGCCTTTGTCTGAACTTGCTCATTATTTGACTTAAGGAGCCTCAAGCTAGTTTCAACACTTTCTAGAAACTGTACTTTCTATGGACTGTACTATTTGGAAGGATTGAATCTACCCAGTTGTTTCACATAATAGCAAAGTTGTGGTACCTTATGAGACGCTAATGATTGTCTTACAAGGTGCACTCATTGATGAGATGTAAAAAGGTTACCATGGCAACAAAAGAATCACCCTTCCCCCCCCCCCCCCCAATAATTTGCCTTTAAACACATATCTCAAAAATCAACTAGGTGATCCCCAGTTTTAATTGCTGGAGAGAGATCAGCAGGCTTAGACAAAAGTCTCGGCACGGTTGAAACAATTATCTTGAGCAGATTTGACTCCATACTCCATACAAGTCACAATGTTTGCTGCTCATCAGCTTGGGGTACCTGTAATATCACAAAAACTAAACAGTTACAGTGCTGGAAATAACAGTCGGTCATCGGACATTGTCCGACCAAATTTTGAAAATGTCCGGCCAATTTCACATTATGATCGGACACGATGACCAAACATCTCACCAGCACATCTTGAGTTATCTTCTTCAAGGTGTTGTCAGTCAATAAATGATGTCCGGTCCAATTTGTCAAATGTCCGACCAAAATGAAGATTTGAAAGGACATATGTCCTGTGAATAAAGAAAAATTATTTCCAGCACTGAGTTATCTGCTTGAACAAAATAAACTGATGCACCAAGCAATTTTGGCCAAGGACACCAAAGTTGATCATTGTTCTTTACATATTATCAATGTACTGTTTCCACTTTACTTCTCTCAGACAATGTGTCACAAAGCAATATCACTAATCTTTAGCTTTACCATGATTACCAGAATCAACTACTGATTCTTGGCCAACAAGGAACAGTGATTTCAGTATAGAATATTGTACATAACATTTTAAACATTGACCTGATATACTGTGCTTTTTATTTCCTTGTTAGACTGCTGGCATCTCGCGTAAAGTTGCTCCTACCATTGGCATCGCGGTCGACCACAGAAGGAAAAATAGGTCAGCAGAATCCTTGCAGGCGAATGTGCAAAGACTGAAGGAGTACATGACCAAATTGATAATTTTCCCAAAGAAGGCAACCAAACCCAAGCAAGGAGATAGTGCGGTAAATGCCTTGTTTTACAGTTTTGTTTCTGTCACTTAATGTGCAAGTTCATCCCAAAGTTCATTTGTTGAAGCTACAGGTGTAGCACAGGAAAGAAATTTTTTGAATTGATCATCACATAATTTATCTTTGCTGTATGATTTTTGCCACGCCACTGAAGTGTCAAACTTAAATTTTAGAGCGATGTCTCACTGATAATGTTGTTAAAACTTATCAATCTAACTAAACTAACTAAATTCATACCAACTTACTAAATTCAGTTTTGTGAAGATTTTAATAAGCTGATGGAGCATCATGATTTGATGAGTTATGTGATGGGTCTATCTGACAGTTTCAAGGCTTTAACCCATGCACACCTGAAGTGCCCCTAATTGGTGGGTAAAATCGTCTGGTGTAAAAAGAGAGTGGAGTAAAATCTATAAATTTGACTCTCAGGTGTGGAAGGGTGAAAGAAAATTCAGAAGACAGCTCTTTTAAATTCTTCAAATGAAACACTTTTGAATGAACAGTGTTGTTTGCACATAATCATTCAAGGGTGGTTGGGGTTTCAGAAAAAGTATCTCTGAAGAGACAGTCAATTTGCAAGCTTTTGAAACTGCGCAAAAGACAAAATTTAACGTGAATGATGCTTTCTATTTGTCCATTAAATACATTCGTGCAAGTAGCTCTGTCAGCTTCACTTGTAGGCTCGATTTCCGCCGCTTACTCGAGTTCGGGTATCCTCCCCGAGAAGAGACGGCTAGACGCACGAGCGATAGATTGTGTCTGTGACGTAAATTCAAAATATAATTTATGCGAAGTTAATAGTTGCGGGGAAATAGGATTAGACATCCCAAAAACACTGATTTTAAGAAAACAGAAATTACATAGCAATGCTTAAAACGTCTGTGCGAAGTTTCCAGATGATACGAGCTTGAGTTTGTGGTTAAATGATCGATGTGAGTTTGAATTCAACCGACGAATCATCAACGAAATCTTCGGCTGCTTTAGCTCTCAGTCGACCTCATCGGCCCCCTCGTTTTGCCAGCAATAAACTCAGCAGTCGTTTCAAATGATCTTGAGGAATTTTACTTGCTCTTACATTAGCGAAGTATGAGGAGAAAATTGCAATAGCAATGGATTTGAAAACCATATTTTGACCTTGGCGCCAACTGGAAAATCAGTGAAGTTTGCGAACTCAGGCGGTAGAAAACGACACAATTCCCATTCTCCAGCTTCTCGAACACTTGTCGTTGTCGCAATCTTGGATGTTTCCTATCTTAAAGCACTGTAAACCTCGAACAGGCCGGGTCAAAGAATACCTTCGCAGCCAAAACATATAATTTATGCCAGACGGATTTGTGCAGGCGAGTTTCTGATTGGCGGAGATTAACAATGGCTCACCTCACGCGTCCAGCCGAGATTTCAGGAGTGAGCGCTGGCTTATTTCCCGAAACAGCGGCTGGTAATCGAGCCTACTTTACTTGCTTTTAAAATGTAACATAATTGACTTTGTATGATAATTCTCTTGTTTTTATCCTAATTTATTTCGCTTATTATTAAATTTGTAACAAATATTATTAATTTACTTGAATTTGGCTGTAGCCCTGATCCATTTCTGTTCTTAATTTATTTTTGTAGGATGCTGAACTGGAAAAGGCAGTACAACTTCAAGGTCCTGTCATGCCGATCCAACAGTCGCGCTTGCCTATCAAGGCTCGTAAGATCACCGATGAAGAAAAGAAAACTAGTGTGTTCAGCAGCATGCGTATGGCACGTGCTAATGCTAGGTTGGTTGGCTACAGAGAGAAGAAGGCCAGAGAAAAGGCTGAAGAAGAGGCCATCAAGAAAAAATAAAATGTGAATAAATGTTCAACTTTACTTCCTGCAAACTTGTGTCATAACTCAATCTAGTTAGCATATTTTGAGCATTAGGCCTTCCAGTGAACGGAAGGGAGCCAACCACTTGGAAAGCTGGATACTCAGCCTATCTAGTGGTAGCAATCTACAACTGACCAGAAACAAGACATGATGTGCCTGAGAAACCCCAAATCTTTTATTTGGTCCTGTGTCGTCATCAGGATTCAAATTACTTACACGGAATAAGTCCAATAAATAATGATGGAAACCAATATAGGCTAAACTGCATAACACCTGGCCAGCTATTTGCATATGAATGGCATATATTGTTATTGATATAATAACCCAAGTTATTCTCACATTTTGATTGGTTCTTGCCTATGATCTATTAAAGGACAGATGCACGACTGACGTCACCATCACCTTTTATGTGAATAAATTTTAATTCTTTATTAGCATATAAAACAAATAGATTCCATGTTGTCGTGTGTCTGTTCAATAATAGATGCCACTTTTTTGTTCTTACCACATTGACGTTATGTGTGATCGGTTACTGAACAGACACACGGCAAAATGGAATCTATTTGTTAAATGCCTTGTTCTTCAAATGATGCCACTACGAAGAACACAATAGTGGCAGGTATTATGCAAATTATTCCCTGATATAAATTAAATTAATTTGAGATTTTGATTTTAAAAGATTCAGCACTTAAGAAACACTAACATCAAGTTTTCTGAAACTTCACCCATTTCCTGTTTCACTACTCACAATTAAAGGTGCATTAATTAACCCATGGACCCCTGGGAGTAAGATGAAAGAGTTTTTGCCTCCAGACGATTTTCATGAGTCAATAGGTTAAATCCAATTTTTTTATCTCATGATAAATAGTACACAAAATATTCAGCAAACTCATACCAGTATTTAGAATCCAATCAGAAGTCAGTTCAGTTCAAAGCAAGCTGGGTAATTTTGAAATCAGCTATTTATACCTGTACCTTTGGTCATTTTGTTATCATAGCCTACCCTGATCTTGAATCAGAAAAACGTCCAATTTTCTGTTCTCTCACAACCGTTTGCAGTGGATGAAATGCTTATTACATTTAAGATACTCCAAAGTTGACCAGAACGAATAATAATTTAAACAATTTAAATTATTCAGGGTTCGCACACTTTTTCAGACCAAAAATTCAAGGACTTTTCAAGGACTTTCAAGGGCCAAATTTTGAAATTTCAAGGACCTCTTTTTTATTTACGTCGATGAATTTACCCATAGAAATGGTCTGACAGTACAATTCTTCCTCATTTTCCGTAACGTACATGCGTGAAAATAATGTACGTTTGTATGACATGACTTGAGTGGCTGATTATTTTCACTGAAGTTTTCAAAGATTAAAAATGCAGGTCAGAAAAAAATTCAAGGACTTTCAAGGACCAGGAATGAAGAGCAGAGATTTTCAAGGATTTTCAAGGCCTTGAAAATGCACTCTCAAAATTCAAGGGTTTTCAAGATGCGCACGAACCCTGATTATTATTCTCATTACACTTATTTCATTGAGTCCTTTCACAGGAACATGTGAGCCCAACAAACTGACCTGCTGTTAACCGATCTGCTTCATAGCTCAGTTAGTAGAGCATTGCACCAGAATGTCAGAGGTCATGGGTTTGAATCGCATTGAAGCCACCTGTTTAAATTGGCCTGTTAAGTACGAGGATCACTTCTCCAGTTCGAATATATCACTAAAATTAATAGGAAAATTTCAGACAAAAGAACAAGACGATCAAAGGTTTGGCCAGGGAGTATTTGGTAGACAGAGTTTTGTGAGCCAGCTAAAACAGAGAATGGTTTATTTCATTTTTTACTGGGATGCTAGTGCTTTCAATAAGTCAATCAATTTTTGGTTTTGTGCTTGGGTCAGCCTCTTCTGCTTCTTTTACTTCTTTCAAACACTTTTCTTGCTCGTCATCGCCAATCTCATCTTCAAATTCCATCTCATCCACTTCTTCCTCTTCAGGACCAGGGTCAGCAATGCACAGCATGTAAATAACAAATGAAAAGACAAGGAGGGGGAAACCAAACATGAGCAGTGCAGCAATGGGCTGGGTGGTCCAAATATCCTGCAAAGAGAAAAAGGCAGGATCTAAAATCAATAGGTTGATAACAACAAGATTATGAGTTCAATGTTCTTTGAAAAATGTGCGAACTCTAAATTTGAAAATTTATTAACTAAAGGTAACATCTGAGAATTATAATCATGGCAATATCTGTAAAAAATGTACCAGAGTGAGCAAAGCCAAGTGACCCTAGTCCTCAAAATCACCGAATAAGATTTTATTATCCAACTGTATTAGTTATTGTACAAAAAACGCATGAAACGAGTACAAATATTCCACGATATTGTTGAGTTAGTTATTTGTACACTTGATTATTGCACTGTAAAGAGAACCAGTTTGACTAGTTTAGCTGCTGACGTTGCTCCGCGATCCGTCACACATTTTTGGTTGTTTACAATTCACTTGCTAGAAATTTAGTGCAAAAAATTTGGATAATAAATTAATAGCGTAATGGATTTTTGGTATGTAGTATTGCTGAGTATTTTTACTTGTTGTTTGTAATTTGACTTGCCTTAGCAGGCTCGTCAAAATACGGCACAACTCATAAAAATACTCAGCAATACTACACACCAAAACATCTAATAAGATATATATACTCAACAAAATATGCAATATGGAAGGTGCTATGGAAACAAAGTGATGGGAGTGATTTCATATGAATCATATGAACTTGCTTGTGCATTTTGTGATTTATGGTCACTCGTGATGCTTTCAAATTGAACTCGCCAATGGCTCGAGTGATTTTAAGAACTTTCAAAACATCACTAATGCCCATAAATCACGAAATGCACAAGCAAGTTCATACGATTTCCTATACGTATATTCATGGTAGACGCTGGAAACTGATTGGGCATGTGCTGAGGAAAAGTGTAAATGAGAACATGAGGATAGCCTTAAGATGGACCCCAGAAGGAAGACGTAGGAGAGGTAGGCCGAAGGAGACATGGCAAACAGTAGAGAGAGAACGAGGTGAACTTGGGTTCAAAGGTTGGGCAGAAGCCGGTAGTTATGCGAAAGACCGAGAAGCTTGGAGAGAGAGAACGCAAGGCCCTATTTCCCTCAGAGGGAAAAGGACACAGATGATGATGATGATGATATTCATGGTTCCCATTTTAAAGAGTTACTTCCAGTAACTAGATTCTTTTAAAATTATTTTGTTAAGCATTTCACCTACATAAATTGTCCCAAAGAGGTCCCAGATTCCCTGAAACAATGAGGAAAGTCATGGTTGTAAAAGGAATCAGATTAGAAAATGCTGTTTTAAATCTATGTAATTATTTTAGTTTAATTACCCGGTAAAGCCTCTGGAAGTAAGAGTCTCCACCATATCCCTGCAAAGCAAATAAATAAATAAAGAAACAGGCTTCACAATTTAATTAGTTAAAGGTTACTTGAAAGGCAGTGTCCACAAAATCTGATACAACTATGCTGGCATCACAAGATTTTTTTTACTACCATAATCCATTAAATACTGTATGTTTTGCTGAACAGTTTTCATTATTGATTTTACGGCAAAGGTGCAGGCACGTGCTATTTTAAAATTAGTTTATCAGTTTTGCACTCCTTCCATTTACATGTAAATTGCAAATGGCATTAGTCCTAATTGTGCAAGCCTCCTCAGTTAAAGTCCTGTACAAGCACAAGTTTTAAAATTATTGTTTTTGACTCATTCAAGCTGACTATCTGCCAACCCCTTCCTGATCAGTTGCTAACCCGTTTTCAGTAGTACAATTTTGCTAACCAAAAGTGTAGACCTGTGAACTGTTTGCCTAATAGTAAATACGGAGGCAGCCACAGAAGTAAGTGACTGTAGTCAATTTTTCTGTCATTTCTATTCATTTTCAACATTTTGCAAGGCAAACCATTAAAAGACCTTTCACTTTACATTTCAGATCAAATTTGTTGTAATTTATTAAAATATGATTCTGTTCCTTTGTATTTGGTGTCTTTGGTCAATGGAACACTGTATCTTGAACCAACCATTTCCAAAAAAAGTAAAACTGGAAAAGTTACACTGTAGGAGGGTTCCCTTACAAAATAGGGAAAATAGAAACTTGCCACCCTGCATTATGTTTCATTTTGGTAAGTGGCAAGAGGTTCACAAAACTGTTCTTTGATTTACATGGGCAGAGACTTTGAAAACTGAAAAAATCTTGATTGGAGAGGGTGATTATGGCTAGTAGTGTAATGCTATCCTTTTCAAACTATAATAATAATTATTATATCGCACTGATGACTAACCAATCAGACAAGAATTTATATTAATTTTACCTGTTCATGCCCATCCAAGATATCATTGAGGAAGGAGGTAAGATTGTCTTCTGTAAATTCCTCTTTAAGTTCTGAATATTGCTTCAAGTAGTACACATGGTCTGTACTGTTGTACACCATCAGAAATGGTGCTGCCAAAGAACTGAAACAACAATTGTGTAAGAAAAATATTTTAGACATAATATTACAAAACCTGCTATCATTAAATTTAGTATTTAATACAAGGTACATTGCATGCCTTGTATGCAATAATATTATTTCTGTGCCAATCATTTTGAAGTTAAATTTCTTTTGACTATTGTTAAGAAAACTCATTCATAATTCATGAGCCTAACAGCCTATCAAAACACCGATAAAACCTCACGTGCATGAGCTTTATATCCTGATAAAACAATCCATGTTGGTATTTTTTATATAAAGAATACTAATAAGGCATAGCTTTTCCTCGCTGGTATGCTAATATTCTCCTCTCACAATAATATTTATACCATTATTTTGAGTCCAGAGGGACACACTTTTTGTGGAGTGTTCTTTTTTTAAATCATTCAAAAAACTCGCAGTATGTGTTTCATCAGGTCTAAAAACACTCCTCTATGCCTCGTGTTTTTAAACCCTGATAAATCACTGCTACTCGTTTTTTAAGGACGTTCGCGCCAATAGGCCACTTGCACTAAGAGGTCACGTGACCAATGCTTCCCTTAAACAGTGAGTTGTAATCTTGCGGTTGCCAAAAATTGACAGAACACATAAAAATTATCTTACACGCGAAATTTGAGAGGAAACGCATTTAAGGGAAATATTTTATGGTACTTTGATTTTTCAACAAAGTAGCATGATTTGTCTTGGCTGCCATGTTGGAGGGCATACTCTTGCCCTCCAACATGGCGGCCAAAACTACTTTTTGCCTATATCTTGTTAAATGTTTGATAGTTGAGTTCAGATGTGCCATAAACGTTACCACATCATCTTTTCAACCTTTTCCTTGAAGTTCAAGTGCAAAATTTGTGTCAGAAAGCGGTAATTCATAATTTTAAAAAATCAAGTTTTGGTCACGTGACCAGCTACGGACTTTCTCATTTTAAGCAAATGGTGCGGGTTTGAAAAACCAAATCACTATTATTTTGTTTAAGAGATGACCCACTAATAGTGTTTCGAAGGCAAAATCATGTAACTTTAATTTTCATAAAAACGATGTCACGTGACCTCTTAGTGCAAGTGGCCTATTGTTTCTGCGCATCCTTACTGCGCACGCAAATTCACACGCCACGTCATTCACTAGCGCGCGCGCTAAGTAATAAAATGAGAGATGATAGGGCAAAAGGCCACTGCTATAGCTTTGCCTGGATTTAACGGTCTTGGACGTTCGGTGACCCCTATTTTTCTTTCCAGAAACGGATTTTATTTACAATTATCTCCACGTTGTCCAAAAATGAACAAAAAATCAATGTGGGAAGTTAAAAAAATTTCAAGATTTCTGCTCACGGGACATCAAATCCTGCCATCTTGCGGCTGCAAGGCGCGTGAAACTGTGGTCGCTAAATGCGAACTTGATCTTTAAGGAACCTCATCAGTTGACTAAATTCACTTAGTAAGTCCACTTAAACAATATTCGGCAGAGAAGATTTCACTTCAAAGATTTAATTGCAATATATTTGGGTTTACAGACACTGGCCTTATTCGCTAACGAAGCCCGATTTTGTCCCATTTTGGGTGTTTTTCCGGGCATGATCTATCCAAAACGAAGTCGGTGACCCCCCATTTTTTTTACATTTCTGACATAACTAACTCATCATCTTACAGTGGTAAAAGTTTCTGAAAAAAATCAATGTTGAAAAAATTTCGCGCGAACGTCCTTAAGCATGACTTTGACACCCAAACTGGCCTGAACCGGCCAGTCTGTCTAACGCCTCACGATTTTACTTGTTGATGGGGGACCCCTGGGAGGGGTAAATGGGTTAACCCATTCACACCCAAAGTTCCCCCAGTTGGCAAGTGAAATCGTCTGATGTTAACCGGAGTAAAAATCTACAAGTCTCACTCTCAGGTGGGGAATTAGGGTTAATTTTCTAAAAGGGTGCAACCAAAACGAATTGTGTCCATACAAGCCTTGGTTGTATGCTATTTAAGCCATAGAGGACTTTTTTTCTGTGTTTCCATAGCCTCATCTAAACACGAGAGGAAGGGGGGGGGGTGGTGGGGTTGGTTAAAGTGAAGACAGTTATGCATAACTGTCGAGAATTCTCCCAATTCCCTTAAGTGTTTAAATGAGGCTATGGAAATATAGCAAAAAAGTCCTCTATTGCTTTTATAAAATATTTCTCAAAGATAATTTGACAAATGAAAGAAATTACTGGGTTTTTTTTTACTTCTTGATTGAAACAGGTTCCTTGATACACGCTCATAATTATTTCCTACCAGCCAATGAAAACATGTGTCTGACAACACATTTTTAAAACCAATCAAAATTTGTGTGATGACACAGCTGTGTTTCCATACTCTCACCTAAACACAGCTATTGATCAATGAGAGTGCGTGTACTATCCTAATTATTTCATAAATGCATAATTATGGTCCATGTACATGTATTAATACATAATTTTATTACCAGTATACATGTATTAGGGCCAAAAACAATACTTTTTAAGCTACATGCATGAAACAGTCTAGCTAGGAGTGGATTTTAAGACTACTGAAGAGGGAAGAAACCCTCTGAGTCATATTAAGATTGGCTAAAACTGTGCCCAGCCACCAATCACATGGTAGAAACCTGGATTTGAACTCTGGATGCAAAGAAAGATCCAGGCATGATTAACAAGCACTACTTTACACCAGTCTGACTTTTCCTGGACAAAATAACCCAAACATAGTCTTTCACTTGTGATCCTTAGAAAATGATGCAAAAAATTAAGTTACTGAATAGAACCATTGCAAAATTTACAGCAGCTGCCTTTTCTGTAGTGTTATTTTACTCTTTAACAAGCAGGATTAAAAATAAAATCAATCAATTACATGCCTCTTATCTTTCTTTAATACAGTTCCATAACTTTGTTACTTCACTTTTCGCTTTCATTTAATGTTATTTATAGTACAGAAGTTCTAAAAAGTTAAAGGGCACAATTATATTAGTTCACTTAGATGTGCCCCTCTCCTTCTTCATGCAACATTTTTAATAATTTCCTGATATATTTAGAGATAGATACATGTTAAACTTATATGCACATCCTATGTATCTAAGAACTGCAGAGGAGAAAATAAATAAATGGATAAAATACTTGTAAAGAAATTTGCCATTACCTCATCATGATGTTTGACGCTATGGTATCTCCCAGCATCCAACCAAACAGGAAAAATCTAGGAAGGAAAAAATAATCCCCAGACAAAAAATATTGATATAAACAAGAGAGTTTTGCAAGACTGCAATGATAAAAAATATTGTTAAATAAACAACACAGTTGTGTGGAATATTATACTGTACTTAGTTGTTAACTACTTGTCTCTTGTGTGCTTCTGGATGGATGTTATTTTTGGTGGGGCCATTTATCATGTGTATGTTTTTTTCAAGTTGCACTCAAATTTTATATCAATTTTTCATTGTAGGAAAGATTTTATTTCTGTCATTCAACACTTACAAAATTATTGGGTCCATGCAGAGCACAAAGAGCACCTGCATCAACCAACAGTCAACCTGCAGTTGGCCAACTGTCGGCCCGCGTGTTGGTTGGGATCAGATTTGTAACACCATTACCCAAAGTTTTAACACAATTATTATAGTACTTATGGCCATAAATTAGCTCACTAAAGTAAATCATGTACAGATCTGCAACACATATTGTAAAATTAATCTATATACTCAGGAACACAGAAGACCTTGATGAACTGCACTGCAGATATCCTGTGCAGTTGAACATCATGAACAGGGTAATGAACACTTAGAACTTACCTATGAAACTTTTCTCTTTGGATTAAGGCTACACTCTTCACAACTTTGCTCACTCTAAAGAAAGAAAAATCAATTTCTGAGAATTTAGCAAAGCATACCAACATCAAAAATGCTACCATGTTAACATTAACACAAACCTCTCATTGATCTTCTTTTTGCTTTTTTGTTCAGCTAAGATGGCAAGCATCAATAATTTACCTGACAGGAAAGGAAGGTGTGTACAAAAATTTATTTTTTCTTGGCTCTTCCTTTTCCCTTGTTAAATCAATGAAATTAGTTTGTGTTTGACGGGGAAAGTATTAATCAAAAGCACTCAGGCTATCAAGACATAACAAGTTACTATTACTGGTATGCAGTTAAATACAATATTGCAGCAATAAAAAGAACTTGCATTCAGAATGGCACATAAGACCCTCTTTGATAATAGTACATGCATATAGCACCCCATGAATGGGAATGTTAAGAGTGGGAGATCAAGTATTGAAGAATTTTTTTTTTGGCAGCTTTTCCATTTCATTGCGTGGAAAGGATTTATTGTAACCATTACAGTAACAGTAAACTGTAACTAGACAAAAATTTGTCCATTTGAGTTCTTATTGTATTTGATAATCTCTTGGTTAACGTGTTAGGTCATCAATGTACTTGAGGCTAAATTCACAGAAACTCCTAATAAGAACACAAAAAAATGATTATGATCTAGTATATAAGCTTAACTGGTCAACTATTTGTTTGATTGTTTTTCCTTCTCCTTCCCGTTTACCAGGTGTAAAGATGACTGACTGGGTGAGGGCTATTGGCTGCATGGGTTGTGTGAATTGCAACTCCCTGGAACATGTTACTCCTTAGGAGTTGTCAGTCGCACTACTGGCTACTAGACTTCCTGAGCTTACTGTACCATCCTCCACAAAGATTGAAGCAGTAAATAGCTTTACAATAATTATTGTTAATTGTTCACATTTTTTGAAGCTGGGGCCGAACCCACAGCAGTATATGGCACATTATTGGTACTTTAATTTCTGCAATTTTCATAATTCTGTGGAATCTCATCTTCTAGCGCCAAAGGCCAAACTACATTTTGGCATACATCAATCAATTTTCCAATGCCAAGCCAAGAGTTGAACCGAAACCATGGATGCCGAAATCAATTGATGTGTGATATAACATACCAATCAGCATCTTTGGTTCCCAGGGTAAATTCATACATTTGAACTCCACACTGATGGAATCTGTACAAATCTTTTTACTGAAGAACCTCTAAAAAGATACATGTATCATAATGACAATTCCGAGCTGTGAACTAAACAAAAACTCCAATTCACTTTCCTGGAGGTGGAGTCGATCTTCCCGGCTATGATCAGAAATTTGTTAAGCCAAAATGCAGTTTGGCACTTAGCAATTATTGAAGGTGAGATTCTGCAGAATTATGAAAAATCGCAGTAAGCTATGAACTTTGCTATTTTTATTGCAAAAAATAAGATCAATGCAATAAAACAGACTCCAAAATTCCTTTTCTGTGTCTTTCTGGCCTAAAGATTTTGACTGTTCCACATGAACAAAAATAAGAATATAAGCAAAAATAGTTATCACTCTACAAGTAATTATTTACAGATTCAGACAATCATAATAAAAGAAAACAAAAACTCTTCAAATGGCACAAAATTTAGTGAATGCATGATTATTATGTTGAAAGTTTGATGTTTTTTTCTGTACATGCAAATGAAAATTTGATTAGCCACTAAGCAGATTCTTTCAGGGGGAGTGCAATTTCACAGGCACCCTAGTGCCCCTCTTTCATGCTTGCCCTGCAAAAGGGCTGCTTGCACAATAGACTTTGTAGGTATGAATCCCTTGCTTACCAGTTTCAGTAATTTCATGGAAATTTGATCTGCTGATGCGAGAAAATGCCTCAAACCTTTCGCTGTTTACCCAATCAGATACATTCTGTTCACTAACATCTCCTGTTATTTAAAAGAAATGAAGATGAGTCAGTTTAAAACTGAAGTTTCTTTCAAGGCTGATTTCTTCAGCATGCATTACTTGGGCCATGCAAAAAATGGCAAATAAAACTCTCAAATGAGATATCATGATTACAGCGACTACTGAAGGATTTTAATACTTCATTTTAAGTGCTATGCCTTTTATTGTGTTATGTTCAGCTGTCATGGAGAAGTTGTTGGTCTCAGGCAAAGCTGGTTGTGTCATGTTGCTGGTGTAACCTTGTCACAGAGATGATCAGCTGAGGGAAAAATTGTGATGTTTCAATCAACATAGAGAAATTGATGACTCTTGAAAACAACGTATGGAAAAAAGTACCGGTATTTGAAGATGATCGATTTCTTTACACTTGAGTGTTGCCCTGTTTTTAGCTTCACTGAAAAAATGATCATTATTTATGGTAACTAAAAAGTGATTATTTATTAAATGTTTAATACCTTCATATGTGAAAAAGGAACCATCTTTAGATACTAGGATAGTTGGAGACTTCACTTGAATATCCTATAAGTTAAAAAAGGGGTACGTGGAACTTTGGTATTATAAAAACCAAATTAATAATCTATACTTTCATAATCAATAGGACTGACAAAATTAAAGACTACATGTACTACAACATACATGTATGTACCATAAATGACTATTACTGGGTAGATTCTTATTGACTTTATTTAAGAAAAACAACAAAAATAATAATAATAATGAATAATCTATTGACTTTGCATTTATTTGCTTTTTTAATGACTGTCACCATAATTCATGTTCATGACATGTGCCAACTTTGGCAATAATATCATAAAATGGTAATTTGGGCTAAAGACCCCTCCCTCATGAGTTAATTTCATCAATAATAATAATAATAATAATAATAATAATAATAATAATAATAATAATAATAATAATAATAGTAATAATAAATAATAATAACATGTTAATTTACTATAATGTGATGGTTCCATATCTCGACCATAAATACCAGTAACAAGCTTTAATACAACACAGCGATGAGTAGTTTCTTTCTGTTTTTAATCCGACATCAACACTAACTTTGCGCGGGACTGGTACACAAGCTTTCCTAAGGGGGGTACAGTCGCTACAATAATTATTATTTAACCAAAAGATGATTAAAAAATGTCACTGTTTATGCATCTCTATCATCATACATGTAATATCATTTTTTAGTATATACTAAAACAATGTTCACCTCAGTGTCAGTGGCTCAATAAATATCCACCACTAGCCAGTCCTCCACTTGAGTGAATAGTTGTTAGTTACTGTAAGTTGCATCAATTTGCAATATAATTTGTTTTCACCCAAATCATGATAAAATCAGTTTAACATTTTAACATTTAACATTTTATTACTAACAACATTTAACAAATGCATGTAGTAACTTCATGAAAATAATAATTACGTATAATGCTATAGAGGAATCCACACAAACAACATAAATTAAATTCCTCACCTCTTGTAATACTTCTTGGTCGTCAATATGATAAAAATAACTTTGAATTACTCTGTTTTCAGCAACTTGCCTATAAATATCCTGCACGAAGAGAGAGATCCATTCATCCATACGTGAACAACGAGCTTTGAACATAAGCAGGACAATATCCAACAGTTTGGAATTATAACTAAAGCAGTGTATCAGTGTTTAATTAAGTAGCCTGCATATCTGGTGGTTTTGTTCAAGCAAACCCGGGGTTTTGTCCCTTCCCCAATCCCCTCATGTCTTCCCGTTGTTTTGTTCTGCTTCGCGGATTGTCTGTTTGGTCAGACAAAACCACCAGCTAATCTTTATTAATAAAATTAATCTTGTTATAAGATTAGATTTAGTCTCGAGAGCTCATAAGAAAATCAAATTGTGTTGAAAAGGAAAGGAGTGCTAATCCAGCTTAATTATTACCATAATATATCAACTAATAAAATCCCCATCATCAAGTTACAGCTGTACCTTTAGCTTGGTTGTTAGTTCTGAATTGTCACCATTTGTTACAAGGAAAAAGCAGACACTTTTCTCTTTCCTTACTCTCTGTACTTGTTCTACTGTTTGGAGTTCAGTTACTGCTGCTCTATAATTGAAGAAAAAAAGGCATTGTCTTAAAAGGAAACCTTAACAAGTCATTTGTAATAGAAATTCAACTTATTTCAAGTGTTACCAATTCAGTTTTTAGTAGAACTTCACTTAATGACAATCTATGAGAAACATGGTTTTTAATTAAGCCCACACTTGCCAAAGTGTCATACCTGTAGGACTCAATTACGTGCAACCTCGTTCCAAGGGTCTCTCTTCTCTGCCTACATTGTCGTTGAGAAAAAGACCCTGGTTCGTGTTGGTCACATGGCACTCATTGACAAACATTTTCTCACTGGGGTAGTGTCTTTGTTATATTTTGATACCGCAACTGGGTAAAAGAGTATTCATTTGGCAAGGCTTTTTTTAAATAAGTAATCTTTATCTTACAATGTAAGTATCAAAAAGGTAAAAAGAGCTGGACAGGTGTTATATTCCCACTGTGACAGGAGATGAATTCCCACAAAAGTGGTCAACCTAAAAGCAAGAGCTTTTGTGGCCGACAATCTTGACAACTTCAATGTTGAGTGGCGATTGACATTCACGGAAAAAAATGATTTCGTTAGTAGCTAAAGTTGCTTCTACAGAACATACACTAACATAAAGTAATACACCAAACACTACATTTGCTTGATAAAAATGTATATTTTATTCTACCAGGGCTAAAATGCTATTAAAGCACTGTGCAGTGGAGGCAGAGAAGAGAGACCCTGGGAACGAGGTTGGATTACATGAGCCATTGTGGACCTAATTTGCAGAGATCATAAATCATTGTGAAATTGTGAAGTTTATCAAGTGACACAAAGATTTCTGTGCAACGTCTTGATGTTGTCATTGCTTTTGTTAACACATGAACTGAAATTCAGTGCATTTGACGCTGCTTTGCTGACACTTATCCTGGTGAATGAGACAGCCCAGCTAGTAAACCCAGACGACCGGCCAGGCTAATGTTAAAAATACATGTAGGGGCCCTAATTGTTATCACAAAATACAATTGCAAGTTACCCACTGACAGTCCAGTCACACACGTAGCTGCACAGTGTATAACACGACACCAATAAAATAATAAAACTTGGGACTGAGTTTGACCAATTCACACCTCAAATGCCCTAGGACGCCCCCCCCCCCGTTGACGAGAAAAATTGTCTAGCATTAGAGAGAGTAAAATCTAAGTGTCGATCTCAGGGGCCAATGGGTTAATAACTCATTGACCCCTGAGAGTGAGACTTCATAGATTTTACTCTGTCTAAAGCCAGACAATTTTACTCATCAATGAGGGGGGGGGGGGGGGGGGGGTTGTCCTAAGGCGTTTGAAGAGTGAATGGGTTAACCTAACATTTATTTCTATTGAAAGGTCTTATTGTAGCTCATAATGGTAAATCATTATGGAATTTCATCAATTTATTGGAAACGAGCAAGTAGAAACACTGCTCTGCTTGCAATACCTGTTAGCTTTTTCTGCAAACTGGATGATGTCTTGTACTGTCCTATCTCCTTCATATGTAATGACCCGTTTTCCTTTAACACTGTAAGGTGAAATTAAGTAGCATTGAGCATAACTAAGAAAAATAAAATCTTGAAGCAACAGTCCTACGGCAAAAGAGGTAACTAAAGGAAAAGTAATTATCCTTTACCATCCTTTAACATAAGAATTAATGCATAAATACTGTACTTACAATTTTATTGTAGGGAATCCTCTGACACCAAAGTCTCTAGATACACCTAACATAAACGCAATGGCAATAACAATAAACAAACCAAGTGTTTAAAGCAACCAGTAGAGCTCCAAGTCAGGATTACCATTCAAGTTCCAAAACAGGTGACTCAACCTTTTGGTTGCCAGTTCCCAGTCACTGAATTTGGCTACATTTCGTGACACAGCCCTTTTCCGGTGCATGTGCATCTTCATACAAATTCAAGCCCCTTAAGCATGACAATGCCGCAGAAAATGACTCTTTCCTTTTCTTTTCCAATTACAATGCCTAGTCTTGTTTAACGTGTTTGCCAGTTCAGTTACTGTAACAAATTAGTATAGGTTATCACATGATTTCAAGTGCAATTTGAAATAAATAAGCATGAGTAAATTTTTTCAAAGACGACCAAAACTGCACCAGCCCGTAGGGTGAGTGCAATGTACAAGTGCTTATTTATTCCAAATTGTATGAGAAAAATCTGATTAATAATATACATGAAAAAATTTCAGATGGTTAAGTAGAAGAAACGCACACATATCACGCAATCAGGAAAAAATTGCACCATAAATTGTGCCATCCAGCTTGATTTGAAAACAAAAGATTTGATTGGTTCTGACCAAATCCTATTGCTTATTAGCCAATCATAATCCAGAATTTTGATGTGTAATTTGCACTAGTACTGGTATTACATTTTATGCACTGGTGTGTTACACTTTTTGCGCTGTGTTACATTTGAACTGCACTGATCTCAGCCAATCAGAATCGAGTAATTTTTTCATGTATATTATTCATAAAGTAAAGTTGCTTTTAAAAAAGTTACTGATGTTGATGCGGCTTGAACAAAAGACACTATATACTCACCACTGAAAAGTATGATTGTTGAAAACCCATATAGAGAACCTGTTTAGTATTATCAAACCTTAGCTCTCAGATGATGGAGTCCAGGGCGACACTTTTGAGAGAGCCTGTTGTAAGTTTAGTTTTTGTACTAATTGGTATTCTTTAGCTTGAGGAAAATTCTTTGTAGATTGCTTAACCAGATCAATGGCACTGAAATGAGTAGTTTCCTCCTTCTTACTTTAATATGCAATGTGTATTTAGAATGACATCTATTGAAAATACCTTTGGTGTTTTATTCGACATGATTTTCACTAAGCCTTAAAGTGTCCCTGTGACCAAAAAAATCAGTTCTTATTTTTCTTTTCAAAGCTATGTTAACCGAACACTAAGCAAACAAAGTTTTAAGACTTGATTAAAAAAAGACACCTGCACTTTATTTCAACTGGAATTTTGCTATTTAATTAACTCATTGACTCCCGCGGGTTCCCCATTGACAAGTAAAATCGTCTGGCATTAGACAGAGTAAAATACTAAGTATGCCTGGTTCAGGGTTTTACCAGTCTGCCATTAATAACTTGAAGGTCTTGAGAGAGCTGGATCAAGGAGAAAATGATGTCAAAGGCTCATTAGTTTCAGAATGCAATGCATGTTTACGCCACAGAATTAATATGCAGCACGGGAGTTTTGGGCTTTCCGACTTCTAAACTCATGTTTTGTATATAATATTATAATAAGCTGCATTCAAACACTGAAATTTTAAGCTAGTGAGCCTTTGCTGTCACTTTTCCCTGGATCCAACCCTCAGAGGTCCAATCGGTCAGTTTTGAATATACATGTAAGTAACGGTACTGGCAGACCGTGAAAGCCAAAACTCACACTGAAAGTAAATGGCCTTTGGATAAAAATCAAAGCTCAAAATTTTGCCCAAACACACTTTCAAAATCTGAAGAAGAAAGGGAGTGATTTTTTTTTTTTATCACAGGGGCACTTTAAACAATTTCAATTTCAGGTCAGGGCCACGCAATGAAAACAGGTAGAGAAAATACTATAATTTTGATCTTTTTTTAATCAAACGATGGTCCTTTTCACAAGCAACCTGGAAATACTTTTGAAGAGCTTTGGCACATTTACTTTTTTGAAATTCATAGATTTAAAAAAATTACAAAATTAAGTCAAGGATACTTTAAATAAGTAAATGCTCTTCAATTCATGTAAATATATCTCTCAGTACCTGAAAATCTAGTAGCATCTAGTTTTGCAACTCTGATGGTAGATCCATGAAGATGTCTGCCAACTTCCATCCAAACAGGCTCAAGTTTTTTGCAATATCCACACCATGGTGCATAAAACTAAAAAAAAGAAAGGAGTTTTTTGCAGATTAACCCATTGAATACTTATTCAGTAGGACTAAAACTGCTGAACAGGTTTAATGATGCTTTGTCTTGACCACCTAAGTTTTGATGTC